>JARHVA010000823.1:1755000-2215000 GCA_037957365.1 Torreya grandis | reverse complement strand
AATAGAATGCATGAGTACAAATCATGTTCTCAATATTATAGTTATTAGTTAGAACCAATTCATGGATCATGAATAATGTTAATGCACATACACATTATTACATTTATTTATTTTAAAACATATTATATGGTACCTATAAGTGAGGAACCTTAAATATATAAGTTCACATATAGAGGTTGATTCATGTTTTTATAGGTAATGGGGTTGAGGTTTATGGAAGCCAAATGACCTTGGAATTACTCAAATCAATCTTAATATGTGTCTCCCACCTTCAATCTTGGGTTTACAATATTAGTGCAAAATTAGTTATATGAGTTAGTGTGATTGAGGTCCAGTGACACTCAATGTCTTTAGCACTCATTGTTAAATTATTTATATGCATAGATATATGGATCTATATATGAATATTTTACCAAATAAACAAATGAACAACAATAGATATACATGGGAAAACCTCATAGGGAGGTAAAAAAACCACAATTATTATTCATTATTTGAGAAAAAAAATGACCCAATACATTCAATCTCCCTCTCAAACTTATTCTTATAATATCCTTCACAAAACCATTGTTTCAATATTTAAAATATATAAATGGTCATAAGCTTTAATGTATGTTGGAATTGATAGAATGTTTGAATGAATTGATTTTACCATTTAAAATCAATTATATGTGGATTGAACCATTATAACCATTGGTTTCAACCTCACACCAAATTCACATTGGTTATAAATATAATTGTGTATTTTATTATTTATTAACATAAGTATTGACCCACATAATTTAAATAATAAAATATATTATTATTATTATTATTATTATTATTATTATTATTATTATTATTATTATTATTATTATTATTATTATTATTTATCCATATAATTTATATTATTAATGTTTTAATGACATGTTATATACCATTAAAATTAATTTTTCTAATACTCCCCCTTAATGTTAAGTGTGGATACATGCCATAACCACCTTTATACAAAAGTAATTATATCCATAAACCATCTATGATGAGTTTAGGGTGCATGTAATATTTTAAGGATTTAAAAACCTTCATCATTCCAATATCACCTTTTGAGACAAATGGAATTATAATCCATAAACTACTTAGAGAAATTTTAGGATATCACGATCATGAGACTACATCTCATAGTTTATCATGAATAATAAATCAAACATTTTTTAGCATTTTGTAGCATTTTATAACTTAAAAAACCTCCATTTAAAAATATTCTTTGAAGTATTGGGTACACTATAAACTTGCATATGGTGAAGTTTATCAAAATCACATAAAGTGACTTATTGTATTGTTTTTACAATTTGAGAAGTATAGAGAATAAAAAAGAAACACATGACCTTAAGAAGTGACATTGTCATGCACACTCCCCCTCAATTGAAAATCTTATAGGGCCAAAATTATACAAAACTTTTAAAATTTGGTACCACCAAGTGATTTTGTGAAAATATTTTCCACTTGCACATATTTATGACAAAATTGGATATCAATATCACCATTGATGACTTTATCTTAGATAAAATTCACATAAACTTCAATATTATTATATCTTTGTTGTTTCACTAGATTTTTTGCTAAAACTATACAACTTTGATTATCAAATACAAGGGTTTTACTATGGGAAACATCTAAATGAAGTTCTTATAACAACCTCTATAGCCACATGGATTATTTATAAATTTACATATCACTTATTTACTCTACTTCTGTAGAAAAAATAGAAATAGTAGGTTGTGTTTTATTGCTCTAAGTGATAGCACCCACACAAAAATTTAACACATATCCAGAACTAGATTTGTGTTCTATAATATCATTAACATGGTCAGCATTACAATAACCATATAAATTAATATTATTAATGGAATATTAATATAAACTAAAATTTATATTTCCTTTGATATAATAAAGTATCTATTTTTCTAATTTATTATGATCCAAATGTGGATCCTATGTGAATCTAGAAGCAACACCTACATCAACTAAAATATTTAGCCTAATAATAGTTAAATAAATCAAACTACCAACTATTTATCTGTATAGAGTGGGGTTAACTTTGTTAGAGGAAGGTTAAGGATCAAGCTTAACACTAAATTCAATAGGGGTATATGTAGGCTTACATTTAATCATATTAAATTTTACAAGTAGGTTATGTGCATACTGAGATTAAGATATAAAATAATTAAATTTTTATCTTAAAATATAACCATTCCTAGAAAATGATGAAGAATGCATAGATCAATATTGTCAAATATTGACTTAGTTTATCTTTATATTTAATAATTAAACTAATTTGATTACTTGTAATAACAATATCATTAGCATATTATATAATTAAGATAATATGACTATTTTCATGTTTTACAAAGAGTTCATTATTAGAACAATAGTTAGAGAAACATAATTCTTTAAAATAAATAGTGATTTTAGAATAGCAATCTTGAGGAATTTGTTTTAAACCATAAAGATATTTATTTAGCTTACAAACATAATGTTATTTTTTAGATTTAGTGAAACCTTTAGACTGAGTCATGTATATTTCATATTTTATATCACTATTTAGGAAGGAATTTTTGACATACATTTCATGTATACTTCAACCATTCTAAATTACAAGGGAAATAATAAATCTAAAAATACTCATTTCTTGCTACAAGTGCAAAGTTTACAACATATTTAATCCTAAGTTTTTTGTTAAAACTACAAAAAACTAATATAGCTTTAAATTTGTCAATTTTACCATTTGAATTATATTTAGTTTTTTAAATTCACATAGAACCAACAATATGCCTTTTAAGTAGAAGTGAGATAATATCCCAAGTTTGATTTTTAATTAGGGATTTATATGCAGCTTGAATATCAACTTTTCATTTATCATCTTAAATAGATTCCTCAAAATATTGAGTTTCACATTCATAAAGAGTAATTTAATCATGATAGGTATATTGAATCCTAGTTAGTTTATTAATATTATCAGTATTAGATTATTCAATTAGGTTTCATCCTAGTTAGGTCTTTTAGTTTAAACATAAAGTGGAGAAGGTTCCTTAGACTTTAAGTTATCCAAAATTAGATGAACTTACTCTATGGAATTTGTTTTTTCATAATGAGTAATAGAAGAGTCAAGTTCATCAACAAAATCAATTTGATGGGGTTCCACATAGACTTTAATATGCTTAATTCTTAGGTGTTGCATTTAATTTTTTCTTAGAGCTATATAACTTTGATTATCATAGACAAGGGTGGTACTATAAGAAACATCTAAATGGAGTTCTTATGATAACCTTCATATCCACATGGATTCTTTATTGACTTACATAGAAATTATATACTCTACTTATGTGGAATAAATAAAAATAGTATGTTGTTTCTTACTATTCTAAGTGATAACACTGGCACCAAACTTAAACACATGTCTAGATGTAGATCTGTGATCTATAATGTCACTAGAATGGTCAACATCATGATAACCATATAAATTAGCATTATTAATGAAAGAATAATATAAACCAAAATTTAAAATTACTTTAATATACTAAATAATCCATTTTTTAATTTCCAATTATCTAAATATGGATCATGCATGAATCTAGAGTCAACACTTACAAAAAATGAAATATATGGCCTAGTAATAGTTAGATAAATCAAACTAACTAGTTATTTGTATAAAGTGGGGTTAGATTTGTCAAAATAATGTTTAGGATCAATATTAACACCAATTTTAATAGGGGTATATGTAGGCTTATAGTCACACATATTAAATTTAACAAGAAAGTTATGTGCATATTGATATTGAGATAAAATAATTGAATTTTTATCTTAAAATATAACCACTACTAGAAAATGATGACTTATAGATTAGTCATTCCAAAATATTGGCTTAGTTTATCTTTATATTTAATAATTAAACTAATTCAATCATGGGTAATTATAAAATCATCATCATATAATATAATTAAGATAATATGACTATTTTCAAATTTTACAAAGAGTTCATTATTAGAATAACAGTTAGAGAAACCTAACTCTTTAAAATAACTAGTGATTTTAGAATTCCAAGATCAAGGAGCTTGTTTAAACTATAAATATATTTCTTTAACTTATAAATATAATATTATTTTTTAGGTTTAGCGAAACCTTTATGCTGATTCATGTAGATTTATTCTTCAAGATCACCATTAAAAAGACATTTTTTACATCTATTTGATGTATAATCTAACCATTCTTAGCTACACAGATAATATTAAATCTAATAATACTCATTTTTTTCTACAAGAGCAAATTTTTCAACATATTCAATATTGGGTTTTTTATTAAAACCATGAAAAACTAATCTAATTTTAAATTTGTCAATTTTATCATTTGACTTATATTTAATTTTGTAAAGCCACCTAGAACCAACAATATTCCTTTTAGGTTGAGGTAGGACAAGATCTCAAGTCTATTTTTTAATTAGGTTTTTATATTCACCTTTCATAGCAACCTTCCATCTATCATCTTGAATAGAGTATTCAAATTATTGAGGTTCACATTCATATAGAGTCATTAAAGCATGATAGGTATGTTAAATCCTAGTTATGTTATTAATATTAGATGACTAAATTAGGGATTCATCTTATTTAGGTATTTTAGTTTGAACACAAAGTAGAGAAGGTTCCTTAGACTCTAAGTTATCCAAAATTGGATGAACTTACTATTATGACATGAGATTGTACCCATGTGGAGGATTTATTCAAGCTCCCCCACTCCTAGTCATAATATGGGAATAACCCTAGGTTTTGGGTATCTTATAATAGGTTTAAACCTTTGGATAAGGTTGGCTTCCTCTTGATGGATCACTTAAACTAATTTTTTCATTGGGAAAAGGGATAGAAAGGGGGAAAAGGATCCTAAGAAGGCTAAAAGGTGATGCACCAAATAAAAATAGGAAATTTCCATAAGCTTGAACCCACACTAGATATATAGAAGATAATGCTAGCTCACACAACCTCACAGACCAACTGATTAAATAAGTGTTTCATGGACTAGGTTCAGGTAGAACACTAATGTAGACCTATAATAGCTTGAATTCACCCTAAAGGATAACAATGGATGAGGAAGATTATAGTTCATAATTCCATCATGTACAACTCACTAAACATATATCCAAGGCAAGAGATAGGTAAAGAATGTCTTTTATTGCATAAAGAGGTAGTTCTTACAAATGCTTGATAGGGTTTAGCCTAATCAAGATGAGCATATTTTGCAATATCTCAGAATATTCCCCTACTCTTCAAAATAAAAGATTCTATATGAGAATCTAGAATCCAAGAGAGTGAAAGAGCCATTAAAATATGGGAAAAAATTAGAGATATAGGAGAAAGGGGGAGAGAGAGAGCACACCATCTAAGATCATTAAATTAGCTTCCACCATCTTTTAATGAATGTTCCACCATACTTTGATCAAATCAGGGTTAATACATCATAGACAAAATAGCCTTCATTTATCCCAATAGCCTCTAAATCTACTCATTGGCTGAGAAAATTCACTAGAGGATAAGGCTTTGCTGAAGGTGATGAGCCATGATCCTGTTATGAATTAAAAAACCTTAAGCAAACTAAAAATCTATTAAATTCTCTATTTACTTTCTCTAACCACTATATCTCCATCTTATTACTTTTATTCCATCTCCCACTTGACTTTCTTGTGAAGATAGAATCTTCATATCTATGGATCTGACAAGGTTATGACTATGTCTACTTTGGGTGGCCATAGGTACTTATTTATCAAAGTTATGACTATGTCAAAGGATGAGACACTTCACCATATCCCATTTATGTTTTCATTTTCTCTAACCTAAATATAGATTTACTATAGATTGAAAACCAATCTCATTTATTGGTTTTCATATAGTCGTTATATTGATGAAAATCTATAGGTTGTATAATTTTATTCTTGGAATATAATAAGTTCAATCAAACCTATCCTGTATCTAAGCTTTAATGGTAATATATCCTCATTATTAGCTATCTTGATTATATGGCTACATCTATTTGATGGTATTTTATCAAGCTCTAATGGAGATATAGCCCTTTGAAACATTTGTTTTGGTTTGACCTAAGTTACATGTGTTCTTCATTTGAAGTCCCCTAGCTTTGACTTTTAATATCAATCATAGATCAACTTGTTTTCACACTATTGAATCTACTTTATCATGCACTATTGGATCCTTAGTCTGATTGAATGTGTGCCATCGATCTTCCTTTTGTATGATCAAACATGCACCATTGGATCTACTAAGTCACTGTGATCATGACACTTTCCAACCCTTTGCTTGATCTTAAGATCATCTAACTTTTTTACTTGACACTGACATCATCCTCATGTGCTTTCCATTGGATATTTTGATCTGATTGAATGCAGACCATTGCTCTCATTTCAGGGACCTTTTGACCTATTAACTACCCATGTGCCATTGATTTATGAACCTATCAAGATATATTTTGACACTTGTTAGCCACACATTTATCCTTGGAAAATTTGAATTTAAACAACTATTTTCCACATCTTTAACTTGACATCTATGCACCCATCTCAAACTTATTCAATTTTAAAGACATATATCTTGAGATAGTAAGCTCATCAAGATATGAAATTTTTAGATCATGTTTTAGGCATGAATAACTTTGTGTCCTTATGATATTTTGACTTGAGAGGATTTTTAAGCATACTAATAAAATACACAATCAATTTGACCATTCCATTTATTCATGATGTGTGATGATGGTATGGCTCTTCAAAGCTTGTGCAAGTCATTTTATCATTCACTCAATCATGAAACTACTCTACTGATCTATCTAAGAAAAACCTTGGTATATGGTCCAAATTTGGCCAAAATATTTTGACTCAATTGGGAAGCATGCCTACTATGCTTGATAACCTAGACCATTTATTTTGATTGATCCATTGAGCATGGAGTCTCAATTCTTTATTCCCAACTGATCTAAATTTATACAAGGCTATCCCTTTTCATAAAACTTCCTCTTAAAATAACAAGTGTATGCAATTATAAATGTATCATGTCTATAAATTAATCTTATATTGGATAATATAGAACATACCTACACTTCCAATTGGGAATACACTTGTTAAGTAGGAGCATGACTAATATGGGGATTTGCTAGACCTAATTAGGGGATCACTTATATCACTTGTCAAAATTCATCATACTAGGAAGGGTTCTAAAGCCAACAGTCTAACACAATTACAAAACAACCCTAATGGATTTATAAGGTTTAAAATGTTCACTTATACTCATAGAAAGAAAGTAAAATCTAATCTAGTGTACACCAAAGCTTGTGGCACAAAGTGGGGGTTAGAAGCAATAAAACAAACATGTATAGGGAACTTCAATTAAATTAAGTGTGAGTAACACCCTAATACATAAAATATTAAAGATATTATTATTTGAGCCAACACTTATGCTACTTCTATCTACTAAAATAGAAAAGAATAAAGTTAGAATATACTTACCTAAATGTGAACCTATAGAGACTCAATCTCTCCCTTGGCCAAAGGGGTTTCTCAAGAGGTTATTTTCATTTGTAAGGATCAATGAAGAAAGGCCAAAGCATCCAAGTCTTATCCACAAGACTATATTCTCCAAAATATGAAACTTAAGCTAAGTCTCCTCAAGTAGAATGGTGGAAGAGCAAATTGTGAAGAAGCACAAATAAATAATAACTCTTGATTGCACATATGAGTAATGACAAAAATGACCTTGTATATCTAGGTGGATCTTGACCTAAATCCTTTCAAGAACATCAATTGTATTTGGTCAACCTAGTGTGTTTTTAGGGGGCAATTTAATAAGTTTGAGCTAGGTTGGCTGAAAGGATAACAAGCTAAAAAAGTAAAGAATGCCCCTAAACTATACTGGGTATACCTAGTCAAATAATACAACTAAGAGTCAAAAAGGAGTTTAAGACAAGAAAGGAGGGATGGAAAGAGGAAAAGACTAGAGTAATACTCAAGGAAGGAGAATTATATTAGGTAATAATTTTAGGGTCTATTTAGATTGGTAATAATGTGGCAAAAAGGGGGAAAAAATCTTGAAAAACACCAAAGGTCTACCCACCCCTTTTTTGGTACACCCCTTAGGTCATGCACTCAAATATATTGAGTCTTGATGGGTTCTTACAAAATTTAAAACATTATTAATAAATAAAAGTTAAAAAATATTATGTGTATACAATAAGGACTAAAGGAAACAAAATTAAAAGAATTGCCCAAGGCACTTATTAAAGGGAAACACAAAACAAATGGGAAACTAACCTCAACAAAGCAAGGGAAGCTAACCTACTAAAAAATTGTGCACACAGACACTTAGAGAAAAGAATGAAATCTACTCTAATATATAAAATATTATGCAACAATTTAAAATCACCTCCCTCCTAGGTCAAATGGGAAACTTTGAGTATCAGTCACTTGTAACAAACCAAGATGAAAAATACCTTGATTTAGAGGTACCAAAATTGTTGATCTAGGTAGTATGATGGCTAATCCTTTTAATGTGCTCTATAATGGATGAAAAGGAACAAACATGAATTTAATGTAAACATATTGGTCCTATTCATCCAATATTGGTTCATATTGGAATATAGGAGTACTTGGTTGAGGTTGTTCATCACCCTTGATAAAACTTTGCTTGAAGACTTCATTCAGGGCCTTGGGAGCAACTACACATAGTTAAATTGGTGGTTTAAAAATACCATGTTCTTCCATATTGTCCTTTTGAAAATTAGGACTGATCATGCTTATATAAGCATGCTCATAATGTTTTGGAGGAAGGACATGTCTCTTAGACTCTTCAAACTCTTTGGTTATGGCATTGAACCATTGTCTTAAATCTTTAGGCTCTTCACTAGTATGTTCATCAAATTTTATCAATTAAGCACTTTAAATGTCTCCTTCATCAACCTCACTCCATATTTCATCTTATTATACAACTATAAATGAGGTTTGATTTGACCATCTAAGGTCTAAAACATCACACCTATCTTGCTCAAGATCTGATTTGCTTTCCTCTAGCTCCAACATATAAGGGTTATCCTCAACTGACACCTCATCTTAAAGTGGACCAACCTCAAGAACCTAGTTGTAGTCCTCTTCTTCATCTATTTATAATGGACCTTTAGTACTCCATTTAAGGTTTGTCCCATTTTTAACTTGAGGATTGTCCTCTTCAGGCAAGTTTGCAACACTAAGTTGTTTTACCTCACTCAAGAAATCCAAGCACAAATGCTACCATTGATCTTCTAAGTTACTTGAGATGACCTTAACATCCATAATAGGTTCATGAAGGTTGTCCCCTTACTTCTCATCAAGATCCTATAACTTGAAATTTGAAACATGATCTTCTCTATGAAGTGGGTTGCCTGTCATGATTTACTCATCACAGACACTTAAATTGTCCTTCTATAGCTCACTTATGACTATAATCTCATCCTCTATCCTTTGTAAAATATACTCTTTCTCCAAGATGGATATTGTGGGAGGGTGAATCATTTCACCTTACAACTTAAGAGAGTGTCCATCTAGCTAGGTACCTTGTAGAGTCTCTTTGGTGGCTCTTGAGTAACTACCTCAATTAAAACCTATTCCTTCTTATCTATGCATTTTTAAACTAATTTACATGATGGAAATGAGTAGGGAATAGACACATTTTATTCCTTTTGTATGGTTATAGGATAGATTGGTCTCACAAGTGAGGGAATGACATAGCCAAGGTTGAAAGTGTTAGAGAAGATCCATGATGAAATGGCTTCATGCTCTTGAGTGGGAATGGGAATAGGGGTAGGAGAGGAAAAATTATTGACTTGGGTTTGTCATACTTTTTCTCCCACTACTCAAAAACCTTTTAAATGGATAATACCCACCCTTTCAATTATTTCTTCTCAACTTATGGATATTTATCTTCTTCAATGGATGCCCACACATTCCAAAACTCTTGAAATAAAATTCATATCCCCTCCATGGCATGAATTGGGAATTCTTGTCCAAGCTTAACCCCCTCATTAATTTTCATGATTGTTATGCCTTGGTCTAGTATTGCCTCTCTAAGTTTTGACAAGGATGGACTTTGATAAGGTTAAATAGGGGGTTGATCAGGAATTCTTGAAGGTTGAGCTTGAGGATCTTAGAGGGGAGATGACACATAAGACTAATCTAAATGAGCCTATTGATCTTCATAAGATACAAATACACTATCTACATTCTAGATTATGATTTTCATCATTACTATGTCCTAATTCTTATAATATGACCATTACTCACCCTCAAAAATTGAACATCCATTCTTGAACAAATGAATATCACTTTATGCCTCTTATAAAACATGGATAAGAATGACTGGAGAAAACTCCAAACTCCTACCAATCTCCCTTATCAACTAAATATAAAATGATAATGCTTGCTTGACTCCTAAAAAGGATGTAACAAGATAAGCTTGGTCTTGAAAAGGGGAATTACAAGACTTGTTTAAATGAAAAGGAGGATAACCTTGGTCATATGTAGGGGTGGGAGGAGGACAAAGGCCATGATAGGGCTGATAGTCTATTTGAGGTCCACTTGGTAGGAACACAAACATTATTTTCCTAATAAGTGTGATGTTGATGTAGATAATAAGCATACTAATCAAAAGATGGATATTTTACATACCAAATTATGATAATTAAGCACTTAGTTAGAATACTTAAACTATTTTATATATGCTTAGAGTCACCATTGATGTTTAAACACTTACCTCCAAAGGCTAATTAGATAAAGAGAACACCAAAACTCTTCACCAGTGAATAACATAGTAAGTCCCACCAGGAGTGCCAAAAAAATTTATGATATGATATTGCACCCTTGTGGAGGAGTTATTTATACTCCCCCACTCAAATTCATGATATGGAAACAACCCCAAGTTGTGGGTATCCTATAATAGGGTTGAACCTTTGGAGAAGGCCAGCTTCCTCTTGATGAATCACCTAAACTAATGTTGTCATAGGGAAAAGGATTATAAAGTGGAAAAGGTATCCTAAGAAGGCTAAAAGGTGATGCACCAAATAAAATGGGGAAACTCCCATAAGATTGAGCCCACACTAGATACATATAATACAATGTTATCTCACACACCTCATAGACCAACTGATTGCATAAGTATATCATGGACTAGATTCAGGAAAAACACTAATCTAGACCTTAAATAACTTGAAAACACCCTGAAGGAGGTCATAAAGGAGGAAAATTGATGAGGAATATTCTCATTCACAATTCCATCATGCACAACTCACTAAACATAGATCCAAGGCAAGAGATAGGTAAAAAAAGTCTTTTATTACATCAGGAGGTAGTTCTTAAAAATTCTTGACAGGGTTTAGCCTAATCAAGATGATAATATTTTGAAATATCTCAAAGAGTCTTTTAATCTTCAAAATCAAAGAGTCTTTGTGACAATCTAGAATCCAAGAGAGTGAGAGAACCATTAAAATGTGGAAGAAAATAAGAGATATATGATAAAGGGGAGAGAGAGAGATCATGCCATCTGAGATCATTAAATGAGAAACCACCATATTTTGAACAAAATTAGGGTCAATACATCATAGACACAATAGCATTAATTTATCCCAATAGCCTTTGAATCTTCTCATTGGCTAAGAAAAATGTACTAGAGGATAATATTTTATCGAAGGTGATGAGTCATGATCTTATTATGAATAAAAAAAATTAGTCACCCTAAAAATCTATTAAATTCTCTATCTAATTTATCTAACCACCATATCTCCATCTTGGGGCTTTTACACCATCTCCCACTTGACTTGTTTGTGAAGATAGAATTTTCATATCTATGGATCTGATAGAACCATGACTATTTTTGCTTTGGGTGGTCATAGGTACTTATTTTTCAAAGCTATGATTGTGTCAAAGGATGAAAAACTCAACCATATCTCATTTATGTCTACATATACTCTAATATAAATATGTATTTACTATATATAGAAAACCAATCTGATTTATTGGTTTTCATATAATCATTATATCAATGAAAATCTATAAGTTTCATAGTTTTATTTCTAGAACATATTAGGTTCAAGTAAACCTATCTTCCATTTGATATTTAATGGAAATAGATCCTTATTTTTAACTATCTTTATTGTATGGCTACGTCTACTTGATGGTATTCGACCAAGTTATAATGGCAATATATCCCTTTGAAACATTTATTTTGGTTTGACCTAAGTCATATATGTTCTTCATTTAAAGTTTCCTAGCTTCAAATTTTAATATTGACCATCAATTAGCTTGATTTCATACCATTCTATCTACATTATTACACATCATTAGATCCTTGGTTTGATTAAGTGTGTCATTGATCTTCCTTCTATTTGATCAGGCATGCATCATTAGATCCACTAAGTCATTATGATCGTGACACTTGTCAACCCTTCACTTAATCTCAAAATCCTCTAAATTTTTTACTTGATTCTTACCATTGATCTATGAATGCATGATCTAACGCACTCCATTATATCTTTGGGACCCACTGACATCATCCTTTCCCACTCATTATTAGATTTTTTGATATGATTAAACATAGATTATTGATATCATTTTAAGGAAATTTTGACCTATTAACTACCCATGTGCCATTTATTTATGATTTAATAAAGTGATATTTTGACACTTGTCAACCATGTTTTCATCCTTGGAACATTAAAATTCAAATGGATATTTTCCATAGCTTTAACTTGACATCTCTGCACCCGTCTCAGACTGTTTGTTCAACTTTAAAGACCTATATCTTGAGATAGCAATCTCATCAAGATACATAATTTACAAAGCATGATTTAGATAGGAAGAGATTCATGTCCATGTTATATTTTGGCCTAAGAGGCTTTCTAAGCATACTTATAAAATGCACAATCAAGTTGACAAGTCCATTTCTTTATGGCATATGATGATAGTGTAGCTCTTCAAATCTTGTGTAAGTCATTTTATAATTCACTCAATTAGGAAACTATTCAAATGATCTATCTAGGTAAAATCTTGGTATGTGGGCCAAATTTAGCCAACACTTACTCTAGGGCATATGTTTATTCATAATGAGTAATAAAACATTCAGATTCATCAAAAGAATAAATTTGAGGGGGTTCCAAATAAGGATCACAAAAATATTTCTCAAGGATTTGAACATTCTTATTCTCAATGATTTATCTTTTATACAGATCTTAAACTCTTAATCCTTTAGTTTTCTATCCATAACCTACAAAAATTTAAGAATGGGAGTTAAGATCAAGTTTCTTTCTTTTTGTTTAGGAATAAAGATGGAAGCAGGAATACCAAATATCCTAAGGTGAACAACACTCAATTTATTATTATACCACATTTCTAAGGTTAAATAAAGATTCAAAACTTTAGTAGGGACTCTATTTAAAATGTGTATAATATTATTCATGGATTTGGCCCATAATAATTTAGGAACATGTGCAGAATGCAACATTGTTTTAGCCATTTCAAGGATGGTTTAGTTTTTTATTTCAAAAATTCCATTTTTCTATGAGTAATAAGGAGTTGTTAACTCTCTTTGTATACCAAAATTATTTTAAAATGAAATAAATTATTTTCTAATGTATTCACCACCATTATCATTTCTTAGTCTCTTAATAGAAAAGTTACAAGAAATTTCAACTAAAGCTTTACATTCTTTGAATTTAGATAACACTTCATATTTATTTTAAATATAATAAGATTAGGTCATCTTAGGAAATCATAAATGAAAGTAACAACATATAAATAACCAATTAAGATATGAAACTTATATAGGCCCTATAACATCACTATGAATAAGATTTAAGGGATGAGAAGAGTTATCATCATGATTTATGTGAAAGGGTTTAGAGTGTTGCTTATCATGTAAGGAGCTCTCACATGTTTCATGATGAGAATTAATATGAATACCAACCATAATATCATGATAATACATATCATATAAACTTATAAAACTAACATGAAGTCTCTCATGCCACAATTGAGATTTATTTCTACTTTGTAATGAAAGATAACATGTAGAAGTAGAAAACATATATTATCTATTATGTTTAATTCCTTCACCAATGAGATCACCAAACTTATTCTTAATACATAATTTTTCCTCAATAAAATTTATTATTAAATTATCATTTTTAATATGAGAATATGCTAATATATTTTTATTAAATTTAGGAACATCAAAAACATCATTTAAGAATGCATTTGCAAATTTAGTTTTTTCTTGTCTAGTAGCTTCTAGAAATGAATTATCACCTAAATAAATCCTTTCAAATATATTTTTAGTGTCAAATAAAATATTTGGTAAAAATTTCATGTGATGTGATTAACCACTATCTAAAATCCATTCATTTTTCATTAGAATCAAATAAGGTAACATATAATGCAATAGTGTTAGTATTATGATCCTAATTGCCATTTTGATTTTTATATTGATTTTGATGAGAACCTTTCTTCCCTTTTTTATTTTGTAGAAATTTTATTATTATATATTATCTTATTTTATAAAAATATTCATTTTTAATCCTAATTTACTACAGATATTTTAATTTCCATTAAATTTGACTTTATGATTCTTGTTTCTAGAATTTTTTGTTCCCATCCTTGTTATTGGCAGGTTTAGGTTTAGAATTAAACTTCTACTTTCTAGTGTGTTGGGTCTAATATTCCCCATTATCATATTTCAAATGAGGACCCTTTTGGTTTAGCATGATTTCTTCCTTATACTACTCTTGATCAGTTTCGTGGTATTTAGTGGGAATAGTTGAACTTGCTTAAATCTACAAATTTTAACCATTTTAGATCATGCATTTTAAAATGCCTTTAAAAATCCTCTTTTTGATAAAATATAACACACACTTGTGCATTTGGTGTGACTTTTAGATCTTTTCCAAAATATTTGTTTAGAAATTCAACTTGTAATTGTCTCATTACATTGTAAAATAGCTAAGCTTCTATGATGTTTTAATTTAGAACTTAACATATTTTTCATGTTATGAGCTCTATTATAAATTACCCAAGTGTAAAATTTGAGTTTTCAATCTTTGGGCCTTTTAAAGTATTTGAATTATAAGACTAATGTGGCCCTTCAAATGTTTTATTTCATTAATTATAAAATTTTAAAATAGAAATGTTTGAGTCCTTTGTAATTAGGCATAGTCGATACTTTTCTATTATTTTGATGTCCTTCACTTATAAAATCTATAATTTCATTTTACCTTAGTTTATTTTAATTGTTTTAGCTAAATTCATTGTTATTTTATTTGTCTTGTCTTTCATATGCCTTTTATGTAGGTTTGATTCCTTATTTTCAAAAATCAACTAAGTCTTTATAAAGAATCAAGGCCCTAAGAAGATGCCACATGGCACCTTTTTAGAGGCTTGAGAGCTCAAAGGAATTAAGGCATTAACCTTGGAAGAACCCAAAATCTAGTGGGTCATGGCCTTAGGGGCCTGAGAAGGCACCACGTGACACCTTCTTGTAAACCCATAATCCCAAATCCATTATAGAATTATCCCAAATCAAGTAAAACCTGGGGATGATGACAAGATACCAAGTGGAAAAGTTGATCTCATAAGACCAATAATTTTATCATTTCAATTGTGTTTCTTTGACTTAGTGTATTTTCTAATTTTTGGGCTAACTTACTGATGAATTCATTTATCTTAGTTATTTTTATTGCCTCATATTTCCTATAGGTTCTTCTCCATAAGCCCTCTAGATGAATGAGATCATGTCATGCGACATGATCCCATTCACCTAGTTTCTCAAGGGACTTTAAAACACTTAGTCATTTCATAGAAAATTCCTTAGTCTTGAGGGTCATGAGATTGTGCCATGTGGTGCAATCCAGAGGACTTGGGAGGCAGTCAGTATCCAAATGGCTTCAATCCTCTAGGTCACAAATATGATGCCACATGGAATCATCCTTGAGACCCAAATTTTTGAAAGCCAAGGCAAGAGCTAATGGTTCTTGACCTTTGGGTTACTGAGATGATACCACATGACATCATCCTAGGGACCTAAGGACCTAGAAGGTAAATGGGACTATCGTAAGCCCCAAGGACCTAGGTTTCTAGGATCATGCCATATGGCACAATCTCACTCATACAAAAACTTAAAGATAGATTGTACAAGACTAAATCCAATAGAATATGGAATGAACCAAAGAAGGCCACATGTCTAATGGAGATGATCACAGGGCTAACAAAGTGGATAAGAGGGCCCAATACCTAAGGGAAAGCTAATGTGGCTAAAGAGCATGTCCTAGAGGTTGTGGATGAGTGTCATGTGGCATAGAGAGTGAGTAGAGGACACATGGAGATCAATAACATCTATAAGACACAATCCTAAATTTGACAGCCTATCAAAATATCAAAATGTCTAGATATGAGGGAAATGATAGTATTATTAGTTAAGTTGGATTTTGAATAGTATGACTAGTCAAAGAAGGATATATGGATAAATAGAGAAATTGATAGACCTTAATATTCTCCTAAGAGGTTCAAATAGGTAAATCATTCAAAATACTTTTCCCAAATAAAGGTGAAGTGGAAGATAATTTTGGTTAGATGGTTGTCACAACCATGGAGAAAAGATAGAGAAGAATTTGGATTCCCTTTGAAAATAGAGGGAATATTCTAATCGAATGTAGTTGTAGTATCCTAGTGTAGAAATCATGCCAAGAGATGGGAGCCTTATGCTACCTAGATACAAGTCACATTCTCTTTTCTATATAAGGTATTATACATTATTTTTTTAAAGGGGGAGATCTTATATACCAAAACTCTATAGAAATTATGATGGGTTCAGTCCTCTCTTTTTATTGATATTTTTTGTCTTGTGATTATCTACCTAGAAAACATGTTCAAATGCTTTTGTAATAACATTGAAAAAGATACCAATTTGGTTCAAGTTTCATTTTTTAAATTAGTAATGTCCTTCATTTATTGATGTAAAATAATTAATTAATGTTGATAAGAGATTTTAGTGCTTATTTACTAATAATGAATATGTAGTTAGATTGTGCAATAGATAATCTAATTAGTTCTAGATTTTTGTTTTATTTAACTTGAAGTTATGTCAATCCATTATGTGCAGTAGTTGTAATCCTTTTATATGATTTCATTTAATATAATTTTAGGACAATATGTTCATATAATTCCTTAGAATATTTCCCATTTAGTGAATTTAGTTTGTGCTATAGCTAGACCTATCACATAATGGTATAATTGTGATCAAGCATTATTTTGATCCTCAGCATTAACAATCTTATTTTAGTCAAGGAACCATTTATTTTCCTATCTTATTCTTCCTCTCTTTCTATATTTTTTTATGATGAATATTCTACCCATTGTATTATAGTATGATGCATATGTGAACGAAGAGTAAAAGGAATAAAGCAAACATCAGTAGAAATATTCAAACAACATAGATTATATTAAAATTCCAGTGGTTAATAGCCATTTATCACCTCATTAAATGATTGGAAAGTTATCAACCCTTGGATTCAACTAGTTGAATCCTAAAAATGAGTGGACATTCATCCCATATGTTTTTATCTCCCTTTTTCCTGATCATAATCATTAAACCAATAATTATTTATATTGGGGGATCAAGAATTGAGACCAACAAAAATTTGCACTAGAAGAAGGGCATAAACTTATGAACCTCTTAATTTTCTTCTTGGACTTTATCTTTACACCCTCTCCTTTTGCTTCTCTTAATTTATATTATTTTCTTAACACAACCAATAGAAACTTGCACCAAAGGGAGGGCCTAAACCTTCAAACCTATTAATTTGATTATTAGACTTTAGCTTGATGCTCTCTCCTTTTGATTCTCCTAATTTATATTGTTTTCTTAATGCAACTAATAGAAATTGGTACTAGAAGGAGGGCCTAACTTCTTTTTATCTAGATTGAAATTCTAGATATTATGAATTTAATCAACTTATTATCTATTATAAATTTATAAATTCTCTACTTTGCATACTTTATCAATTTGGAATTACTTATTCTAAGTAATTTCTAACCCATATTTTATATCTTAAACAATCTAGAGCTTATTGAGTGAATCACTAGATTTTGAGTGATTACAGGTAGATTAATTGTATCTTCATTAGATATCCTTAAGAGAGATAAAACCAATAAATGGATATATTTGGCCACCCCTACCATTTCATCCTCTCAACCTACATAGAATAGACCTCCACCCATTGTTACACCAATGGCTTGGTTAACAAGGTCTATAATCAATGTTCTAGGGGATGTACATGATTTGCTAAGGAATATACAGAGATACCTTCCAAGGTTTACCCCAAGTATTGGGAGGATTGTTGAAAATCATGTCGCATCCTATAAAACTACCCTTATATTTCTCAACATTGAGCATGAATACATAGCCTACAAGATATTCCATTTCACTTTAATTGATGTAGCCTATGACTAGTTCCTTAACTTTCTTGAAGATTCAATGAAAATCTAGAATAAATATTGAGTATCACATTCTTGGCTCAATTTGGTCAAGTGGTAGACCTTAGCATACTATAAAAAAGGTTTTCTTACATGATAATGGATCTCAATCAACTTATACATAATTTTAATGTCCACTTTCAAAAGATGTATATAGGTCATATGATCGGTTAGCATTGGAAATATTTTAAAATGCCTTGGACCCATAGATGGCCATGTTCTTGAGGGGAAATCCAATTGTCATTTATCTATCTCTTGCCTATGTAGAGATGTTAAAAGTGGATAGGTAACTTAATTAATAAGGATAGATGATGGACCATATTCACAACATCCTCTCAAACATGTCAACATTGAATATAATCCTACTTATAAATTAGAATTCTCTAATGCTACAACCACTCCCAATCATGAATTAGCTTCCTCTATTCCATGATACCCCAAATTAGAATTTAGGATTTTTGAATTTTGTGGGCATTAAGGCTATCCCATAGTCTTATAACCAAGATATAGTCCTAGTTCTAACTAATAACACATAGACTCCTAATAAAAAATCAATCAAACATGAGTTAGATGCAAATTAGATGATAGTCTAGAGGTTGGGTAATGATTTATTTAGCTTATGAAAACAAGTGGATAGTTCAATCAATGGAAATTATTCCTTTAAATTAACTTACCAACATAATTACATGCCCAATAACAAGGCAAACAACATTAGTCTCCATCTAATAGAATTATTGAAATCAACATCATGGAGATTACCCTACCCAATTGGTGTCATGTGCATAACATAGATCAACATGGGTAACTTGATTGAATTGAGTTTTACAATTCCTTTGAAATCTTGAAAAATTATATTGATGAATATGATGTCCCACATAACCTGAATACCATAGGTCACCCTAAATTTCCTAGTTCATCCAAGTCACCTGATACATCCATAGTTATAGAACCCCTATACTTTCATAGTGAAGGAGACAATGTGACTAAGGAGAATATCAATGATATTCAGGCCATGTAAAAATACTAGAGTGGGAATTATACCATTAGTAGTAGGTCACACCAACCCTTGAAAACCTTAACACCACCCAACAACATTACTATGTCCCTTGACATAGAAGCTAAAAATGACCTGCCTCTACCAAAATTAGGTGATAACTAGTCTGCCACTATTATGAAAAGATACACTATATTGGAGGATATGAATAATATAAAATCCAATATAACCCTTTATGAATTAGCACACATTAATAAATAAAGGGATTTAATCCTTAAGTCTCTTATAGACAAGGATACTCAACCCAAAAATAAGATCATGACCAATACCAATATTGTGATACACAAAGCCAAGAATGAGGTTCCACCCTTCTTACTTAGATTCTAAATATTTGGGAAAAATTTACCTAATTTTTGGTTATTCAGGTGCCTTAGGTAATGTCATGCCTATAATAATTTATAAGAAACTAGGATTGGTCGCTATAAAATCAAATAAGGTAGTGGTCCAATTAGATAAGTATAAAGTAGAGGTTGTATGGGAATTATTTAATGTTCATATGTAATTATAAGTTAAACTAATAATGCACCATTTCATATAAATACAAGTGATTGAAATCTCAAAGGCATATGGCATGTTGTTGAGTAGATATTGGTCCAAATATCTGAATGGATATATGGTAAAAAACTTCTTCCATATGTGGCTTCCATGGAGAGGAGTGGTAAATTAGATAAGGATTAATAGATATCCACACATGCAACTAATGATCATTTAATACAATGCAATTTATGAACAAGTAAATGTTACCTCCATGGATTTAGGTTTTTATACCCTCACCACCAAACCAATAAGGAATAAATTACTTGATTAAGACCAGGATTCAAGTATGCAGTATTTATCCTTTAATGGAGCATGATCTAAGTAAGGATAAGTATTAGGTATTATACTTATTGATCCTTATGGTAAAAATCATGTAACTACATATATATTTTAATTCCATTTTACTAATTGTATAAAAGGGAAAATATAGTTGATCTACAAATCAATCTTGGTTTAGAGAAGATAAATCACACTTCCACTTGTTTGTATATCTAGACAACTAGGGTAACTTTATGCAGCTATAGTTCAATCATTACCATTGCAGTTGTATTACCATTGTAGTTGTAAGCATAAAGAACCATTTTATTATTTAAAAATATGTTACTATGCTTACAGCTTGCAACATATTCGCAAACAGGGGCAAACTATAGACACCTAAATTTGGCCATAATGGCTTCATATTTGACTTGAGACTAATTCTTGCCAATCATTGAATATCTATCCCAATAATTTCTATTAACCTTGAATTTGGCTTCATAACCTTTCATTAAATCAATTTGTCCTATTAAATCAGTTAAACAAGGTAAATACACACATTGAATTAATCAAAATAAAAAATGACCAAATGCCTAAAAAGAATTAATTAACTTGCATACCCTAATCAAAATCAATTAGCAAGTTAAATCAATTTCAAATCCTAATTGAGTTCACCCATGAGCTAATAAATCAATTAAATTAATTACTAAAAAAGAAAGTCAAGATCATCTTACCTTTGTGAGTTGTCACTTTTGGAAAATATCTAAAAGAATATCCTAAGAATATGCCAAACTCAATCAAAGTTAATAAACTCAACCATGGTTGTGAGTTGTCACTTTTGGAAAATATCTAAAATAATATCCTAAGAATATGCCAAACTCAACCAAAGTGAATAAACTCAACCATGGTCAGATTTAACCCATTCCAAGGGATTTGAAAGCCTATGAAATTAAGCCTAGCACTCTTCATTTGAGAGATCAATCAAAGTAGAGTTATAATGCAATAATAGATTCATGAATCTAAAAGCCTACTGTTATAATGTTGAAATTGATCCAAGCCATCAATAAAGCCAAGCATTCAATAATGGTGCATAGAGGAGATGATGTTAGGCATATGTCATTGATGAAGACTTCTTATGCATAATCCAAACAAACCAAACAAATAAATTATTTGGATCTCTCAAGCAAGGTAACGATTATTTTTCTTTTCATTTTAGTTGGGTTTTTAATTATTATTTGTTCATTAAGATCCCCCTAAGATCTAGGCTTAGATATGTTAGTATGTTAGTTTGTTGATCTCATGTTTTTATGGACTAACACTTGATCTAACCTCCTCTCTTTGTCAAATTCCTTGATCACATATATTAGACCTAATGAAATGGGTCCCTTACCACATTAATATCACTAGAGAGGGTTATAAATCCTCTAGTCAATCAACACCATGCAATAACCCTAGCCAGGTCCTATGTTTTCTATATTCATAAATTAAATGTAAGGTAAAGTAAAATCTAACCTAGTGCTCATTAAATCTTATGGAACAAAATTGGGGTAATAAATATAAAAATTAAATATGCATAAGATGATTAAAATTAAGCTATGTATAGCTATAGTCCTAATACATGTAGAGATGAATAATTTCAAAGGCCATTATTTATGTTACTTCTATTTACTAAAATAGAAGAGTAAAGTTAGAGATACTTACCTTGAAAATGAACCCATCAAGACTCAATCTCTCCCTTGGCCAAAAGCATTTTCAAAGAGTTTGTTTTGGTTTGTAAGGATCACTAATATAGGCCAAAGCATCCAAGACTTTACCATAATATAATATTCTTCTCTAAGTATAAACCTTAAACAGTAACTCCTCAAGTAATATAGTGGAAGAGAATATTTTAAAGAAGAGAAAATGAATAATTAACTCTAACTCTCTCTCTTTAATAAATGGTGAAATGGATTTGTATATATAGATAAATTTAACCGTAAATCCTTTTGAAGTTTATCTAACATAGTTAACCCAATTTGGCTATGTATTGTTAATTGATAAAATCAAGGAAGGTCCTAGTTAGGGTTGATTGAGGTTGACCTAGACCCATAATGTGATAATATAATTTAAATATAGGGTCAAATTAGGTTGAAATTATTTGTTAAATGTAAAAAAGAGTTTTTGGATTAGTTGTAAACACCTAAAATTGGCCACCAATAACCTCCAATCAGGCTTTTGGCCAATTTCCACCTAAAATGCACAATTTAGCCTAAAAACACTAAAACATGATAAATCATGTGAAATTAACATGTTAAATTGTTGATTTTGGCTAGGGTATCCATAAATGAGGTAATGCAATTTATGGGCCAACTAACTTTGATCACATCATTTCAAGTCACAATGTCAATTTGCACGTGGGTGCTCTAGATTGATGTTTCCTATCAAATATCTTACACAAGGCACATGACTTAATTATTTGTTTTTGGTAAAATCTTAAATGGGAATATAGTTCCAATGCATCTGACATGGACTTCTAATTCCAATCCAATCAAATTTTAGATCAATAATAGGGCATTCTAATCAATTTGAGTAATTTGTGCACAAAGTACTTAATCATGATTAAGAGCTAATTAACCCAAATCAAGGCCTAATTAATAATTCCATGGAAACTTGTTGAATACTTGTTTTTAAGAATGAATATTTAATATTTGCATTATCAAATGACCTCATTTCTTGGGAAGACATCTCTAGGCCATAAATGCCACAAATATCAGGATTCATGCCTCCCATGACTTATCAATGCCTTCCATGATGCCCTCCTTACCTCTTAATTTCTCCTTCTTCCAATTCCATAATGAGGATAATTAAAAAATTTATTCCAAAAATTAAATCAATCCTCAACCACACATCTCAATCTTGAGATGGATGGTTCAAGTTGATTTTGATCAAATTTAAAAAAATTATAAATAGGAGGCCTCACCACATGAATTTTAAGACTTGAAAATGCAAAGTTATAATGCGAGATTGGTTCCAAAAGCTTCAAGCAACTAGTGTTACCATACCAAATTGATTCTAAGCCTAGACAATCCACAAGTCAAAGGTGCTAAGGAGAATAGGAGATAGCCAAACCTCCTTTGATGAAGACTTCATGAGCACAAGCTGAGTAAGCCACCATTACAAATGTATTTGGAGAATCCAAGGAAGGTGAAGGAATTTTTATATTTAATTCTTTGGTTTTTAGTTGTGTTTATCATTTTGTTTTGTTAACAAGGCTCTCCCTAGTGTCTAGGCCTAGAGATGTTATGTTATTAGTGTATTTCTTTCATTTTGTTTTCATTTTAGAACTAACACCATACTAACCATCCTCTCTTGAGTCAAATTCCTAGATCACATAATGTCACTCTTGATGGGACTACACGCATCCTACACATGAAGAAGATCATTTTGAAACTCTAAAATATTTATTTGAGCCTTTGAAACTCTTGAAAATTGATTTTCTAACTTTATTTTGCCATTTTTAATTTCCATGATTTTACACAATAACCAACATCGATAAGTAATACTAGCATCAGTTACCTATCTTAACCATTGTTGGTTATCAAAACCAACATCGATTAGATCTTGATTAGCTAGAGTAACTGACGTTGACTGTAATAATTGATGTTGGTCACTCTATTTTTTTCAAAACCATAGACCCAAGAGTCATTTTTCCAAAGTTTATTGTTCCAAGCTAAAAAGAGCTTCAAAGCTAAAGGACATGCTAACAATTTTTCTACAAGATCAAGCTTGATATTTGTTCAAAACATGTTTAAATCACCTTTTCATGGTTAAAAATCAATTAGGAACCCTGTTTTGGTGCTTAACAAAGAATTTAGGTGTTTTTGGTGAATGTTTTAAAATTTTGTAACTAAGACTAAGGGGTAAAATGAACAAAACCAAAATTTTATTTAAGTTTAAAATTAAACACACTTGTCAAATTTTGTTTGTAATAGTTGTTTAATCAATTTTTGTTTGGCAAAAAGAGGAATTTTGCATGTATGCTCTTCCATTTGTCCCTTATAGGGAACCCTTAGAATCAAAAGTACCATTCCTATTACAAGTAGCCTAGTCCAAGACTTAGAAATAAAGTCATCTAAAACACTCCCCAAAAACTCATCAAAGTTTGGGTGACCTTGAAAATGACCCTAAAGTCTTTCTACTTTTAAGTTTTATTTATTTATGTATCTTGGCTTGTGAGGGGGACTTCATCACCTCCCATAAGTTCTTTAGGTAATCTTTGACCAAAGGCTTCATATCCCAACATTGACTTCATTTAGCTCCTTTGGAGTTGCACATGATACATAGTGGCACTTTAGACATCACACTACATTGAGCAAATAGTAGGATGCAGTGGTTGCAAAAAAGACTAGACCTTTTTGTAATAAGCCAAGTGATACAAACCCAAAATCCATGCTTTGCTTTTACATTATTTGGCATGAAATTCATTGTGCAATTGATTCCCCTAGATCATTTAAAAACTTGTTAGATCTTAGATAAATCCCCACTTGCCATAGAATTATTGTTGGTGCAAGGTGCACCTCAAGGTCTATGTCATAGTACTATCATTTGAGAGAAGGGGGTGTAAAAACCCTACTATATAATGGAAATTTACTTTTGGATGAACACTTAAAATCCTCTCAAATGATGTATATTGATGGATTCCAACAATACCAAACAACCTTTTTAGTTTAGGATCTAAGAATGGTTAATTGGTTGGTCTTGTCCTAGTTTAAAGTCTTGTTTAGAGTCAAAACTTGGTGTAAAAAAACAATCCAAACCAAACACATAGTCCAAATTTTCCATTGAATAAAGAGGGGTTATGTTTCTTGTGTGAGATCATCAATTTGCCTTGTTCAAAAGTTCATCAAAAGCTTGAGAGTCATATCATCCACTTTGGTGTAGTTATGTTACCCAATTGAGTCTAGACCTTTACTAAAGTTGTTTAAGTCCTTCACTTATAAATATAAATTTAAGATTACATCTTTACAAGTTCATAGGGTTGATGTGTTAAGTGGGTTCACCATTTACACTAAACTTGAGGGACCTTAGGTTGAATTTCCAATTTGGGTTGAAGGCCATTTATGACTCGTAAAAGTATCACCATTTGATAGACTTAAGCCATTTTATGCTAAAAACTTGCACTTGGATTCTATGCACCACAACCTTTTGGGTCAATAAAGGTAATGTTATGACGAAAAAATTATGAGAAATTGTCTTTAACTTAAAGATTTTTTGAAACAAACCATTTTATCACACCTTTTTGGGTAGTATAGCATCATTATGCTACCCAAAATATTTCAAATATTATTTCATCGATACTCTTGCATAGAGTTATAAATTTTATCCTAAGTGTAATTTTGTGATCTTTTGTCTAAAGCACAGTTATACTATTCACCTTTTTCTAGATTATTTGTCAAAAGAACCCAATTTTATAGCTTTTTTTATGAGAAAGTAAACTATTGCTAAAGTGCTTTTATTTCATACCTTATACCTATTTGATCAAGTTCATGTCCAAGAATGAAATGCCTAGTGTTTGTTATAAGTGTTTCAAATACATTAGATTAAAACTTTCATCTATTTCCAAGTATAGCTTTTGATGTCGTTTGGCCAAAATTCCTAGCACATGTCTTGTTTGAGCCCAGCTTTTGACACCGCATTTGACCAAAAGACCTAGCAAATTTTAAATTCCTATATTAGACTGATTTGAAACACTTCAGCCTTAGAGTTTGGCATTTTTATTTTAGGTCCATGTACTTGCTTATCTTTGTGTGAATAGTGAAATGTTAAATACTTCATGTTAGCTTATTTCCTCACAAACCTTTGCATAAACCTATTGATCCTTTTGACAAATCTAGACCAAGTTGGAACATCATCTATTTTAAGACATTGTCCTTTTTATTATTTGTAGAAATCTTTGACCTTTTATTGTAAAGCATTGACTATGGATACCAACATGTATTCCTACATTCATAGTGGACTCATGGACAATCCAGGGATTAGTAATGTAGTTACACAGTAAGAAATGGTGTAAGACCCCTATGCAGATAGTATTGCTTATGATATGGATTCTTATCCCTCTTATAATACTCAATTATTAACACAAATCTAAGATACATTAGATAAATTTTTGGTTAACACACCACCTTACATAGAATGAGACCAAGAGCAAACCATGCAATACCTAGCTACAATACCCACAATGGATGAGCTAGTTCTTCAGCAGTCATATTATACTAATATGTCTTCTACGTATGATCCATTTTTGTTTGAGTGACATCTATTAGAGAACAAAGACAAGATTTTGGTTAGAGAAATAGAGGTAGGGGATAAATTTCTAACAAACTTCCCCCATGAAAAATTACCAAGTCTAGTAATAGTGCCCCATAATATCATTTGTGATCAATAGGGTTCTTCTAGCAATCCTATGGCTCTAGTCCAAATAACATATCAAGACCCTAATATATCCAATTGAGGTAAAAACATCATGGAAGATCACTTTAACCAAATTCAAACAACATATCAAACCTATCTGAATCTAGCACATGATTTTAATTAGATGAACATGGTAAGTAAGCCTCTCATTGACCTAGTTCCTCCAGCAAGATTGATGATAGAGTTATCTGGACAAGATAATTTAAATTTCAAGCCATTATTACAAACCATTTCAATATCTAACTTGATTCATATGCCCATTATTGAAGAAGTGTCTTTGGCCTCTACACTGAATAGTGAGCCAAATGTAGTACATAATGTGCAAATAACATCCATTCCCAATCAAAGTGGTACTAATGCACAAACAACTAGCCAACAACATGTGCCTATAGTTAATCCTATGAATAGGTTATCATACCAAGTAATATCATTTTTTTTGCCCCAACCTCAACCAAATTCTTCCTCAACTATACAACCTACAGGATTAGGTAATCAAACAATGACCAATGTCACACCTCAGCAACAAAATATGATAAACCTTACTCCTCTTAATAAGTAGTGAGTAGTATTCCATAATAGTAGACTCAATTTAGTGTATCAATGTAATATAAGATAAATACATTACTAGGTTAAGTAGGGGAAACTAATATTCCACCTCGTCAGGTAATGACAAACATACCTTTTTAGTCATAGACTAATATGCCAATTTAAAACCAAGCAATGACTAGTCAATAGTGTGAAAATATTGGTCAGTGATAGATGCCAAATCTATAACCTATTTTCACTTCCCCATAGGGATTCATGTAATAAGGATGTTCCCATGTTTCTCAAGTACCTGCTAGACAACCGTTGGTTCAAAATGTGCCACAAATTTTGAGATAGGGTCTTGGTCTACAAGTTCTCACTCAATAGCAAGATTCAATTAGTTGGCAACATGTCCCTTTTTAACAATAGTAGGCATAGTATAGTTATATCCCTTCATCCCAACCAAAAAATCCTCCAAATCAAACCTTTATAACCAACCTAAACTAGAATATCACGTAGCTAAATGTGCAATTTTATGTACATCTTAATCCACGTATGCATATTCCTGGTCCATTCCCAACCAAACCAATATACCCCAATAGGTGTCTCCATCATACCCTAGTCAAAGTGTCCCACTTGTGACCTCCCAACCATCTACCCAAACCAATTTTCTCCCTTAAACCAATATTGTAATAGATGAAGGATGTAATTGCTGCCATTCAAGCTAGTAAACAAACTAAAAATTTCAAATTAGATGATGTGTGTTCTTATCCATTCAACATTGAGTATTTATAGATATCATTTCCTCTAGGATATGAACCACTAAAATTTGACAAATACAAAGGGAAAGGTGACCCTAAGGCTCATTTGATCAAATTCTTTGTCACATGTCAATTAGTGGCATATAGCGACATATAGCTTTTACTTTTATTTCCAAGGAGCTTGGCTGGACAAGCCTTGGAGTGGTTTTTGAAGTTACCAAAGAATTTAGTAATAGACTTTGATGATCTTTTTGATAAATTTGTGCAGTACTTTTCTTATAATCTCAAGCATTAGATTTCATTAGTGGACCTAACACAAGTAAAGCAAAAAGCTAGGGAGAGTTTTGCAAGTTATTTACAGTGATGGAGAGCCCTTACAATCTATTTCACCCATAGTTTACTAGATAAATAATTAGTTGTTATGTTTACTAAAAAAATTCATAGTGAGATAGCATATCATCTAGAACTATAATGTGTACATACATTCAAAGAGATCATTGATAAAGGTTTGTTGATAAAGAGGGTGATCATCAATAAATAAGTCACTAAACATAATTTAACTAATCAAAATCAAGGTACCAATCATGTAAATGACTAACATCCCACCCAAGCACAAGCATCATAACCAGCACAAGCCAATAACCATGAAAGATTGAAGCAATTCAATTACAATAGGAATGTTGTGGGAAATGGAGTAACTAAATCTCATCATGTCTAAATAGTGTAGACATCATATGCACCACCTTTTCAACTTACTCATACCTAGTAACCTCTCCAACCGATGCTACAAGCACAACAACCAAAACCTACACAATAAATATAGCAGTTGTTACCATTGCAAACCCCTCCTCCTAAAAGAATCATGCTTGCACGTCATGTCTTTAGTGACCTAGGAGAACCTATTGAGTTTATATTTCACAATCTTGTTGTCACTAATATGATTAGTTAGCCTATACCAAAGCATTATTTTTAAGATATTCCTTATCCTAATTAGTACCATGAAAATGAATTTTGTGACTATCATCAAGTCAACAGACATAATCTATAAAGATGTGTCCAAATTAAGCATTTAATTGAGAATATTTTAGAGAATGGGGAGATAAAATTGGATAATGGTGCTTCCACTTTCAATAAAACTCTTAGGATCTATCAAAACCCCTTTCCCCAACATAATAATCAACAATGACAAAACAATCAACAACAACAATAATAATAGCTAGTGCAGTAGTAAAATTAATAGTATCAAAATCAAAGGTCGAACCAGTAGAATCAAAAAAATCAGAAGTAAAACCCATAATGATATAACAATAGACAAAACCAAAGTCAGAATGTAAACAAATAACAAACCTACCATGTAGTTACACATGACTACAATAGGGTTGTAGATCATATTGTAGGGGGTAGCATTAATACCATCTCCATTAATCCTAGACCAAGAACTAATCAACCTCGACCATTACTAAACAATAATATTCAGCTAAATTACATGGATAATCCTTCTTTGACCTGGGAGTGCATATAAGCAAACCAAGAAAATAGGACTTCCATTTTTGGATCTTATAATGATAACTCATTATTATCATGTGACCATATGCAAGTGCACTAACAACTGAGACTTGTCTTATCTAGTCCCACACCATTTCCAATAGCAGTTAGCAATAATGGTCCAGTATTTAATTTAAATTGTGAAATCACAACTCAGAGGTTGAAGATTACTATCCCAAGCTCACAACCATCTACCACTTTGCCTATCATCTAACTAGCCATTCAGCCTCAGAATAAACCATTCACTACTGACCAAGACAAGAAGTTTGATATTATGGAATAATTGCTAAGGACACTAGCACAAATTTCTATTTGGGATTTTCTATGAATGTCAATAATCCACAAGAAAATCTTGAATGAGTTTTTGAGCTAATCCACTATTGCTAGTGACATATCCCTTGATAAATTTCAAGCTTTGGTTAGACACCTAGCTCCAACCCAACAAGTCACATTCAACCAAAGTGATATGTCTTCCCTTGGCCCACTCCATAATAATGCATTATATATAGAATTTTATATAAGACAACATAAAGTGAAACATGTCCTTATAGACAATGGACCCATCCTCAACATAGTGTATCTAAATTTCATCAAGCTTCTTGGGTACACACTGATAGATCTCTAGCCAAAAATAATAACTATCAAAGCCTATGATAACCAAGAAAGAGAATCACAAGGCACCATTAGTTTTCCAGTTATCATTGGGCCTTTAACCCATGATACACTTTATAATGTGATTGACCTTGAGTTATCATATAATATGCTTCTAAGGAGGCCTTGGTTACATGAGATTTGTGTAGTCCCATAATTGTTACACCAATGTATCAAGTTTTTTGACTCAAGGATGGAAGTGAATATTCCAAGAGATTTACATCCGTATGAACACTACAAGTATCTTGAGGATAAATTTCAAATTTATAATTATCAGTAAAGTATGAATCCAAGTTCAAAATAAGATAAAGGAAAGGCCATACTTATTGATCCTCCACCAAATAATTTAATAGATCCTAATACCTTAGATTCCCTTTTCCACATGTTGCCTCTTGAAGCTTTTAATTATTTCACCATTTCAAATAATGGATCGAGAGAGTATGTGACTCATGATACATTTCATATTGTTAATCTTCCTCAGAAAAAACCTTTGGGTGAGCTAAAGTCATCCCACATATGCATTGGCAATAAAATAACAAAGATAAGGGACCTATCACATTTGTTCTAGTATCTGGTATAGGACCTGACCCTCTTAAAGGGGATGAATCATGGTTATGTAATGACAACCAAGCTAATTGTTATAAAAATGTAAAGTATCCTATTCCCAATAAGATCATGGAGTGTCACAAATATGAAGGAAGAGGCCTCAGACTGAATTAGTAAGAAAACATTGAGCTAGTTTCCATGCCTAAGTATGAAAGATCTTATGGACTTGGGTTTGAACCACCTGGGGGTGACCCCACATATCTTATTCAAACTCCATCACCAGTGACTAGTGATGATGATGTCGATAGTGAAGTAGAGTCTGATCATAGCCTCACTTTTGATAACCTAATAGAAACCAATATGTTTGATAATAATGCCATTTATACCCTTACCCTGGTCATTCACTATAACCTATTGCCATTACGATTAATGAGTTCCAGAATGATGAGACATTCTATGATTTCTTAGGCCTTAGAGACAACATTATATTGGGAGATCACAAATTAGGATTCTCAATCACATTAGATCATGTAGCCTATTTTATTGAGTGAGTGAACACCCTTAGCCAAAAACAAAAAAGTAAAACATTGAGGTCCCAAAGTGAAAACCTCTTTGAGGCACTTTTTGACTAGGGAAAAAGTAAAGATAAAGGCTAGTCTAGTGGTGAAAACTTGTTTTAGGTGCTATTATATAGAGGTCTTCATTCTTATTTGAATTTAGACCAAGAGACCACCAATAATGAACCTACCTATGAGTCCAAGTTTAGCTTTGAGGTAAAATAAGTATTTGATCAAATTCTTGAAGAATTTTTTACTATTTTTGTCACATGGCCAGATCTTCCATTAAGAGACTTAGATTCTTCATGCCTAGGAGAAGTTGAAGAGCAAGTTATAATAGAGGACCCTGACATAATCCAATAGTTCAAGTCATTGCCTACTATCCTAGAAGATGGTTCAATCCTTCTAGTCAAAGAAATAATAGAGGTAAACATCAAGATTTTATTAGACCTAAAATGGATAAAATTAGGCACATACCTCACTGAGAAGGAACATGATGTCTTTACAACTCTGTTGAAAGAATTTGTAGATATCTTTACATGGGCTTATTCTAACATGCCAGGTTTAGACCCTACCTTGGTTATGTACCACTTTGTGGTCAATCCTGATGCCAAATTGGTAAAAAAAAAGTTATGTAAGATGCATCCTTACATTGTTGTATTGGTAAATAAAGTGTTGTAAAAACTCTTAAAATCAAGTTGTATCCAATCCATTGACTACTCAGAATGGATATCTAATGTAGTACCTATTAGCAAAAAGCCTGAAGAGATCAAAATTTGTACTAATTTTTGAGACATCAATAAAGCTTGTCCTAAAGATTACTTTACCTTACTTAATATCTACATGATTTTTTACTCCATGAATAGTTATGAAATGCTTTCACTCATTGATGGTTTTTCAGGATACAATCAGATTAGAATACCACCAGAGGATCAACTTAAAATAGCATTAATCACTCCCTAGGGAACATTTTACTATCAAGTGATGCCATTTGGCCTCAAGAATGTTGGAGCCACATATAAAAGGACCATGACTATCATATTCCATGGTATGATGCATGATATTGTTGAAGACTATGTCGATGACATATTAGGAAAATCCAAAACTAGGGTCGACCATCCAACAATTTGCATAAGATATTTGAAAGATTATGAGAGTACAACATCAAACTAAATCTAAAGAAATGCATGTTTGATGTAACTTTAGTCAAATTACATGGCTTCATGGTGTCTTGTAGAGGTATTGAAGTTGACCGAGCTAAATTCCATGATATAACCAAGATGCTGCCACCAACCAATTTAAAGCAACTACATAATTTATAAGGTAAGATCCAGTCCATATGATGCTTCACCTCTTAGTTAGCAAAAAAGTGCCATCTATTTACACACATTTTTAAGAATGGAGTTACATTTCACTAGGATGATCACTGTTAAACAACTTTTTAATAGCTCAAAGACTATCTTATTAATCCACCTATTTTATTACCTCTTATGCTAGGAAAGCCATTTTTGTTATACCTATTAGCTACTAACCATACTCTGGGGGCACTCTTGGCTCAATATGATGATAATGGAAAGGAGCATGATGTATACTACCTAATCCATACCCTGATTATATATGAACATAACTATACACCTATTGAAAAAGCTTATCTAGCCATGGTTTTTACAGCTCAAAAACTATGCCATTACATGTTGAATAATAAGACCATGGTCATTTTAAAATTAGATCTACTCAAGTATCTACTGTCTAAAATATCTTTAAAATGTAGAATGGCTAAATGAATCATGCTTCTCAATGAGTTTGACATAGAGTATGTCAATCAAAAGGCAATCAAGGGACAAGTTATTATAGATCAACTTACTGAAGCACCTCTCATAGACACACAACCACTCATGTTTCAATTTATTGATGAATATATCATGAACATCATTGACACACCCCTTGAGGATTAACCTTGGAAATTATATTTTGAATGTTCATTCATTGCACATGGATCAGGGGCAAGCCTATTGTTTATTACACCATAGGGGGATTTAATCCCTAAATCATTCAAAATCATCTTTCCTTGTACAAACAACATGGTTGAGTATGAATCACTTATTGTATAAATTAAATAAGTAGTGCATTAGAATATATCTCATCTTCAAGTTTATGGTGATTATTAGTTAATCATCAATCAGGTCATAGATCATTTTTAGACCAAATATGACAAGTTGATTCCATATAAAGACATGGTTGACATTCTTAATCAACAAATTACCAATATTTAGTTTGAGTACATACCAAGGGCTAGTAATAGAACTAAAAATGTCATGGCTACTATTGGCTCTCAGATTTGACAAATAGATCAAGCTAGAGAGTGTCAGTTCCTCACCAAGAATTTTTCAACACCAGCTCATGAACCTTCAACCATTGCCATGATTTTTGATATTGTTGGTCCTAATTCTATCTGGTATCTAGACCTTTATAACTACATTCATGATCAAGTTCTACCACCTAACCTATCTCAAAAACAAACCAAAGCCTTCATTCACCATTCTACTTGATAATTTGCTTGGATCTACCCTTTACCATCATAGTTTTCATGGAACTATGCTTAGTTATTTAACTTTGATAGATTTTACATTGCATTAAGAGAAGTTCATGAAGGATTATGTGGACTTAATTCTAGTGAAGAATTCCTATCCAAAAATATTTTTCATATTGGTTATTATTAGCCCATAATGAATGTAGATGCCACTACATATGTAAATAAGTGTTATAAATGTCAACGACATGCTAATCTAATTCATGCCCCAACAAAAATTCTAAAACTAATGTTGACACCATGGTCATTTTCTACATGGGGACTTAATCTCATTGAAAAGATTAGCTCCACTTTATCTAATGGCCATAAACATATCCTTACCACCACCAAATATTTCACTAAGTGGGTTGAAGCTATACCCCTCACTTACGTGATTGGAAAGCAAATTTCCAAATTCATCTTTAACCATCTCATCTACTACTATGATATCCCTTCTAACATTATATCTGATAATGGAGGATCATTAAAAAATAATAATGTAGACTAGTTATGTACTAAATATAACATCACAAAACACTTTTCTACAACATATTACCCTTAAGGTAATGGCCAAGCTAAGGCATCCAATAAAACCATTGCCAATATTCTCAAAAATATTGTTAATGATATTGATCATGATTGGCACCTCTAGATATTCCCTACCTTTTGGGCATATCATACCAATCATCGTACCCCTATAAGACCCACTCCATACTGACTTGCTTATGGTATTGAAGCCATCCTTCCCATTGAGGTCAAATTATCTTCACTATGCATCTCTTTCAAGCATGTCTTGGATGATCATGACTATCGAGTAGCTCACCTACAAGAGTTAGACCTACTTGATGAGAAATGCATAGCCACACTCAATAATTTTCAAGCATATTTTAACCAACTCAAAGGCCACTACAATTAATGTGTCAAGTATAGAACATTTTAACTTGGTGATCTTATTATTAAAGAATACTATCACTGAGAAGAAGCATAAAGAGAAATTCAAACCAAACTAGATAGGGTCTTTAATCATCACTATAGATTATGGATCAAGAGTATATAAGCTTGCCACACTAGATGATGATGAACTTCTAGAGCTAATGCATATTATTCATCTCAAGCAGTACTATGTTTAAATGCTAAGGTGTATTATCTATAAGGTCCATTTCAATCATGTTATTTTATCACTATTCTTCTTTATGCCAATACCATCCTTATATGTTCTCTTCACCATGACCACTTTTCACTTCTAACCTATTAACCCAATGTGTTCTAAAATCTTAGCTTGTTTGACCTTGGTTTTTTCCATTTTTTATGTAGTTTTAGCATCAAGATATCTGATCAATTTATTAGTTAGTTCAAGTACTTCAGATAGGGAGCATATTTTGGGATAGTGTGATAAAAGTTTTGATAGTTGAATCCTTCATTTTTTAGTCATTTATTATTAGTAGTCTTGCTACTAATTATAAATACCTTTGGTAAAATTAGTACCATTGATCTATGACATTGTGTCCTGCTTATAACCACCTATGGAAAAAATAGGGGCAATAGTAAGCCTTGACATACCAACTTGCCACTTCCTATGCCATGTTATGACTTTTTACCAACTATGTCTATTTTTTTTATATTGTCCACACTAGTTGAATTCCTCTACTGTTAGGGCAGAACTATAGTGACTTGAGGTCCTAATCTAGGACTATGTAGGCAATAATCAATACTTGTTGAGGTCAAATCAGTCACCCTTTTCCCAATTCTCTCACCATTTTATGAGCAACCTAAGCCACACTCTCACCATTTTATGAAAAACCTAAGTTGTACTCTCATTGTTTTGTGATCTTGAACCATTTAGTGTCTCATCATTCTTGATTGAGTTGAGATACTCCAAAACAATTCCAAAAACATTTGAAAAATCATTAGAAAAGAATAAAAACATTGACCACTTCTCTACCTTAAGGATTCTGAGAACCCTTACTAAGTTACAAGAAAATCATTTGTCATTTAGTTTCCCCATCCTTTTTAGCCTTTTTCTCTCATACACTTGTCATTTTCAAGACCATTCCTGTTCTTCTATCACATTCATTCTATTTTTTTCCTCAGTTATCACATTCTTTCCATTCCTTGGGAGAACTACATTTGGCCTAAAGTTTTTTTATTGGATAATACATCCATAGAAATATGTAGGCAACATCCACTTACCTAGTGCATATGGAGGTAGCTCAGCCACCCCCTTCCCTTTCTTATATTCCCCTATTTTATTTATTAAGTTGTCACCTATTTTCTAGGGGCAATGTTTATAGGGTTTCTATTACATTATTTGTTTGTTTGTTTTTTCTTGTTTTATTAGTTTGTCTACTTGTTTGTTTGCTTTCAACACCATTGCCTTGATTCAGTTTATGTATGTTTATTGGGTGATTCCTTGCCCACACTTACACTTGAATCCATCCATATTCATATGTTTACATTATCATCATGGTTTCTATCATTGGTACATTGTTTTCTATTGAGAATTAGATTATGTGAGTTAGTTCTCATGCATATTTTAGCCAATTCCTCATGATGTTATACCATGATGCCTACCAACATGTGCTACAACAAACCTAAGCTTTAATAAGTCTATTTATCAATGAAAACATCTCTTTAACACTGACATCTTAATTTCATCCCAATCATATCCCAAATAGATTAATTAACCATGAAAGAATTTCAACCTTTATTAGTCAGATGAGCATCTCCCTATTAGTAGGTTTTTCTAATTCATCATTACTCTCTATGTTAAGGTTAGCATCATCCTCAACCAATTTTATCATGTTTTCCATAATTGGGGTTCAATTATTATAACTGCCTATGGGTAAATCAATGCACATCATCCCACCTACATTTCTCAATGATTATAACCTCCTTTGTGCAAATCATTGTTTTTTAACCACTTTACTTTTTATACCTATATATGGACATGTTATTAGCTTGTTTGTCTATCCTAACTAGGGAAGCTCCATCTTCTCAATGATTATAACTACCTTGGGCCAAATGATTGTGTTATCATACCATGTTACCACTATTGGGGTACAATACTTATAACTACCTTTGGGAAAACTATTATACACTATCCCACTTACATTATCAATGATTTTAAATACTTTTTCACTATCATTGTGTTTCACCCCATCATCTTTCCTTTCTTTGGTCCCCTCATTTTGCTTCTTATAGATGGACCATTTTCCAACTTACTTATGCCAACTGTTCCCTCAATGGGGCATCATACAGTTAGTTTATCATCATTACAGTTATAGGCATGCAAGACCTTCTCATTCTTTGAGAAGATGTTACTGTGCTTATATCTTGAAATTCTTTAGTAATAAGGGCAAATTTTAGACACCTAAAACTAACCACCGATAACCTCTAATTATACTTTTAGCCAATTTCCACCTAAAATGCACAATTTGGCCTAAAAACACTAAAACATGCTAAATGATGTGAAACTAACATGTTCAAGTGCCAATTTTGGCTAGGGTATTACTAAATGAGGTAATTTAATTTATGGGCTAGCTAACTTTAATTAGATCAATTCAAGTCAAAATGTTAATTATCACTTGGGTACTTTGGATTGTTTTTTTCCTATCAAAGCTCTTACATAAGGCACATGCCTTCATTATTTATTTTTGGTAACATCCTAAATGGGAATGTAGTTCCAATGCATCTGACATGGAATTATAATTCCAATCTAATCAAATTTTAGACCAATAACAGGGCATTCTAATCAATTTGAGTAATTTGTGCACAAAGTGCTTAATCATGCTTAAGAGCTAATTATCCAAAATCAAGGCCTAATTAATAATTCCATGGAAACTTGTTGAATACTTGTTTTTAGGAATTAATATTGAATATGTACATCATCAAGTGACCTCATTTATTTGGAAGACATCCCTAGGCCATAAATGCCATAAATATTAGGATTCATGCCTCTCATGCCTCATCAATGCCTTCCATGATGCCCTCCATGCCTCTTTATTGCCCCTTCTTCCAATACCATGATGAGGATAATTACAAACATAATTCCAAAAATTGAATTAATCCTCAACCACACATCTCAATATTGATATGGATGGTTCAAGTTGATTCTAATCAAATCCAAAAATCTATAAATAGGAGGCCTCACCACATTAATTTTAAGACTTGAGAATGCAAAGTTATAATGCAAGATTGGTTCCAAAAGCTTCAAGAAACTAGTGTTACCATGTCAAATTGATTCCAAGCCTAGCTAAGCCACAAGCCAAAGGTGCCAAGGAGAAGAGGAGATAGCTAAGCCTCCTTTGATGAAGACTTCATGAGCACAAGCCAAGCAAGCCACCACTACAAAGGCATTTAAAGCATCCAAAGAATGTGAAGGAATTCTTATATTTGATCCCTTGATTTTTAGTTGTGTTTGTCATTTTATTTTATTAACTAAGCTCTTCCTAGTGTTTAGGCCTAGAGATGATATGATATTAGTGTGTTTCTTTCATTTTGTTTTCATTTTAGAACTAACACCATACTAACCATCCTCTCTTGAGTCAAATTCCTAGATCACATAACAGTTAGTTTATTAGCATTGTAGTTATAGGCATGCAAGACCTTTTCATTCTTTCAAAATATGTTATTATGATTATAGCTTGCAATGCCTTCCAAAATAGGGGCAATTTGTATACACCTAAAATTGGCCATTCATAACCTCCAATCAAGCTTTTGGCTAATTTCCACCTAAAATGTACAACTTGGACTAAAAACACTAAAACATTCTAAATGATGTGAAATTAATAGGTTCAAGTGCCAATTTTGTCTAGGGTATCCCTAAATGAGGTAATACAATTTATGGGCTCACTAACTTTGATTAGATCATTTCAAGCCAAAATGCCAATTTGCACCTAGGTGCTCTAGATTGCTCTTTCCTATCAAATCTCTTACACAAGGCATATGCCTTCATTATTTGTTGTTGGTAACATCCTAAATGGGAATATGGTTCATATTCATTTGACATGGACTTCTAATTCTAATCCAGTCAAATTTTGGACCAATAATAGGGCATTCTATTCAATTTGAGTAATTTGTGCATAAAGTGCTTAATCATGCTTAAGAGCTAATTAACCCAAATTAAGGCATAATTAATAATTGCATGGAAACTTGTTGAATACTTGTTTTTATGAATGAATATTTAATATATGCATCATCAAGTGACCTCATTTCTTGGGAAGACATCCTTTGGCCATAAATGCCACAAATATCAAGATTCATGCCTCACATGCCTCATTAATGCCTACCATGATGCTCTCCATGCCTCTTAATTTCCCCTTCTTCTAATTCCATGATGAGGATAATTACAAACTTAATTCCAAAAATTAAATTAATCTTCAACCACACATCTCAATCTTGATATGGATGATTCAGTTTGATTCTAATCAAATCAAAAAATCTATAAATAGGAGGCCTCACTACAAGAATTTTAAAACTTGAGAATGCAAATTTATAATTCAGGATTGGTTCTAAATGCTTCAAGCAACTAGTGTTACCATACCAAATTGATTCCAAGCCTATCCAAGCCACAAGCTAAATGTGCCAAGGAGAAGAAGAGATAGCCAAGCCTCCTTTGATGAAGACTTCATGAACACAAGCCAAGCAAGCCACCACTACAAAAGCAATTGGAGCATCCAAGGAAGGTGAAGGATTTCTTATATTTGATTCCTTGATTTTTATTTATGTTTGTCATTTGCTTTTGTTAACTAAGCTCTCCTTAGTGTCTAGGCCTAGAGATTTATGTTATTAGTGTGTTTCTTTCATTTTGTTTTCATTTTGGAACTAACACCATACTAACCATCCTCTCTTGAGTCAAATTCCTAGATCACAAGTTAAGGGATGCTTAAGGTGATGAATTTATTGGAGGAATGTGTAAAGGATTTGTAAAATCTTATGTAATTCTATAAGATGAGTTTTTGTTGGTTGTAAGTAGTGGTATATGAAACAACAATCTTAAGAAGCACCAATAATCTACCCACCCCTTTCTTAATACACCCTTTAAGGTGTGCACTTAGAGAGATTGAGACTCGATAGGTAGTTTTAAGCTGAAAAGCATTAGTAATTGATAAATTTTGAATATATTATGTGTATAAATATGCTCCATTCAAAGTTCATCATGTGTCACTCAATTGTAACATAGGATGGTGATTTGATAAAAGAACACAACAACACACAATGTTAAAGATAAACAAATTATATTATTTTAAAGCATAAAATAACTAAAAGTAAATGGTTGAAATGAAATAACTTTAAAATTAATGTATGCATACCTTGACATACCTTTATCATTGAATGGGTGTATGTTGTGTGTGAGTAGTTTTGATCGTGAAGGATGTAGAGACTTTTTTGGATAAACCCAAGGATACAAAACTAAAGATAAAAAATAAACAAATGTAGGAAATACAGGAGAACTAAAATGTGTAGTCATGACATACTTGGAAATTTGGAAAGCCAGGGTGATAAATGTTAAGTTAGGACTAAATGACCAACTCAAATTTAGAGTAACTTGGGTAACTAAAAATCCAAGGCTACTAAATGACCGAAAAACTCAAACAAGTAAACCTTAAGTAAGAAAGGTAAATAAACCAATTAAAACTAAGGATACAAGTGAAAATGGTAATCAAACATCAATGTGAAAGTAGTAACAATCTTTACTCAAATAAATATGGGTAATAAATGGTAAAACAATATTAATGAGTGAGTAGTAATAATCCTTACTCAATCATTAATGGAAAAAGTACATAAAATAAAAAACAACATTGGTGAGTGATAAGTAACAATCCAACCTCACTCAATAATGGAAAGGTTACAAGAAAGTAGAAATGGATGCAATTATCTAAAAAAAAGGAAGTACAAAAAATATATAAATAGACTCAATTGTCCAAAACAAGTAAGTACAAAAAATATAAGAATGAACATAGTTGTCCAAAAAAAGGAGCGATAAATTTTTTTAAATAAACCAAGGAAATTATATAAATGGAAAGTAATGGTTTAAAGAATACAATACATAACCACTCAATCATACTATTTTGTTCTAAATATAGAAACTGAAACAAAGTAGTGCTAGCATGTTTTTACAATTTGAAGAAGAGGGAATATAGAAGTGGGGAAAAAAACTTGGAATCAAAATTTACTATCAAGGGGGGAATGAATTGGGTGGTGGGGGAAATAAAGGAAAAATAAAGGTAGAGAAACTCTTTATCGAAGTCAAGACACTAAAATTTTCTTTTTCAAAGTAAGAGGATTTTCAACATGAAAGAATCTGAAGAACTTTTTATAACCACACAAATATTAGGTCATAAAATGAAGTATGAATATCATCCCATAAAGGCTATATGCATGAAAATTAAAATGGACTTATCTAGCCATAATGTGCTCCATGTTCTGTAGGACCTATTATAGAGTTGTCAGTCTACTACAAATAGTGGGTACTTGTATGAGAAAGTAGGTAACACTATTTTTTTTTTAATTATCCTATCCCAATTTACTAGCCTACCACACCCTAATGGACCTAGGCTCTATCATGAGGCCAATTATGGAGTTTTATCTTTGATTAGAGATATGAGATGTGCTATAAATCATGTCTTTTGGTTTTGATGTTGAATTTTTTATTTTTAAATTGCCTTTTGATCATTACCTTTTGTTTAAAATTATTTGGCTTTTAATTTTTTATGGATTTTTCTATTCCTCCTCCATACATATTCAAAGAACCAAACATGAGTGCTAAAAATGACTATCATTGAAAACTTTGGACTTGGTTTTTAAGAAAGATAATGTAGAGATCTTAGTCTCTAATAGTCTTGATTATTAATATGAAATAAAAGTGTTATCTTGACTTTGACCTTGTTTTATCTAAAGTGGAATGAAAGGAAAGAAAATCAAGGGGGATGAACATGAAACAATTTTAATTACTTGAATAGAAAAAATTGTGATAAAGAGAAAAGGGATATAATGATAGGTAAGTATGATTCTTTGTCATAAGAATGTATGTAAGTGTAGGGAAACATGCTAACATAGTTTGTTGTGCAAGTGTTATCTGCCAAAAATAAACAAAAACCAAAGTTGACAATATGAGATCATAAACTTGTAACCATTTCTTAACATTCTATAAAAGGAACACTTATTTTAGTAAAGGCATTTTGAAATAAAATTGTGATTTTATGAGGAGAGCTTGGTCCTATCCATGGTTTTACACTTCAACTCATAAAAGAGAAACATAAGTTGGTGTAAACAAGGTAAAAAAAATGGAATTTGTGAGGAGGGCCTAGTCATATCCATGGTCTTACACTGCAACTCATAAAATAAAAACCCAAAAGGGTGAATAAATCATGTGAAAGATTATAAAAATGGTATTTGTGAGGAGGGTCTGGTCTATCCATGGTCTTACACTATAAATAACAAAAGATAAAGTCAAGAAGGTGTAAAAGGCATTAGAAAATATAAATTTTGATATGAAAAGTCAATATATGAAATAAAAAGTAATTCATGAGGAAAATTGGGTCCTATCCATGGTATTACAATGCAACTCATGAGAGAAAGAAACCCAATGACCAAGGGAAGGAACTAAGGTTTATGTAAATAGAGATTTATATAGAGGGTGAGATCCATGTATAAATCCAATAAGAAGTGTTAGTAAGATAGTATATAGAAAGATGATAAGAAGGGAAATATCTAAGAAAAAAAATTCTTCAAAAATTATGCATTAGTGGGTTCTTTGAAAACATGGCCTTCATTAGTTTAGAGGTGATAGGTTATATGACCAATAAGTATTTCACTAAATAAGGAATCTACCATGATTATGTGTATTTTCCTTATTTAGCATGGCTATAACCTAACTTAAGGACTAGATCAACAACATTGAAAATGAAAATTTTAACCTTTTTATTGTGTTGTTTGGTGATATGAGCCTTGTATTGGTGATTATGTTGAAGAGCATCTAGATGGTATTCATTGAGAATATTGAGAGGATGAAAGTTAGCTTCATGTAATTATTCATTAAGAATGATACCTTGAAGAGATATACATACAAAGGTAAGCCTGACTTCTAATGGTAAGATGGGATTAGAACCATAGACTGGTGAGAACAATGTTGACCCAGTGGTAGTATGTATGCTAGTATGATAGGCCCAAAAGGTAGGATATAAATGAAGATGCCAATATATATGAGTTTTTTAGATGGTATTTTGTAAAAATTTATTAAGAATTTTATTAGTGGATTCAGATTGGTCATTACATTATTTATGGTAAGGTGTGAAATTTTTTTGGGATATTTTAAATCTAGCAAATAACTACTTCACATCCTTGTTCTTGAAATTTTTTCCATTATTAGAAATTATGGTATGGAGAACTAAAAAGTGATAAATGATTTGGTTTAGAAATAGTGGTTCTTATGACATTGACAAGAGGCACAGCTTATACCCATTTGGTAAAATATTTAGTAGTAGTAATGATAAAAGCGTGACCATCTTATGACCAAGGTAATTTATCGATGAGATATAATCCCCACATGGAAAATGACCAAGGAAAATCCATAGTTGGAAGCTCAATTGGTGGTGAATGGATTAGATCATCATGAAGTTTACAAGTACTACACTTTTTTTGAAAATTGATAGTTTCCTTTTCTAAATTAGGCCAAAAGTATCTCATATGTAGGCATTTTTGTGTTGTAGCATGTCTACTATAGTGACCACTATAAATTCCCCATGTTCTTATTTAAGGAGAGGAAGGACCTCTTCCTTCATTACATGTCAAAGTAGGGTACCTTTTGTGTTATGATAATAATGGGTATTGTATCGAAAGACATATTTGAAAGCATGTTTATGAATTATAGTCTTTTCATGAGAATGTATGTCTAGAGGATAAGTTTGATGTTCAAGGAATTAGATGATGTTTTTATACCATGGTCTCTATCTGATAGTTATAGCCTCAATGTGATAGATAAGTGAATCCTATGATTGGAGATAATATTGGTACTTTCTTATTTGAATAATAAATTTAGAATCATTAGATACTTGATGCAAATTAAATAAAGATATTGAAAAAAAGAATCAATGATAGAGTTTTTATCTATTGGAATTGCATTAATGGTAAAATAGGCAAACTCCTTCATGGGTATTACATCCATTTGATGATAAGCAATAATATTTTCACTTTTACATTGATAATCACCATTAACTTGGTGGCAAATAAGTTAGGAATCACCCAAAGCATGTAGATATGGAATATCTAAGTCATGTGTCTCTTACATGACTAAGATTAATTATTCATATTTTTCCATGTTATTAGTGACATCAAAGGTTAACTGGAATTCCAAAGGGGTGATTTTACCATGAGTATTAGTGATAATACAACCTATCTTATCTCCTTGGAGACATTTGGTACTATCAAAGTGTAGGGTCTAGTTATCTTCATGTAGATCAATGGTGACTTTAGGAAGTTATTTGATAACTACTTTAGAGTTAGTAGTATTAGGTTTGATATAACATGTAGTGATAGATAGTTTTAGCTATAAATTATATAGCAAGGTAATCACATTCTACTTTAGTATAATGTTTTTATAATCAATGAGGCCTCAACTAATACAGTAAATATCATATTCACTTTCGGTATCTTCTTGTTGGTCAAGCATTACCCCAACTAATATGGGAGTGGAAGAGGTGTACATAATCAAATGATTATCATTGGAAGGTATATTAAGGGTATAAATATGGATCAATTATTCTTTCATGTTTTTGAATTCTTTTTGATAGAGATTAGTCCATTCTAGATTATTGATTTTCTTAAGAAGGGAATTAATAAAGTATATTCAATAAGCCATTTTGGGGATGAATTATCAGATTACTCCAAGCTTGCCAAGGTAAGTGTGAATATCTAAAATGAAGTGAGGTGGGCATGTTGACTATATCATTTATTTTAGCAAGATAAACATCAAAATTATGGAGAGACTAAAAAACCTATCATTTTACTAGATGTAATTCCAAGACACATTTGTAGGGGTTAAGTCTAACTTTGTACTTGATTAATTGATCAAATATGATGGCTAAATCAGAGGGTTTGTGAAAAAAAATTATTTATCAATGAGGTCATCCACATAGGTTTCCAAAAACAATGTATAAGATCATTAAAAATGTGAGTCATGGCACGTCGATAAGTAGCTTTGGAATTTTTAAGTCTGAAAGGCATTTTGACATAGAAATAGGTGCCTCATTATATAATGAATGTTGTATTTTGTTGGTATTTAAGAGTTATGTGAATTTGAATATAGGCCAAAAAACCATCCATGAGTGACAACATTTCATATCCATCAGTGGAATTTATGATGGCATCTATGAAAGGTAATAGAAAATTGTCTTTGGGACATGCGAGGTTAAGATTGTAGAAGTAAATACATATGTGAATAACCATGGTGACTTTTTTGTGAACAATAAAAATGTTTGATACCCATTTATAATATTCCATAGGTTTAATAAACTTGGCATCTAATATTTTAATAATTTATTTATGGCATAGGTTGAAAACTTTGGGTGTAAATTTCTAATTTTTTTTAGATAATTTTGGCATTTAGGTAGGTGATTATATTATGCACAATGATACTTGTGTCAATACTTGGAATTTCCTCATATGATAAAGAAAAATTCTCATGATATTTATCAAAAAATAGGATAAACTTATCATACTTAGTTTGCATGAGCTATATAAAAACTATTATAGGTTAACGACATGACGGTGTGTTATATTCTATTCTCGTGGTTTTTTCATTAAGCATAGAATTTCCATCTTGAAAATAATATGGTATATTTGGAAGAGAAGAAATTGGATTGGTTTTCAGATATATTATAGCAATAAATTTATTAAAATGAAGACCCTTTCATTTAAAATTCCCAAGTTTATGATGGTGTTGAGGAAGTTGAGGTTCTTAGGCATGGATCAACTCAAGTATGGCTTCATCACTAGGTAGTGTGGGTAAAGGTCCATATATTCCACATCTAATTCAATATTAATTATTTTATGACCATGGTGATCATATTCAAAATGTATTTGGTGTACATTTATTACCTTGGCATCAAGGGTAATCTTGGGAGTAGGGGGGACTATGGATGAAATTTGATTAGATTCAATTGGATTGATAATAGGTATATCTTTATAATCATTGATAGGGAGCGGATTTGGTAGAGTGAATAGTGAGATAGGATTTATATAAGGTTATGGAATTTTTGAATTGGTGAGATGTAATAGTTTTCAACAACCCAAGGAGTATCAATAAGTGGAGAATTAACCAAAGGTACATGACCTTCTAGTTCTAACTCAATATCTATGGAAATGGCATAAAAATCTCAGTTAAAAACATGTATTTTACCTAAGGTTTGATAATAGTTTTTAACATCCAAGTCTCATAATTTAGCTTGGGCCATGATGTATTTATAACCATAAGTGGGAGAAATAGTACATACTAGTATCTCTAAAGGAGTATCCAAAGGAGATACACCTTGATCACTAAATTTATGAGGTAACATGGTTAAATGGTATTGAAATAACTTGGAAACTCCATATTCATTACAAGCTAAATCATATTTTATATAAGATGCTTCATGTGTATTGTATGGAGGAGGGAAATCAGTTATCTCATTGATGAAAGGGATTATACAATCATGAGGTAGTAATGAAGGAGGGATCCACTTTGAAATGTAAGGAGGTAGCTTAGTAGTATTATAAGTTTTTTTAAATAATTTGGCTCATCATCATCAAAATTGGAAAGAGTGGCCTATAAACCTAGATTAATATTAATGAATTTAGGCAAAAGTGCACTATTAATTCTTAGAATGATTGGAATCCAATACTTAGATTTGGGATTAATAAGTTGAATAGTCTATGCATTAGGATCGGCCTCATGTTTATACTATTTTATATTATGAATAAAATTGATACATTGGCTACCAGAAGAGGCAATAGCCCTCATGTGATGAGTCCATGGGTGACCTAGGAGTATATTATAGGATAATGGTAAGTTGAGAACCATGAACTTGGTATGTATAGTTTTGGGTCTAATATTATGAGGGAGACAAATATAACCAAATGGTTTTTTATTATTATTTTCAAATCCATGACATGTTATACAAGTTTGCTTGAGATGATCTTTGTTATATCTAAGTTGTTGAATTAGCCAAAGAGATGCCACATTAATTCTTGACCCTTCATACTAATATTTTTCAAATAAGGGTGATATTAATGGTTATTTTAATAAATAGAGGTGGGTCATCTACTCAAAATAAAACCTCATAATTGATCATGTCTTCTTCAAGGAACTCTATGGAAGGTTTTGATAAGGAAAAATAGTTTCAATGGTATGAAATTTTGTTGGGAAAGGCTCATGAGAAGGTTTTTCCACTTCTAGGGAATATGTTTCTTCAATTTATTATAGTTGTTGCATTAGGAATTTACAATGATAAGGATAAGTTTGAAATAACTCCATGACAAGTATTTTCCAAGGCATAGAGTTAAGTTCCTCTAAGAAATTCCAATGAGTTTTTGAAGATGAATAACTAGCATGAGGCTTAGAAGGTAAAATATTTTTAGGAGAAAGAGAAATAGGTTCAGGTTTGGATTGGGAATGTGGTTCCTCATTGGTTTTTGAATGTAAGTTAGTGGTAGTGCTATCTTTAAGAAGTTTCTTTTCAAGTGATGGTTTCTTTAGTTTTGTGATGGGATCTTTATGAGTGGGTTTATGTTGATAATTAACTTTAGCCACATTCATATATTGAGAGTTAGTATAGTATTGGTCATAGTCAGCATCAATCACATAAATATCCTTATTTGAATTTTGAGGGTTGTACAGAGAAAAAGTTTTTGGATTGTTATAAGAAGAAAATTTGAAAGATTATTTATTTTGAGAATCATTAACATAATCATGATGATAGATTCTGATCATGGCACCATGATTGAATGTATCTCCTAGCATAAAATAAATGGAAAATTTTGTAATCCCATGACATGTTTATGGGAATGACCTATATTAGCATGAAACTAACAAAAAAAATTAAGGACATACCATATAGGTGGGTTAATAACATACTTGAATGGTTTAGAAGGTGCTAAAAGGTGTTTCATTTCTGGCATAGTTAGCAGCATATGGGAATCTTGGGGATTTTCCATTTTGGCTACTCCTAGTTTTGGTTGAGGAGGATTTCTAGTCATTTCATTCATTGAGTGTTGGAAATATCCCTTGATGGTTTTATTGTTAGGTTCAAACCATATCATTAGAATGACTTGTCACTTAGCTTGATCGATAGCATCATTTAAAGTTTGGGGAGCAAAAGTTCAAAATTTATATTAGAGGGAAGATATTAAGGTAGCTATGAAAACTTTGAACAAGTTTCCATTAGTCATAGTGTGATTAGATTTGTGATCTGAATATTTCCATCATTTAAAAAAATCATGAGCTAATTCGAAGGAGGTTTTTTATAATTAATGAAATGACTAAGACAATTTTTGGAAAGATCATTATGTTGAAATTCCTTAACTAAAGGATTAACAAAATCCTCAATTTTACATATAGAATGTTTGGGAAGTTGATTATACCATTCTAATATGTCACCTATGAAGATTTTAACTAAAATTATGGTAGTGGCAAAGGTATTAGTTTAGATCCACTCTTTTTAAAAACTACTGAATGCTTTGAGAAAAGATGTGAGGTCTTTCCCATCATATTTAATAGATGGAGATATATTACCAATATTAATATATATAATGAATGGGTCTAAAGGTTCATTTTAAATGTGTTGAAGCATCTTTTTGTCCATAATAGGCTGGGAAATGATATTTCCCATAGCATCTTTAAGAGGTGGAGGGATGAAATTTCAATTATTTTGGGGAAGAAGAATAAGAAGATGATTAGTCATGTTTATCAAATTATGTTGTAGTTACATCATTTGAGAGGTATTATATGTTTGCATGATATTAATTTGTTGCACTATTTATGAAAGAATTTGAGTTGTATCAATTGGTGGGTTGGTTTTGGGAGGAGGATTATTAGGATAGTAGGAGGGGGATTCCTCAAATTGGTATTAAGGGGAAAGTTGATAGGTGGAGGATTTATAGGAGGTAGGTTATTAGTGTTGAGAAGGTTTCTTATGGGGTTATTTGTTAGGTTTGTGTCAATTTCCCTCACATTATAGTAAGGTGTCTTAAAGTTAGAATTGTCTTGAGAAGTATAGAATGAAGTTAATCCATCAATCTCATCATTTGGAGTGATTTAGACCATATTTCAATCCAAATATGAGGGATGAGAAAAAGTGTTCCAAGAGTGAGTATCCTCTTAGGTAGAAAGGTAGGAATAAAAGAACATCCCATATATCATCTAAATGGATTTAAGTAGTTCAAAAATATATAAGGTAGAATCTAAAATTATAAAGCAAAGAGGAAAAATAGGTACAGAGTTATCTAAATATATAACAGTATTGGCCAACGGGTATAAAATTGACCAAGTCAATAGATTCTTTAGGAAAGGTCAACAAAATAAGATGAAAAAGACATAGTTGAATTTCTCAACTATGTTATATATATGGTAAAAATTAATAGACTAAAAGGATAAACATTCAAACAGGTTGACTATATATTGAAGATAAAATGGACAATCAACCTATAAGAGACTATGTCGATAGGGGTGATAGTGTTCTATAAATAGGGGGAAAATTACAAGATAATAGTTAAGAAAATATCTTTGAGCACACAATCAATTAGATTAATGTGTTTGATATAACTATAACACACAACAAAAACCCTATACTAACACTGGTTAGTACAAGTTTTACAATATAAAATGCAATGACCAAAGAGTAAACAACAAAACTTGAATGTAAATGTTAAGCTAAATGGTCATTCCTAAATGTTTTAGATGATAATAAATTTTGAAATTAATGTGATATGGAATTGGATATAAGAAGGAACTATAAAGAAATCTATGGATAGTTTTAGGTAGTTTAGGTTGAAAGGGATCTATATTGGTGATGGAAATGGCTTGGTATTGGGGTCTACCCCCTCACTTCACAATCCCATAGTAATAATGGTGTTAGGTGTTTTTCCAATAAATACCATTAACCACATCTTTATATGTAGTCAAAAAACCAAGTCAACTTCCCCCTTGGTGATGAAATCCAAGTAGGTATGCCTTACAAAGAAAATGTTTAAATGTTTTTTAGTGTTAAGTGATTTGGAAGTGTGTGCAAAAGAGAAAAATAGTGTGACTAAATCAATAAATTAAAAACCACCTAATTAGTCTATGTTTGTTACTCTAATAAATAAATCAAATGAAATGAAAAGTGAATTAAATACTATAAATATAGGTTAACTCTTTTATCTATTAAGAGTATAGAGTCAATTTAGGTGACACTGTATGTAAACATTATAGAATAGATTTGACAAAGTCACTATTATCTATGGAAACAAGATCCAAAATAACAAAGGTGAACTAGTTCAATTGAGTCTCCTAGAGAGAGAGTAGGTTATAGAACTGTGTTAAACTATTTGACCTAGTTCTTTGTAAGGTTTCAGTTTTATAGATTATAAACTATGAAAAATAGGAATATAAATGAAAAATGGAAATGATAAAGAAGGTAATGATAAACCTTGGTAATTTTGAAGATGTTTAATTTGCAAATTTTTATGTTGTGTTTATTAAATGCTAAATTTTATATTCTATAAATAGAGTCAATTGGGTCGACAAAGTCTAAAAAATTATATGTTTAAAATGATCTGTGGACAGAGTTGTAGGTTGATAAAGTCTATAATCCTATGGTTGAAAAAGAGAAGTATGTCATGATAATCGATCTAGTCACTTGTATTTGGATAAGACTTGTATAGTGAAAATAGAGTTGATTTAGAGTGACTATGTGCTAAACTTATGCACATAATGTTAGACTGTATTGATAGGTTCAATATAGTACTAAATAAATAAAAATATATAGTATGATAATAAATAAATACATGAAATAAAAAATATAAGGGTTGGATTCATTTTTGGTTCAATAGAATGTATACAAGAGAAAATGTAGATGATCTACAAATCAATCCTAGCTTAGAAAAGATAAATCACACTTAAACTTATACTTGTTGGTACATTTAAATAATCATGGTCTAACTAAGATGGATCTGTTAGACCTAAACAAAGGTTTCCCTTACCAAAATAATATCACTAGATAAGGTTCCAAAGTCTCTAGTCAATCAACACCATGTAATAACCCTAGCTAGGTCATATCTTTTCTATATTCACAGAGTCAATGCAAGGTAAAGTAAAATCTAATCTAGTGTTCACTAAATTTGGTAACACAAAATGGGGGTAATAAACATAAAAATTAAACATTCATAGGATAATTCTCATTAAACTATGTATAGATATAACCCTAATGCATAAAGAGATAAATCCATTCAAAAACCATTACTTATATTACTTATATTACTAAAATAAAGGAATAAATTTATATATACTTACCTTGAAGATGAACCTATCGAGACTCAATCTCCCCCTTGGCCAAAGGTACTTCACAAGAGGTTGTTGTGGTTTATAAGGATCACTAAGATAGGCTAAAGGATCCAAGACTTTTCCATAAGAAAAGATTCTACTCCAAGTATAAACCCTAAAAAATAACTCCTTAATTAGAATGGTGGAAGAGCAAATTGTAAAGAAGCACAAATGAATAATTAACTCTATCTCTCTAAGAAATGGCAAAAAGGATGTGTATATATAGTTAAATCTAACCCTAAACCCTTCCAAAAATTTAACTAAAGAGTGATCCCAATTTGACCCTATATCATTAATTGATATAATCAAGTTAGGTCCTAGTATGTGTTAGTCAAGGCTGACCTAGACCCATAACATGCTAATATATTGAATACATGGTCAGCCCATGCCAGCATTATTCAGTAAATGTTAAAATATTTTTTGGCTTAGGTAGGGGTTGTTTAAGGTAGTGAATTATGTGGAGTGTGTAAAGGAGGTTTCAAATCTTAGGGAAGTGTATATAATAAGTTTGTGTTAGTTTCAAGTGGTGGTATATGAGACAATAATCTTGTGAGTCACCCATGGTCTGCCCACCCCTTTCCTGATGTACCCTTTAAGGCATGCAATTAAAGATATTGAGACATGATTGATTCCTATAAAATAGAAAGCATCATTAATTGATAAAGTTTGGAATATTATGTGTATACACTAACAACTAGTAGAATATGAGGCACTAATCTTGGGATTATAGTTTGTAACCTGGTATGATGTTTGTTAATGAAATGTATACAATGGTTTTGAATTAGTCTTCAATAAAGTGAGGAATAAATTTCAATGCAAAATTTATCATTTGAAGAACTATAAGCATCGTGCTTGGGACTTTATAAAATTATTTGATATATTTGACATTGTTTCCATTCCTAAAAGTGACAATGCCATGGCAGACATGCTAGTTATTTTTACCATGAACCTTATTATTGTAGCCAAATATTACACCCTAGGAGAATTTTTTTGAGCCACTCCAATATTTGGACAACATGGTATTAACTCTATGCATGTGGGTTGCCTATAGTAGAGGTAAACCTTTAGGTTAAAGGCCTAGCTCCCTTGATTTATCTTTTAAGATGGCATACTACACTATACTAATCACTTGGGGTTGAAAAGGGAAGGAAATTTAATGTAACCTATGCTAATGGATGTGATACACCAAATATTAGTCCACAAACACACTTTAATATTAACTAAGAATGAAAACTACCAAAACTAACCTTAACTTATTTTCCTTCTAGCATAAGTATTTCTCATAGAGGTAGATTTTTATGCACATCTAGAGGTGGGTGAAAATAAGGTTTGATACTAGACAATACTAGTCCCTCTCACTATTTAAAATATACTTAACAAATAAATACACTTTATGAAACCTATTAGAAGAGATATCACCTACATAAAACATGCAAGATCAAAATGGAAGCAAGGAGAGCATATTCATCACTTGTCATCCAAGTACACAACTTGTCACATTTAGGAAAAAGATTATAGAGATCAAACCAACTTCAAAATTTTATTCAAAGTAAAAACAAGGTGCTAAACTAGTAAGGTTTCATCATACTTGGTGTGTACTAAATACAAATTCCAAAATGGATTCCATATATAGAGAATAAAAGAGGAGAGATAAGAAGAGAAGTGGAAGGGTCACAAATCCAAGTGTAAAATTTTGATAACAAGTTGCAATTCAAGATAATGAAGTGAGAAACAAGTTATTAAGTTCATCTTAGATAAATGTACATCACAAACATGTCATATCCTTCAGGTTGGTATAGATACTCTTTGTGTTCTTATTTGAAACATCCTTTGGTGATGAGTTCACTTGAATATATGAAACTTCTATTGTTCTTTGTCACATTTTAACTATCATGAGAAGTTGTAAATAATATTGTAACATACCTCATACACCCCTTAACTTATGGTCTCTCCTGCACCACTTGTCATTCATTATCTAGCAACCACTCATTAGCCTTTTAGGCCTTAAATCCTAGAATTATCACTTAGGTGGCCTGTACCTATTCAAGAGACTCATTTCATATGTGTTAGATAACTAAAATATACCCTATTTTTATTCTAATCTCTCATAGGCTTAAAAGTATTCTAATTCACCTTTCTCACTATCTCAATAGGCAGTCACATTATCTTCTCACTATGTTGTTTAAGACTGCCTGTGATGATTGATCTAGCATAGGGATATTCATGAAAAAATAAGTTGAGAAATGATTTTAAGTATTTATAATAAATATCTACATACCTCTGACAATGATCTTCATCCATCAATCCCTTTCTGCACCTATAGAACACATCAAATCCTATAAGAAACACCATATTAGGTTTGTCCATATAAAATATGCTATAGATAAAATAAGCGTTAAGGAGATTGGGAAAGTGATATAAATGTTTCAAACAATTTCAAGGATAACTTATCCATTTTTTATGTATATTCCTTCATTTCTTTTCCATCAGGTCTAAATAAGGGTTTTAGGAGGGTTTTTAGTGGTCTGGACTATTAACAATGGTTCATAAAAACCAAATTCTAAAACTCCAAATCAATTCCACTAAGGACAAGATAATTACCCTCCTCAATTATCCCCAAATCCTTTGGGTACCATACATATTTTTCATATAAATGTGAGCCAAAGAAAGTGGCTTTCAAGCTCATTATATGCATTTTGAGTAGGCCTGAGAGGAAATTAGGCCTAAATGACCAAATTTGTATTTATTCCTATAAAAAATGATTATAATTGATCTTATATTATCTATTTAAGGTTATAAAAGTGATTATTAAATGCATATAGTCATCTAAATGAGTTTAGGCACATATAGGTTTTAGGCTTAGAAGGCCTATACTATATTTTTATGCCTATGACCACCTATAGGAGTTTCCATTAAATGTATATGATTTATCCCTCTATTTTCACACTAAAAAAATTGCAAAAATCATCTCATTATTATTTAAATACTCTTAATTCATCATTTCAACACTCATATATCATGTTTACAAACTATGTTGCGATTAGAATGTTCTCTATCTGTGATAGAATAGAGAGTATATCCACTATTGGTATGACCAAGGTGAGGAAATGGAGAGATTATATGACCCATTATAACATTATAAAATAATTTTCAAGGCTTATTCATTATCCAATATCCTTCAACGCCTCAAATTCTAAAAATTGGCTTTTATGCCTAGGACTATGTATAAGGTTAACTAAGTATGAGTTTAGAGATCTATTTGGTAAACTTCATACCCTATTTATTTATATATAAGAGTCACAAAAATGGTGTCACTATGATAATAAATTATACATATTCCCATTAAATTTATAAATCTACCCAACTCACCAAGTCAATATTCATTTATGGGCTTAAGCTAGTTTGTGATATGTATGACTATGTCACCTATAGGTGACCATTAGGGAAGAAGTTTGAAAGTTTATTTTATATGTAAATATAATTTTGAATATTTTTATTCATGAAATTTATTTAAATTGAGGTCAATAATACCATTCCACACCTATATGATCTCATCTCATGCCTATAGACTATGTTTTCATCTATCACTACAGGTCACTATTACATTTCAAGTTCTAGGCTCAATGTATTGAGTCATAAGTTTCCTATAGGTTTTCATGTGTTTTATTTCCCTTAAATCCTTGTTTTAACTTATCTTATTATTATATTCCATAAATTGGTGAACCCATCTCATTCCTTGACATCATGTCCTCACACCATTACTATCAATAGGCCATAGGTCACTTGCAAGCTACTGGTTTATGTGGTTTTTGGCACTGTGCTTTACTAAATATTTCAAGTGGTAACCTAGATGATTGAAACTCCACTCCATCATCATTCTCATTAGACTAAAAATCACCTTCTTGTGTCAATACATTGATCCTAGGCCTAGGTTTCTAGTATGAAACAACTATATCTACTCATCCCTCAATAAACTTCACCAATAAAGGATACATTGTGAGGCAAAATCCCTTACTCAGAGAAATTAAGGAAAACTCTCCCTTAAAGAAAATTTTATAACTTTTAATAATTTTAGGATATGTGATGGTTCTAATATCAACACCATTAGCCATGAATGACTTTATAAACTCAATTCAAGTTTTGGGCATGAACATCACCTATGTCTTAGGTCTTAGATGGTCCATCCATCTTTTGTGCATCCCTACAAGTGACTATAGGTGACTGTCATATTTAATCTCTAATCAGTCCTTTCTCATTATCTAATAAAATCACCTCAATAAAATTCCAAGTCATTAAATTCAATTATTCCATGGATAAACTATCTTTTATGTTTTTGAGATGTTGAACACATGTACATTATTTGACTTGAAACCATTGACAGAGAACAAACCCTGCAACTATGGAAACACTATCCTACAGACTAATAAGGCTCACTTCTGGCACAATGAGGGTGATATTTCCTATAAAATCATGTTTTACACATGAAAACTAAATTTAAACTATAATTAAGAAGAATAACCTTCTCTAAAATTACACATACATTACTTGGAAACATCATATCAATCCAAATAAATGAGAAAACCTGAAGGTGTTATGAATGTTATTCAATTTAGAGTCACTATCATTATTATATATGGTTCATGAAGCACATACAACCAATTTAAAACCTATTTCCATGGAATTTAAATCCATGAATACTAATTTTATCCATCAAAATAATTGATCTCAACTTTGCCCCTCTTATATGTGCCAATTGTAAACTAGTTGACTTATTTTACTTGCCAAAGGGCATGAAGAGAGAGATAAAATATTTTTTACCATTTTTGGGACTATAAAAGAAATATAAACATGGATATAACTGTAGGGTATATTAAATGACACTACTTAATCCTTCCCATGTACCAACTGAGCTATTTTGTCTATATAATTTCCTAAAATTGCCTATTTTGTAATTAAACTCCTTTATACATTGAACCCTACAATTTTTCAATTTAAAATAGTTTATTTGACATATAACTAAAACATGGTAGATTATACATATTCTTGACACACTTGACTTTGGTTGGAAACTTTATAATTAATCCAAATGGCCATAAGGTGGCATATTATGACATGAGGCAACTATACAAATATGACAAGGATAAAAACATATTATTTTACCTTATTAATGACCATGATGAACATTTTATGAACTAGGGGACCCTATAGAAGTTTTAAATTATAATGGGTGTTGACTTATTTGACTAGGGGGTCAAATTAGTCACCACTTACACCTTTGGATAATATGAATTTACAAAAATAAATGTTGAAATAGTTTTATGTCCATCTATACTTGTTAATTTTAAGAATTTTCAAGTGTTTGATGATGAAAAACACACCATGGATTTATTTTCTAACTCTAATAATTTTCATGCATAGGTCATTGATGAGGATGAGAGGAGTGATCTAGATGGAGAACACTCTGATGTTGATGGGGTTTTAAACTTTAAGACCAATCAAATTCTAAATGGAATGATATCATTGAAAAGGTTATTTAACTTGGAGAGGACTAAAACTAAACTTGAAATAATTATTTTCCCTAATTAGAGGTCATGAGTTATTAACATGGGGATACTTGATCAACCTTGAAACATCACTGTAGGGCTAGAATAATGATCAAGAAATGTAGGATTTATAAATGATGTTAATCCATTACCAAGACATCATTTCTTGGAATTTTGGTGACCTAGAGATGTTTAATTCCATTATCATGATGGATAATATTCCCTTGAAACCTAATAAGAAGGCATTCATACAGTTGTAGAGACCAGTCAGTCCTATTCTTAAGATATTCATCTCAAAGGAAGTTTAGAAGTTATTTTCAGCTTATATAATGTTTCTTATATGACATTCAATTTGGGTGGCCAATTTAGTGCCAATTAGAAATAAAAATGGATAAATTCATCTCTGTATCAAATTTAAAAATTTAAATCAAGGTTCTAACAAGGATAATTATCCTCTATTATCTCTAGATGAGGTCATTCAAAAGGTCAATGGATATAATATGGTGTCTTTCCTAGATAGATTCTTAGGTTACAATCAAGTTTTAGTTGACAAGGAAGGTTGATCAATGATAACCTTCACCACAAAGTAGGGCACATTCACTTACTAGAAAATGTCTTTTGGTCTAATCAATGTTGCTACAACATCCCAGCTAGCCATAGACATAGTGTTAGAAGGGTTGATTGGTAACTGAATTATTGTGTATATGGATGAATTAATAGTTTTTTAGAAAATTAGACCAGGCCATTTAAGGCACTTAAAGAAGGTTTTTTGAACATTGTCATAAGTTTGGTATTTCACTCAACCAAATAAATGTGTTTTCTAATGAAACTAAATGTAAGATCCTTGGTCATATAATTAAAAAATAAGGTATGTCAATTGACCTTGATAGAATTTATTCCATCTCTAATATTCATTTACCAAATAGTAAGAAATAATTGAAATCTTTCTTTGGTAAAATCAATTTCATGCAGAAGTTCATTTCAAGTTTTATTGAGATAATTAGACCATTGAATTCCATGTAAAATAAGGAGATAAGGTTTAATGTATGCCTAACTCAAATAAATCCTTTTAAGAAATCAAATATTCCATAATACAATCCACTATTTTGGTCATCCCAATTTATAGAAAATATTTTTACTTATATTCATTTACATCTGATCATACCATTATTGTAGTCTTTACTCAAAAACTGAAAGATGGAGAACACCCTATAGCTTTCATGATTACCAACTTGAAGGAAGTTGAGTTAAATTACCCTATGTTGGAAAAGTAAGTTTATACACTAGTAAAGTCACAAAAAAAATTGAACATTAATTACATCCTAAGTAATAAATTTTATGATATAATTCTAGATCATACTATCAAAATGATGTTAAGGAAGAATGAACTTAGAGAAATAAGGGGATGTTGGGATACAAAACTTCAATAATATGGAATATAAGTTAAGCCTTTCAAGCTATCTCAAGGTTAAGGTCTATCACAGTTGATCTCTAAAATTGAACCTAGTATTGTTATTGTATAAGTGAGCTAGTTTGAACTAAATCATAGCCCATATTATGAATCTATTATTCACTACTTGTTATATGGATTCCCACCATATAGATTGGGTAGGACATATAAAAGAGCATTAAGATTGAAGGCTACCCACTACATGTTAAATAAATATGTCTTATACTAAATAAATCATGAGGGTATTTTCCTAAGATGCTTAGCAAAAGAGGAAGTGTTATCACTTAAACCTTACACCTATTGAATTGGAAGATGGCTCAATGAGATAATGGGATCAAGCCCAAGGTGTGGGACACTTGCACTCCTTAGGATGAACCTCTAGATAATGTTGAATTTTTTTAATCTAAATGCATTTGATTTAGAATTAGCATATAGGCCTAAAAGATCTGAAATAAAATCTACATCTAATCCTAAGTCTAAAAAATATTAGGGGAAATGGGACAAGGAATATTAAAAAGTAAATAATGGTGATGCATCAAGACTAAATAGATCCACTCTACAAGCTTTGAACAACACACTACAAATTGCAAAGAATAAAAGAATATCACACAGACTTAAAAATGAAATGATTCAATTTTATAAGTAATTTTCATGAAGGTGTAAGAAGTAATACAGTACCAAGAGGGATGACAAATGATCCATAAGGGGTGTTTGTATATACATATGTGCATATAACATACAACCTAAAAAAGAGAGTCAAGTTCTACATAAAGGTGTGATAGAATGGATAGTAATGAGAAAGACAAGGATTATCCATCGAAAGAGATCAACAAACCAAGGTAATGAACACATAATGCAAGAAGATGAAGGGAGGTGAACTCAATTCTCATAAATATGTAAGGCTCAAGTGGTAAAAATTCTCTTGGAGGGAAGATTCTGGTAGCATTAATGTGCTCAAAAAATGTCAACCATTTTATAGTGTAAGACCTATGATTTTATAGGAAATGAGAATCCCATGGGCCATTAATTACAACAAGAATATATTTGATAAAATTGGATGGATATCAAAAATCAATATGCATAATCTCTCTACCATCAAATATAGATGGCAAAAATTAATTAGGGATCCTAATAGTTTCCTTTAGGTATGTTGAAGATTGCCTTGATTATATTTTATTAACTTGATATTTTTATCTCATTGGTTATACAATAATTAATATTTAATCATTCAACTACCATAACTCAATTTGAAAGGATTCATGTGTAGGAATGTGGCTATAGATCTCTTAAAAACACTAACTTAGAAGTTTTTACTTGGTTCTATCATTTTTGCCTTCAATGATACTCTATACGGATCTCTATGCCATATTTAACATTTAAGGATCCCCTTAATCTTGCTTGTTGGGCCCCTTTTTGTGCTACCTAGTAGACCATACCAACTCAGTACATCTCAACATGAGTTAATCATTACAAATGATTTCTATTTGATATTTTTGGCACTAATGGGGAGGATCCCCATGGATCTTATGCCAGTTAGCAAGTATTTTCTTAACACCTAGGTTTGAAGGAGAATAGAAGTTGGAGAGCACAGGTGTCAGAGAAGTGGAGTCGATGGAATAAAAACCCCCAATGATAGCTCATCACTTAATGTGTGCCCATTCGACCTGGCTCAAAGATGCTCCCCTACTTATAAAATAAATCTTAAACCTATAAAAAAAGAGGCAACATTAATGTAGTGAAGCTATACAAAAATTAAAAATGCCATTAATATATTGATTTAGCATGGATATTGAGAAGACATGTATTGTAGCACCCAAGCTCACCTATGAGCTGCTAGGCATGTAGTAGTGTAGAAATGATATTATACTCTATTTTTATATAAAATATAATCTATTAATGAACTATAACTTAATAAAAATGGCATTGCATATTTACTTGGTTGTTGATCTATTTCATATAGTTTAGCTCTTTTGTATGGATGTGACTTGATTTCTATATGAATAATGACGTAGTTTTCATTTATGAATATATTAAAATGTAAATGTCTATTCCAAGTTGTTAATGGCATCATTGTGTTATATAATGACTTTGGTAGACTTGTAAAATTGACTAAGTGTTAAAATTGGTATGTGTCAAATCCCTAGTAACCATGCCTACAGTGCTAGCTTGAAGAATGTGCCCCTAAGAATAATCCATTCCCTTGATTTTACTAAGCACCTAGATGACACTTCACTTGTTATCCTTATGGTTTATGTCATTAAGAACTAAAATGAGCCAGACATGACCTTGCACCAAAAGACTTGTGCCCTTAAATAGGCTTGTGCCTCTTGATCTTATCTAGAATCACATGATGATAAACCACCTAAGCCCATTTTTTAAATGAATAAGTCCCATTGAGACTAATGTTGTGCCATGTTTTAACTATCCCAACGTGGGCCTCGGTCCTTTCACTATTGCACTTTGGGTGAGCACACAAGGTTTGCACCTTATGTGAAATTGATGCCAGCACAGTAGTTTATTTAAATATTATGCACCATATAACTTTACTATGCTTGTGCCTAGCTATATCAAGTATAGATTTAACTTGGATTTATTTCTAAGTACATGACTAAGCACATGATCTAAATGAAGAAACTTTTATACAACATTTTGGTTTTTTTACTAGAACTTGTGTTGAATTTTGTTGCTACAATGGTGCAATAGAATGATGCTTCAAATCTCACTTGAGAACATTGAGCACTGGCTAAATAAAGTGGAAGATAGTTTTGCATATAATCATTTGATATGCTAAGGATAGAATCAATGATAATAGGTGCAATCCAACCTATATGATGCTCTATATGAGGCATTTTTTTAAAACTACCTGAGCATGTATATTGATGGTTAGTTTCCTATATAAGTTCTACAATACAAAGCTACAACTATTACTTTAAGTGGACAAAGGAGCACATAGAGAGGCTTGAGATCTTAGATGATGTTTGGATGCACACTATAGATAAGTGGTGGAGTGGTATAATGAATAGTTATGTGTTATAATTTGTAGTGTCAACCTTATCTTGCCCTAAAGAAATAGAGTATGATTTCTTTCATGAACTAATCAGAACATTCATAAGAGGGCTCAGCACCAAATTGAAGAAATTATTGGTGGATTATGGTATTGAAGCCATAAGAATGGAATGCTAAAATCCTTGTTCATATGAACAAGCATAGAAGGCGATAAGGGAAAGTGTAGGTGAGGCATGATGGAAAGGGATGATCAACTTGACACTCAAGAGATCTAAAGTTAGAATTATAATAAGAGAAGGCATAGCCTGATAGAGGATCTAGAACTTAGAAGTGCTGAGAGGACCCTAGTAAGTGAGAAGGGCATGGGTAAAGATCCCTTGAACTATAGTAGTGTGAGGAAAAAGAGAAATAAGCAAGAGGTTGAGATCAATAATTGGGTGACAAATTCCTTGGGTTTCTACAAGATTTGGTACATGAGGTCATCTACCCCCTTTAAACTTGAAGTGCAATCTCACATGCTATATTTTCCACCAAAAGATAGAAGAATGATAATTGATCCTATTATCGGTATTGACTTTGATAGACTTTAAAATTTGAACCAAGACTTTATGATTGAACAATTGATTTCTTAAAAAGGATTGAAAAATAATACCATGAAACCAGTGATCACCAACCCAAGAATCTAGAACATAAGTGAAAACATTCCTATTTAGAAGATGTCAGTTACATTAACTAGACAACAACCCATAGGAAGTATCTTAGCACCACAAGTGAGTAGTATTTCACCCTCAATCTAAATGGTGCAACCTACAACAATAAGGTCAATGCTCAACCCTAAAACTAGAGGAATTGGAGGACTACCTCTAACATATATGCTAGTGGGGCAAGTGCCTCAAACTCTAACACCACCCCCTCAATAGATTTATTACAAAATGGTAATGCACTTGCCCAAGTATCATAGCATAGAGAATGTTGTGGAGCATGTGCTCAAGTGTGAACTTCAATAGAGTGCTTAGGGTATCATATAGTCAGAGTACAAGGTGACTCAGTTCACGACCACCTTGATAGATTATGCCCATACCTGGTATCATAAATTTGATCTAAACTAGGATATGGTTGATTATGATATACTAAAGGAGGCTTTCTTGAAGGAATTTGATATTCCAGAGTTTGAGTAATAGAGCATCATGACACTCAATGAAATCAACCAGGGGATATTTGAGAACATGCACTTATATGATGCATAGTTTAAAACCCTCCTTTCTAAGCTTCCATATGATATCCACCCCTCCTAACATGCATAATAGTTTTTTGGGGGCCTATTAGTACCATTCAGAAGAGCATTTTCCATGAAGACCTTCATGAAAACTCATGAAGAACTTAAATCCATGCTTTGGGATAAGGTAGTAGGTAGTGCTAACATTGAGATTAGCCCATTTATGGAGGTGTAAATCATGTCAATGGCCTCCTCATTATATAATCTAACTGTTATTTTAGTGCATGACACTCATAGTGGATTATAGTGTATTAACTATGAGATGGAGGGGCATAACAAGAATAATTGCCTATGAAGAAATGTTTGCACCTTACTTCTCAATTGTGAAGTTTTTCATGGGTTCCATGACTCTTGGAACTATCCCTATTGTAGTGAACTATTCAAGTTAACACTACTATTTATTTCAATATGTGAGATACATATACTCATTCAATAGTAGATTATTGAGTCATTGATGAAATGTGCCAAAATGTGGAGAGAGGCACATGATAGGAAACAACCACAACTAGAAGGAAGACAAGCTAAGGAAACAAAGGCTATGGACAACAAAATATTGGCTATGAGAATTAATGAGGTGCGTGTGGGTGAGGTGGAGGACATGGTGGAAGAAGGTTCCTACTATGATCATGTTACAATTATAGGTCAACTAAGCATTACCAGTGTGACTACCCCACGCACCTAACATGTGAGTATTATCAAGGACCACATGCATTCAAGGATTGCCTAGACTTATACAAAAAATTGACTCAAGGTTAGCCTAGCATAAATAAGGGTGCCATAATGGTTAGCCACCTAAGGTGTAGGCCACAACTTAGAGTGTGTTAACCACACATCTACCTATTATACCAAAAAAATAACTATGCTTAGAATATGGTGAGTCAAGCCAAACTAAGTGTGTATCATGACCTGAGCCAAAAAATTTGCCTACCTTGACCCTGCATGATAAAAGGATGTCCTACAACAATCCATGATCATACTATAAAGTTTGTAAGGAGAGTTATAACTAGATAGAGACCTAAAATCATAGGATACCACCTCACACAGGAAGCAAGATAGTCAAGAAGCTAAATTATAGGATTTGATCGAGATCTTGTGCCCCTTACAAATTGAAAAAATGATACCCTTACTAAAAAATTGATTTTAGAGCACACAGGGAAGAGACCAAAGGAAGAGGTCATGCCTTAGATGATTGAAGTTATTCCACTACATATGAAATGGGTGCATGAATTAAGGTATACTTAGAATTTAGAGTATGACCAAGAACTAGTAATAAATGCCACCATCAATGGATGGTTTGTTTATGAAGTCCTTGTGGACATGGGCACCAAGGTTAACATTCCAACCAAAACTACCTAAGATAAGATGGGATGTGTCAGGATCTTAACAAGAACAATTGATTACTTTTGCAAGCAACTAAACATGGAATTAACCAAAATTGAAAGTAACTAGAAATCAGAATCAGCAAAGAATAAGAGATACAAGAAATATTGAAAACTTTATTAAACTCTTGGAAGTACAATTGAATAAATCTCTCTTTATTTCACACCTCTCTCAGATCAAGATCTTGTGCCTCTTACATCTTACAACTCACACTTGAAAAAATGATACCTATGCTTAACTAAAAACCTCCTAATTGCTTTTAGATAGCACTAACAGGGAAGAGACCAAAGGAAGATATGACCAATGTCATGATCCATTAACGAGCAGCCTCCAGTCGATCCCTGAAGTTGTGTAAATTCAACTTTGCATTTGCTATCATGAAGCTTTTAGCTCCACACCTCAACAATCTCCCACTTGGAGATAAATAGCATGAATATAAGCAACATCTTCTAGCTATCTTCAAGCTCAATTTTGAGACCAACAAAAGTGAATGAAGATTCAACTTCTCCTTTATTATTGGCTTTGTTAACATATCTGTAGGGTTCTCATCTGTACTAACTTCAACTCACCATTCTCAATACCTATCTAATGAAGTGGTATAGTTGTATATGTTTATGAAAGGCTGAGTTCTTAGCCAAATTTGCACTCTGACTATCACTATATAATCTGCAACTCTCTTGCTCCTTTTCCAACTCTTCCATGAACCGAGTCATCCATATCATCTCTTTACTAGCCTCTGTGACTGCAATGGATTTCGCCTCTATAGTAGACAAGGCAACAACCTTCTACAACTGTGAAATCCAGCTAACTGCCATTCCACCAATAGTGAAAAAATAACCTGTGGTGCTTCTCTTGCCATCCAAGTGACCTGCCATATCCGAATCTACGTATCCATGTAGAGAAGTATTTGACCCTCCATAGCATAAATGCCTACTGTTGGTCCCTCTCAGATATCTGAGAATCCACTGAACTGCTTTCCAGTGTTCCTTCTCTGGATTGGCCATAAACTTAATGACAAATCCCATTGCTTGGGCAATATCAAGTCTAGTACATACCATTGCATACATCAAACTCCCAACTGTGAAAGCATAAGGAACTCTACTCATGTACTCTACCTCATCATGTGATTTAGGACACTATTCTTTACTCAGCTTGAAGTGTCCAGCCATAGGTGTGCCTACCAATTTTGTATCCTACATATTAAACCTCTCCAACATCTTGTTCACATAATCCTCTTGAGACAAAATCAACCTGTGATTTTTCCTATCTCTCTTAATATTCATGCCAAGGATTTTCTTTGCTGCTCCCAAATCCTTAATGGCAAATGTGTGAGCTAATTTTACCTTAAGCTCTAAAATATCCTGCATGTGTGAACCTACAACAAGCATATCATCTACATACAGTAGTAGAATAATATATCTACCATTATCCAATCTCTTAAAATAAACACAATGGTTAGATTGACATCTACTGAAACCATGCTCAGTCATAAACCTGTCAAATCTCAAATACCATTGTCGAGGAGCTTGCTTAAGACCATATAAGCTCTTCTTCAACCTACACACAAGTTTTTCCTTACCTTTGACCTTAAACCCTTTCAGTTGATCCATATATATTTCTTCATCCAAATCTCCATGAATAAACATTGTCTTAACATCAAGCTGCTCAAGATGCAAATCCTCAATAGCAACTAAAGACAATACAGTCTGAATAGAAGTCATTTTTACTACAGGAGAAAAAATTTCACCAAAATCAATACCTAGTTTTTGTGCAAATCCCTTTACTACCAACCTGGCCGTGTGTCTCATTTGTCGATTCTCACCTTCCTTTAACCTGTAAACCCATTTGTTTTTTAGTGCTCTCTTACCTGCTGGTAGCTCAACCAAATCCCATGTTCAGTTCATTTCCAAGGAATCAATCTCCTCATTCATGCCAAGCTCCCACTGTTTCTGGGTTTTTACCTACATTACTTCATCAAAACTCTCTAGTTCTCCACTATCATTGAGAAATAAGTAGAATAATGAAGGGTCATATAAAATTAGAGGTTTACTTACCCTTTATGACCTCCTCAAGGGCATTTAAGACTCATTCACTGCTTGCTATCCACCCAAATTCTCTGTCAGTGACTTATCTCAGTCATCTCCAAGTCTATACCTGACTAACATTGATTCCACCTACCCGACATTGGTTCCTATCTGACCGACGCCAGTTCCTGCATGACCAACATCGGTTACTGTTTGACCTATCTGACTGACATCAGTTACTACCTGACCAACGTCGGTGTCTATGTTTTTCTGGAAGTGATTTCTTGCGAGCTCATTTTCGATCACAATCTCATCCAAATATGCATTGCTCTGCTTAGAATCATTCAACCTCTTGAGCTGATCCTTGTACATCACTTTCTCATTAAAAACAACATCACAGCTTCTAATAATCTTGTTAGTTTCTAGATTCCACAACTAGAATCTGAAATCTTCAAAGCCATAACCAATAAAAGTGCACCTCATAGATTTAGCATCCATCTTCTTTCTATTTTCTTTATCAATGTGCACAAAAGCTTCAAAACCAAAAACTCTGAGAAATGAAGGATCTACCTTTTTACCTATCTAGGCCTCTTTTGGAATTCCACCATCTACTGCAGTACAAGGTCCTCTATTAATCAGGTAAACTACAGTGTCTACAGCTTCTACCCAAAACTGTAAGGGTAAACTAGCATGCAACCTCATACTCTATGCACGCTCCATTATTGTTCTATTCATCCTCTCAAAAACTCCATTTTGCTAAGGTGTCCTTGGAACTGTCCTTTGCTTGTGTATTCCATTCATAAAATAGTACCTGTTAAACTTATAACTATAGTACTCACCACCATTGTCAGATCTAAGACACTTAAATCTCAAACCTGTTTCATTCTCAACCAAAGCTTTCCATTTCATAAATATGTCAAATACATCATATTTCTTCTTTATGCAATATACCCATACCTTTCTTGTAGCATCATCAATGAAATTAACATAATACTGTGATCCTCCAATAGAAGCTACCTAAGCTCATCCGCACACATCTGTGTGAACAAGCTCCAACTTGTGCTTCCTCCTTGTTGACTCAATTTTGAGAAACTTCACTCTCTTCTACTTTCCAAAAATACAATGCTCATAGAAATCTAGATCTATGCTTTTCAAATATGAAAGCTTACCTTTTGAATTAAGAACTTTCATTCCCTTCTCACTCATGTGGCTGAGCCTATAGTGCCACAACTTTGCATCTACATCTGAAGTAGATAATATAGAAGGAGAATAATCAGTAATACAATTACATAAATAGAGAGTACCTTCTCTCTTACCTCTGGCCAATACAAGTGCACCCTTGGTAACCTTCCAAGATTTAGCTATGAGAGTTACTATACAACCCTCATCCCCTAGATTTCCTACAGAAATCATATTCCTCTTTAGGATGGGTACATGCATGACATCCCTCAACACCCATGTGTTGCCATTCTTCAATTTCAGTTGCACTTTTCCTTTGCCAATAATTTTACAAGGCTCATCATCCCCTAAATAGACTTTTCCAAAATCTCCCTGGACATAATCACTGAAAAATTCTCTATTTGGGGTTGTATGAAAAGAAGCACCAAAATATACAACCCAAGATTCTATTCTATTATCCAAAGAAATTACAAGAGCATCTTGTGAAACAATACTTGCAAATTTTGCTTCTTCTTTACCTTCATGCTGATTTTCTTCTTTAACCGGTAACCAACAATCTTTCTTTGTATGCCCTATCTTTCCACAATTCCAGCAGGTTATTCTTCTTCCATTTCTAGATTTGGATCTTCTTCTCATCTTTGACTTAGACCTTGATCTCCCTTGCTTGCTCTTCTTTTTTTGCCTTCCCCTACTTTCAATACTTAAAGCATTACCTGATGATTCCCCTATGCTTTTTCTGCGAGTCTCTTCATTCAGGATTACACTAACAACATCATCTACTTTCAATATATTTGTAGCAGATGCAGTATTACTAACTACCATTACTAAACTATGCCAACTTTTAGGCAAAGAGCATAATATTAAAAGAGCCTTAATTTCATCATCAAAAACTATTTTGATTGAATTTAATTGATTTACAATACCATGGAAATCATTTAGATGACTAGATACAGATCCACCTTCCTGCATTTGAAAATTAAATAATTTATTCATAATATATACCTTATTTGAAGCTGAGGGATTTTCATATAAATTTGCTAAAGTGTCCATCAACTCTACCGTTGTCTTTGCCTATGACAAGTTGGAAATCATAGAAGATGCCAGACTCAACCTTATGGATCCTAGAGCCTTTCTATCAAGAACAATCCATTATTCATCTTCCATATCTATGGGCTTCCTTGAAACCCCACCCAATGGTAAGTACAGATCTTTTTGATATAGATAATCTTCTATATGCATCCTCCATAATTGATAGTTCTTGCCATTAAACTTCTCCATTCTCATTTTACTTTCTTCTGCCATTGCTATGCTCCCACTCAAACAGAAACCCCTATGAGTGCCCTGTAATCAATACACACTAAATAGATCTAAAACCACCTGTTAGTGAACCCAAGCTCTGAATCTGCTTGTTAGGATCTTAATAAGAACAATTGATTACTTTTGCAAGCAACTAAACATGGAATTAACTAGAATTGAAGTAACTAGAAATCAGAATCAACAAAGAATAAGAGATACAAGAAACAATGAAAACTTGTATTAAACTCTTGGAAATACAATTGAAGAAATCTCTCTTTCTTCCACACCTCTCTCAGATGTATAGATCTCTTTCCCTCAAGAGTTCTCTCTTCACAATTACAAACACAATTCAGCTACTTGAATTGCCTATCTTACATCTTACAACTTACAAGCTATGAAGATCTATCCCTATATATAGAATTAGGGATCATGAGCTATGCAATATCAACCATTAGATACACCTCCTAATCTAAGGCTTAAAATAGTCCTACTAAAGATAGAGATGTAGACTTAAGACTAACACTTAATCTTATCATGCAAACAATCCGTTCGTCCCATGAAAATAGAATTTTGGAACGCACAGGTGACCAACATCGGTCCCTATTTGCCTACATATGACCGACATCATCCAATCCATAATCGACGTCGATAGCCTCCAGTCGATCCCTGACCAACATTGGTGATTGTGTAAATCCTGCAACTTTACATTTGCTCATCCATGAAGCTTTTAGCTCCACACCTCAATAGGATGGACACCCTTAAATCCCTCCCCTCATATGCTATTTATGTCCAACGAGACCCGAGCTCAACCTATCAAGATCCTAAAGGGCACCATTGTAAATATTATGGGCATTGAATTCTAAGTTGAATTCAAGGTAATCAAGTTGGTAGAGCATGATAACTATCCAGCGCTCTTAGGTAGGCCATGGTACTACACCAATAATGTGGACATGCACTTCAAAAAATACTACATGACTTTAAAGAATGGCATAAAAAGGGTGGTGATTCCCCTATCAAGTGATCAAGGCCCTCCATATGTGGAAAGTGTTAATCTTGAAGATGAGATCAAACACATTTATAACATCATTGTGTGGGGAACCAAGAAGCTTAACCCAAGTGACCAACCAGTGCTCAAATGATAGGATGGATAATTATCTTTTGATACAACTAACATAGCCTATAATTTATGGGTTGAATAGGCTTATGAAGTTACTAGCTAAAGGTGCTACCTTATGCAAGTAGCTTAGCCAAGGTAAGCCAAAATAAGACTAATTAGGATTGATCGAACTTAGAAGAAATGGGTTCCCCATGCCAAAAAGGCAAGGAAAAGGATGTTTTGTGTGATTAAAGGGAATCTTATGGTACTCCCAAAATATGGAGGGATCCATCTTGTAGAGAACTATGTCCATAACATTGAAACATGTATCCCCAAGGAAGTAGATAAAATGGGTGAACTTATACACACTCTAAAGAGCACTACTGGTCATGAGTGGGTAGTGAAAAGGCCTACCTTGCCAACATGGAAAGATGTGAAAGCAAAAATATACACTAGGTTTAGAAATAGTAATGAGGACTTAGACATACATGCTTAATCAAGAAATTATATCCTGATCATGTATGTGTGCTTGTGTGACTAAACCTAGACTATTTGTGATGAAAATGTGCTTAGAATCCTATGGGTGTATGTTTTCAACAATACTTTGAAAACATGGGCATGAGCATGGTACATTGTAAATGAAACATTCTGAGAGCCAAGAGACTAGGAGGTACTCAAGGAGAGTTTTGTGCACACCTTCTCCTTCTCTTCATAGAGCTTAGAGCTATTGGAGCTAATAAAAATCATTCGTAAGGTAGTGTTTGAGGACAGTACTATCCTATAAAAATGACTTAAAGACATGTTTACGGAGAAAGAACTAAAACTCTTGATGTTACTTAAATAAAATGTGCTCAATAGTGACTCCAATGAAGATGATGATGAGACCTAGAAGGAGTGAAATTGAAAGGCTCTAATAGGAAGATAAAAACTTGTATACCTTGTGGATGATAGTGCCCTAGCTGAAGAAGATCCAATTCATCTTCAAATTGAAACAATTGAGGGGACAAGACAAGTTGAAGAATCTCATTAGGAGAGGAATGAACCCTATCATGCACCACTCAAGAACACTAAAGTAGACATGACATATAAGACAAGCCAAAGATTTCCACTATAGGTGTTTACTAGTCTAAAGTAGAGCTAGCATGAATCATAGACCTCCTGAAGGAGTTTCAAGACTTATTCCCATGTATCTATCAGGACATGAAGGGTACCCACCCTTAGCAAAATGAGCATCAAGTTGGTGGATGTTGTAAGGCTTGTAAAGAATCACCTGTATATAATTAACCTCAACCTATGCACTAAGGTGAAAATAGAGATTGATGGAATGTTGGCCATAGGCATCATCTAACCTATACAAGAGTTTGAATGGGTGAGCATGATGGTCATAAGCATCAAGAAGGATGGGCACATATGGATCTATGTTGACTATTAGATATTGAACATTTCCTACATTACTAACCTATTATGAACCCTATTCACTGATGAGGTCCTAAATGGCATCATAGGTTGTAAAATCTATACATTCACTGATGGTTTCTCAAGATACCATCAAGTGAAGATAAAAGAGGAGGATAAGCCCAAAACAACCTTTGTAGCTAAATGGGGATGTTTTTATTATAATGTGATGCCCTTTAGGCTCAAGAATGCATCAACCATATTCTCTAGAGTGGTCAACACTACTTTGAAAGACTTCATCCATAGGTTCCTCCAAGTCTATATTGATGACTGGAGTATGTATGGCCTTATAAAAGACCACTATGAAAATGTGTGCCTCATGTTTGAAAATTATGGGAAGCTCAAAATATATTTAAACCTAAATAAATGCATATTCATAACCCCTTTTAAAACATTTCTTAGGCATATCATCTGCAAGGATGGTTTTCTTGTTAACCCTACAAAGATAGCCATGATAATTTAGCTCTAGACTCCTTCAATGCAGAAAGATGGTCATGCCTTTCTAGGCCATTGTGGCTAATATAGGAAGTTTATATAGATCTATACAAAGATTTTAGTGCCTCTAGAGGAGCTCTTTCACAAATATGGCCCATTCTATTAGGGTAGGGTGAAAGAGGAGGCTTTTGAAATATTGAATTTTAAATTGGCTAGCATGCCAATTTTACAATTTTTAGACTAGATTACTCCTTTCTACATTCATGTCAATGCTTCAAGATCCATAATTGGTGTCATATTATTGTAACTAGGTGAGGGAAAAATGGGACACCCCATCTCTTTTGCAAGTAGGAAATTGATACAAGGAGAACATAATTACACTACCACCAAGCATGAGGTACTAGAAATGGTCTATGCCTTACAAAAATTTAAGAAATATCTATTGGCAACCCCATTCATCTTTCTCATTGATCACAAGGTGATCAAGTACCTCATGAACAAGCCTAGTTTACATGGGTGTACATGTAGATGGATAGTGTTATTCTAATAATTTTAGTTCTTCATTCTTTTTAAACCTAAAAAGTAAAACTTAGGGCCAAACCATTTATCCTATATAAATTCTAGTGATGTAGTGGTGTTGATTAAGGATGACATGCCAGATGTGCAGCTATACAAAGTTTAGTGCATCTTTGAAGGCTTGGTGGAGATTTCTACTTTCCTAACATCTAGGTTTACAGCTCAGACCATGTCAAATAAGGAAAAGAAGTAACTTGTTCATGTCACCCCCTTCTAGCTCATTGAGGGGGAGCTATACAAACTAAGTAGAGATGAAGTATTGCACTAGTGTGTTCTAGAACATGAAAGGGACTCCATCTTACAAAAAGCACATAAGGGAATCATAAGAGTCCATTGCATTGGAAATACAATGGCATATAAGATATTTTAGTTAGGCTTGTTGTGTCCAAGACTATTCTAAGATGTAAAAGAGTGTGTAAGGCATGTGATATATACCAGTACACTGGGAATCCTAGCCACTGGGATGAGATGCCTCTCATCCCCATTTTTTCCCAAGCACTATTAGAGAAATGGGCCATTGATTTCATTAGACCAATAACTCATATAGCATGGTGCATAGGTACAAGGTATATATTACTGGCCATTGACTATTTCACTAAGTGGGTTAAGATTACACCAATAAAAAATTGCATAGTTGTGATAGTTGCATGCTTCATCTAGGAGAACATAATAAGTAGATATGGGTGCCCATTAAGTCTGACTAGTAATAGGGGTACTCATTTCATAAATTATATGGTGTGTATCCTCTTAACTAAATACATGGTGGCACACTACAAGACCACCTCGTATCATCCACAGGAAAATGATATAACTAAAGCATTTAATAAGATCATGGGAACATACCTGATAAAAATATATGACATTGGTTATAAAGATTAGAATGATCACATTTTAGTGGTACTATGGGTGTACTGTATGACATATAAGCACCTAAATAAGGATACACCATTTCAACTAGTGTTTGGCACTAAAACAGTTCTCCCCATAGAATTTATGGTGTTATCCTTATGAATTACACTAATTGGTTACTTAGACAACCAAAAATATTTAAGCACAAAGTTGGAAGACTTGGATCACTTGGATTAAAATCACACCCAAGTAAGATGGATTCAACAAATTGAAAGGGCATACTAGAAGTTCTGACATGATAAGTATATCAAGTGCAAAGAGCTGACTGAAGGAGAATTGGTCTTACCCTATAATTATAAGTACCTTAAGTAACTAGGTAGATTTTAAATAAGGTGGATGGGACCATACATCATCCACCACATATTGGAGGCAGGTTCATGTAATTTTCACACATTGTCTAGAAAAACTCACCTAGGGCATTTTAATAGAAACTGATTGAAGCCGTATTGGTATTAGAATAACACTTTCACCATATGAACACCAACTTCTTAGTCACTAGTCAATTTGAGTTGAGCTAACCAAAATATAGTTTGGTGTAAGTCAAACCATTCTTTTTATTTTATTTTTGTTCCTTGTATAGTATAGAGAGGTAATAAGTAATGCATAGAGGTTGCAAGGACTTATCTGCTAGTATTTCATGCATAATTCTAGTTAGGTGAATCAAACACTTGTGCTTTCTAAGAACATGAGGCCATGACACCTAAGTTATGGGAATGTGAATCTAATCTAGATCTAGTGAATTCATTAGGCCTCTCATGTATAATTCCAACTGTGTGAGTCAAGAACTTACACTTTTTAAGTGCCTAAGGCTAGGCATCTAAGTTTTAGGCACATGAGAATCATCAAACTAATTAAAGAGGCAAATAAAACCCTATGTTCAAGATTCTAAATGAAGGGAACTTTCAAGATCTTAAGTTAACTACTCTGGCCTTTCACGCATAATTCCAATCAAGTGAGTCAAGCACTTGTGCCTTCTAAGCATATGAGGATAGACATGTAAGTAGTAGTTGCATGAAATTTTATAGATACAAGTAGAAGATGCACAATATCTAGATGCACAAGGGGAAAATTTTAGGGCTCTTGAAGGCCAAATAATGAACTAATTTGATGCTTCCATGCATAATACCAGTCATGTGAGTCGAGCCCATTTACTTTCTAAACATCTAGGTCCAGATGCCTAAGTTTTTGGACATGAGGGAGTTAATAGACTTTTAATATTTGAGAATAAAATGATAAATTACACAAGCACAAAGGTAAAATTTTCACTAAAGTTAGAAAGAGACACATCAATTAATCATGCATTAGAGACCAAAGAAGAAGGTGAAGATGCTCAACACAACTGGGTGAAAAAAAGATAGTGAAGATGCATAATTTGATCATGTGTAAGAGAACTAGAAGAGAAGATGAAGCACTAAAAGGATAGCTTAAGGGATTTGTATGGATAAGCCATGGTAAGATAAAGCATAATAAATTGAACAAGTTAGAGAATCATGGTTGAAATAGAAGTGTAGCTAGAAGATAAAGTGGAACCAAGGAGGTTAAATCATGCTCATGTGAAGTGCTACACCTAGGTTGCCACAAGAAAGGTGAAGGTTGTTCCAAATGAACAAACATAGGAGAAGAATCATCTAAGATAGTTGGCATCCACCCATATTTGAGTAAGAAGTGATCATTTGAATTAAACATCACTTCACTAAATTACCATCAGAGATCATTCAATGAAATGATGGTGGAGGCACCAAGATATGGATTTAATGCACTGATAACAAAGGATATTCATAGAATTCACAAAACTTTTGCATTTTCTAAGAAATCTAGGCACCACCATACCATAAAGCACCTACATTAATGATGGTAAATAAGGAAAGGGTATAAATTATCAAGTAAAAGACTTGCTTAGGTTATAAATTTTATGTTAACCTTATATTAAGAGTGAACCTAAGATAAAACTAAAGAGTTGAGGTGTGAAAACCCTATACCAATGAGAATTTGAGCATTTTTAGGCACTAAGAGTAAATGAATGCATACTAGAAAGGATTGTGTTCATAGTAAGATTGAATTAGAGAAGTGTGAAGAGAGGATTCTATAGAAACTAGATAGTTATAGAATTGAATTGATGTCAAGGCTACCATTAAAGGCCAGTAAAGCTCAAGAGCTGAGGGAACAATCATAGATTCCATGATTATAAAAATGCCATCATCATTTGAGGCTTCAGTAAACCACACCTACCATATTTCAACACCAATATGTTTAGTATGGTGAAGAAATATATGGGATCAAGCTTTGAGAATGTACAACAAGACCTAAAATGGGTATATATAGTGCCTGAAGTAGCCACTATAGAAATAATGCCACAATGAGTGGAAATAGTGAGCATGGTGCAACTAGACATCGAGATGCTCACTAAAATATCCTACCAAGTAATGTAGTTTCCTTTAAAGGTCATGATATGGGAGGATAGGCACTCTTTTATGCCCATCTACTATTTAAAATAATATAACCACCACACATCCATTCATTTATAAGACCTCAAACATGATTAGATGGTGGATATAAAGCAGAAGATGGTGCAAGGTGATGTCCTATTTGAAATTGTGATACAAGATAAATTGATATCTTCTAACACAACTCAACTTTATGATTTTACATGCTTCAAGGAGCTAGAGGAGTTTGTACATTTCCTAGTCTCACATGTCCATGAGGATCACATTTAATTTCTAGGGAGGTGAATGAAGATTTTGGTGCAACTCATAAAGAGAATAATCAAGCTTCTAGATACCAATAAAGACATCCATTATAAGATAGATGAAGATGAAGAGGAGGAGTGCATAGCCTAGATCCTCAAGTATTTCAAGAGGGTTTCATGTTCTCCATCAAGTAGTGTAAAGACCTCAACATGAGGGTGTCTTTGTACCATGTAAGCTCTAAACTATGCCCATGTTGTCAATGAATTGATGTGATGAAGACATATCTTTACATCACCTACCACATGGTGCAGGGTGTGTAGTTCACTATTTCCAAATTCATTGTTGATGAATTTATGAAGAATACATAGGAGTACCATAAGACAAAAGGGACATTTAGGTGGGGATCCATCCTCATTCTCATTGTCATGGAAGAGATTTGAATTCTATATGGGGATGAAGATAGCCTCTAGGTCCATCCAAAGCACAATGATTTCCTTGACATAAAATTACAAAGACTTCATGATCCCCATCTCTTTCAATACCAAATATAGTACTTGAATCATGGGGTGGAGTGAGAGGTACATAAAGGCCTTTAGACTATAGTGGTGTATCCCTTAGGGTCTCCCTCAGAGTATGTTTATAATGACAACCTTTGTTATAAAGTATCACTATTGTATAGTGCACTTATTATTATTTGATGGAAACATGTCAAGGTGGCTAAATCTCCCCTACTCCTTCTCAGTAAGATACTTCATGGATGTACAATTCTAGATCCCCAATGCATAATAGTTAGACATTCTAGTAAAGGAACTAGATATGGAGAGGTCCAGGATGAGGCACTAGTTCTCTCACATAAATGGGAAGGCCACCAAGGATGAATTGGATTTCTTAGATTTCCACCCCCTTTAAGAGGTAACCATACTTAGCCACATCCATAGATTATACTATGAGATGAAGCCATAGAAGAAGGGCCTTAGCATTGAGTAGAGTGAAGACTTCCCAATCTAAATTGATGATGAAGGAACTCCAACACCAATACAAAATAAGAAGTATCCCAAGAAGAATAAGGGGGAGACTTTGCAAGAGATAGATGAATGAATAAGGCTCAATATCACCATAAAATAAGAATCTTCTCCTTTATCCCCCTCAAATAATTTCATGAGAATCACACCAAAGGCTTCCCCCAAAACCAAGGAAAAGAAAAAGGAGTAGGTTCCTACTGTAGTGATAACAATAACCCTATCAAACATAAAAGAAGAGATGGAGTAAGAAACATTTGGGAACGGAGTATACAAAATGCTTGAAGAAGGCAACTCCTCTTCTAGTGAAAGGACACCCTCCATACCAACTCAAACTAAATTAGACAAGAAGATGTGAAGATGAAGGAAACTTAGCCTTAGTGATGCTGATATGCAGAAGGCATAGGAGATAGAAGAACAAAGATAAGAAATGATGAAGGAAGGAATGTCTAAATAATTCATTGATATGGTCGAGGCTAAGGAGCATAGGAGAGAAGGGGAGACATTATAGGCATATGAGATGAAAGGGAGGAAAGAAGAAATGAGGAAGGAAGGAGGAATAGGTGAAGATCCAGGAAAGGAAGAAGCACTTAGAGAAACAATACCCTCAATCATACCAATTAAAGAATATTTGAAGCACAAATGGGAGGACATAGGCCTATACCAAGATCACATCAATGTGACATTGGATTTACACCATAAATGAGAGGCCAATAGGTCCAAGGGCATGACCCAAGATGAAATTTATTGAGTGGATGCCAAGGAGATAAAGGTAGAAGAGGAAAAATGCAAAGTGTAGGCCAAGAGAAGGAAAACTAAGAAGAAAAAGGATGAAGAAGAAAATTCCAAAAGGAATGAATTAGAAGAGAATCTATCCCATGAAAAAGGGGTCAGGATGAATAAATAGAAAGAGGAAAAGGTTATCACTAGCATAAAACATATAAAGGATAAAGTAACCAAAGAAGCACCTAGCACCCACTCTAGCCTGGTAAAGGAAGTTGCATAATAAGCACACCCTAGTTCTAAAGGGGTGCCTAAAGACAAAGAAGGTGATAGTGTCACCTCAAAAGAACAAATGAATAAGGTATTAGAAACCTTATTGGGGCAAGAGTAAAGTAAGGCTAGTGTTAAGGATCTTTGCACCGAAGAGCCATAACAACAAGAATTAGACAAGGGGGAAAAGTCTGAGGAAGAACTCCTTCAAAAATAAGATGGAAAAACTAGCACCAATGAAAGAGAAGAGGTATACCAAGGGGATAATTATGATGAATAACCCCTAGTAGAGAAAGAATAAGAAAGATAAGAAGAAGAAATTGGAGAAAACACTAGCACTAATGGAGAAGAGATGGAGCTAGCCGAGGAAGAGGAGTATGAGTTGAGATATAGGGATAAAGCATAGAGGAATTTCATTAAAGATGATTACTTCTACATGTTGGAGTGCATGCACCCCAAAAACTACCACAACCCTAATGTACCATCAAGTTTCTTGGGCTCTTGAATGCTACATGGATGAGCCTCAGTTTAAGGTACCAAAAAAAGCAATCCAAAGTGATAAGAAGCTAGAAGAGGGGCATGACTACCAACTTGTAAATCCAATGGATATGAACCCCATAAGGTTGGATAACACCCTCCTTAAGATGGCCTTAGCAATAGCATACAAGAACATCATCAATGATGTCCATACCAATAAGTGGAAATAGATAGTGTAAGAGGTAGAGGAATAAATCAAAGTAATAAATATCAAACTCTAAAATTTGGTCAAGTACATTGAAGAAGGGGAATAACCCCTTTGGGATGGTGTTGATAATTTGGGAATGAAAGAGGTTGATAAGGTTTGCATGCTAGTAGACTACATTCTCCCCTAGATGAATCTGGTTCTATAAGAACAAGAAGACCCATATGAAACCATCAAAAAAGAGTTAAAAAAAGGCTCAATATGGTGGAGAACCTCTTCACCAAACTAGAAGAGGATGTAGAAGAAGTAAATGCCATCTTTTTCAACTTCTCCAATCAAGCATCAATCATTGGCGTGCACCTTCAAAAGGTGAAAGAGAAGAAGGATGCTTTTATGAATCATGATTTCACTATGACCAAGACCGAGTGTGCCCAGGTTATGGTGAAGATCAACACCTTAAGTGACTAACTAAAAACTGAGGAGCAAGACTTGGAAGCACTCTTTTGTGCCTTTCAGTTAAAGGCAAGTGAGCAAAGGGTCATATTATATGGTAGGGTAAAAAGGTCAAAGGAGAGGATGGAAGACTTTAGGAAGGAATTGGAGAACTTAAATGTGCTCTCACTTGAGGGTGCATCAACAAAAGTGGAAGGCACCACCAAATAAATCAAGCTTGCCATTCAGGTCTTTAAAGACTTCAAGGCATAATTGTAGTAGGGCATGCTCAAATTTTGTATAGTAAATGCATTGAAAGATTAGTCCAAGGGTGGACTAGAAATTTTGTATGGGGTAATGTTGGGACCCTTTTTGTGCTACCTAGTGGACCACACCAACTTGACATATCTTATCATGAGGCAATCATTTCAAATTATTTCTTTTTGATACTTTTAGTGCCAATAAGGAGGATCCTCATAGATCTTATACTAGCTAGAAAGATGTTGCTTAGCACCTAGGTTTGAAGGAGAATCTCATTGAGTGTTTGTATATGGAATTTGGAGAACATAAGTGTTATAGTAGTGGAGATATTGGAATAATGACCTCTAGCAATAGCTCATTACCCAATATGTGCCCATATGACCTAGCTCAAAGATGATCACTTGCCAATAAAAGCAATCTTGAACCTATAGAAAAGGAGGTGACATTAATGCAGCAAAGCTCTATAAAAATTGAGAATTTCATTGATATAGTTTGAGTTAGCATGGATATTAAGAATAACATGCATTGTAATGCCTAAGCTCACCTATGATTTTCTAGGCATGTAGTAGTGTAGAAATGATATTATACTCTATTTATTATATAAACTATACTTTGTTGATGAACTATGACTTAATAAAATTAGCATTGCATATTTACTTGGTTGTTGATCTATTTCATATAGTTTATCTCTATTGTAAGGTTGTAACTTTATTTTTGTATGAATAATGGCATAATTTTCATTTTTGAATGTATTATGATGTAAAGGTATATTTTAGGTCACTAATGGCATCATCGTCCCATATAATGACTTTGGTAGACTTGTAAAATTGACTAAGTGTTGAAACCAGTATGTGTTGAATCCCTAATAACCACACCTAGAGTGCTAACTTGAATAATAAATCCCTGAGCATAAGTCATTCCATTGATTCAACTCAGCACCTAGATGACACTTCACTTTCTATCCTTATGACTTGTACCATTAAGAGCTATAACTAGCTAGACATGACCTTGCAGCAAAATAATTATTCCCTTGAATATGCTTGCACCTCTTGATCTTATCTAAATGGCATGTAGTGATAGATTTCCTATGCCCATTGAGACTAATGTTGTACCATATTTCAACTAGCCCAATGTAAGCCCTGATCCCTTCATTGATATTCTTTAGGTGAGTGCACAAGGTTTGTGCCTTGTGTGAAATTGATGTCAGTGTAGTAGTGCATTTAAATTTCATATACCACAAACTTTTAATATGCTTGCACCTAGCTTTATCAAGTACAGAACAAACTTGGATTGATTGTTAAGCACATGAGTAATCACAAGAGATAAATGAACTTTTTTATAATAATGCACATTTGGTTGTACCTTTCAATGTGTAGTCACATTTCCATTAAATCCTGTAGGTAAAGGTCTAAGTAGATCCACTATGCCAATGAAGACATTTCTTAACTTGTCACCCATCATGAACTCTACAATCTTTAGATTTTGATGATCTTAAGGTCTAGATGGGCCATCAATATTAGGCTCATGCCTTGTTGGTTGTGTATCCAAGTTTCCTCAGGTATGATAGTTCTTACCACATGGCTCCTCCTCATTGCATTTTTAGGCCTACCATCTCCATGTGGTTCTTTCTTGTAAATTTGGATGTTTGGTAGTGACAGTCAGAGAGCCATAAAATTTAATCCATTATTTTACTAGCTACATAGAAAATGTGTCCTCTTGCTTAGATGGGGGGCCTACCATGTGGCTACTTATCACTTTTTCATTGTTCTAATTGGTTTCCTAGACTATTTATCCTATGGTGAAATGGGATTTCACCACATGGTGTCATCCCACTTGCTATACGAGCACCTATTCTATTTATATCAACCATCATGAGGCTATTGAGTAGTGATATTACACCATGTGGTGTAATCCCACTAACCCATAATCTAAAAAAATTTACAAGTTGTATATAAATATCTAAGAGAGTGGATTAGTAGGTTTTCACCACATGGAATCATCCTACTAACCCAAAGTTTTGATTGATTTTTAAGACTACATTGATGGTTTTATGGGTTTAGGTCACTAGGATTATGATGCATGGAAGCATCCCACTTGATAGCTTAGAACTTTTTTTACATGGAAATCATCAATCAAACCTTGAAAAAAAATACTAAGTCTTAAAATACTTTTTAAATTGGCTTGAGGTTGCTAATAGAATGACACATGGCTCTAGGCAAAGTTAAAAAATTGACTAAATGTTGAAATCTTACTTCACAAATTTTTTTTAGAATCATCTTACAGTGAAGTGCGATTTTTCTACATGGAATCATCCCACTTACCCACTTTACAAATGCCCTTTTTTTCTTTTATTAATAATTACAAGCTTATGGAGTAGTGAGATTTCACCACACGATGTTATCCTTCTCACCTACGCTTTGACAAACTTTTGAAATATACATGAAACATCACAATACTGTGTAACCATGGGATTTTAATACATGGTGTCATCACACTCACCTACTATCCCAAGGGCTTTGAGGTTTATATGAATAATTCTAGATTGTTAGGTTTCTAAGATTATGATGTGTGGAAGCATCTCACTTACCCGCTTTCTCGTTATACTACTAACATCATTACCTCACCAAGAAAATTTTGAATAAAATATACTAAGTATTTTAAAATAATTTTGAATAGGCTCAACACTATTGGGAGAGTAATGCATGGAATTGGGTAAATTTTTGAAGAATTGACTAAGTGTCAAGATATTTTAAAAAGGGGTTAGACTCATTGGGACATGTAAATGACTATCACACAATGTTGGGAGGCTTGAAACAGATCCCTAACATATTGAAAACTCATGAACCCATCAAGATGTCATTTAGGGCTTGTTAATTTTAACATAGTTCCCCTCAAAACCATCACCAAGAAAAAATCCTAAAATGGACCAAGACTTTTTGTCATTTGATTCCTATAGGCTTTGAGAGTGTCTCTATGTTTATTGAGAAGGTCAATAAGTAGGCTAGGAAGATTATAATAAGGTTGAGAAATTATAATAAGGTCAAGAACACCCTAAAAATGTCTAAGTGTTAAAAATCACATGGGCTCGACCTCATACTCATTTGATTTCCCCCCCCCCCCCCCCCGCCAAATTGGCTAAGTATTTTTACATCCTTGTGTCTTAATTCCTTATGCCAAACTTAGACTAAACTTAAAACCTTGAAATCAATCCTAAAACCCCTTTATAAATTGGACACTAGTCTTCCATGGTGACCAAAATTGGTCAACATTTTGGTGATCTCTATGGGCATGGGGTCATAAAATCATCTAATTCACCTGATAGTAAAGGTGCAACATAGTTGTAACCTATTAGGCCCATCTTGAAACAACTAAAATAAGATTAACCTCACAAAAAATAGAGAAGCAAAGGAACAAGAAAAAACTAAATTTCCTAATCATTCAAATTAAATAAGAAAAATAAAACTATTTACAAGTGCACACATGCACTTAGGGAAAATAAAACATCTAAACTAATGTGATGTAACACTTGGAGGAAAGAAAATGCATCTAAACTACTATATACAACTAAAAAGAAGTTCAAAAATAGTGATTTATATAGATCCCATTGACTGGGATCGGTATCCCTTCTCCATTTAACCTCAAGAGTTAAAAAGTGTTGGCTTGTTTGTAGCCCATGATGACCTAAGGACCACTCCATATTACATCAAACTTTATGTGCTTCCTAGTTTTTAATCTATCTATATCCGATTTGAGCACTGAATCTCCTTCCTATAAACTATATTGAAGGCCTTATTTTAAAAGGTTATTTTTGTTCAATATTTTTAAACCTCCAAATTATGCATCACTTGATTCTTAGTCTCTTCCAACTCCATTAGTTCAGCTAGCCTCATCGTCATAGGTTTATTTTACACTAGCTCTAGCTAGTGGGTAGGTTTTAGTGAGGATAATTCTAGTGACATAGGAATCCTAACCTTTCTTCCATATACCAACATAAAGGGAGATTTTCCAATCACCCTTTTTAGTTTTATTCTATTGACCTATAGGGATGATTTGATTTATGCATGCCAAGTCCTTTGATTCTCCTCCATGGTTCACTTAATGATGTGGATTAGGTTTTTATTAGTTGACTTAGCCAAACCATTACCTTGAGTGTAATAATTTGATGAGGCACTCAAATATATGTTACATCCTACTTCCCACTTGTTGATTTTGGTCTTAATAAAAACCATGGAATTATCTGAGATAATGGTGGTTGGGACACCAAATCTAGTCACAATTCCCTCATAAAAATCCAAGACAGATATTTCATTTGCTTCTTTGAGGACCACTGACTCTATCTAGCTTATGAAATAGTTTTTGGTAGTGAGGATCCACTTGTGTCCATCACTTTAAGGAGGATTGATTATTATAAGTTGGTCATCTTGAATTTAATAAAGTGGAAAGGATGCTTGCCTAGAAAAAAAGGCACATTTTTTGTAATTTCTTATCCATCTATGAGAATCCTTGAAAAAACTTGGAAAATAATAACTGGCCCTCATGATCTTAATAGTACTAGTTTTGGGTGAATAATTCCCTCCTGACAATCCATTATATAAATTTTAAAGGATCTTATCAGTTTGTTTCTATTTTATACATATTAGAAAGACTCCATTGATGTCCCTTCTAAATAATACATCATTAACAAGCACATAAGGAATAGCTTGCAACTTCAAATGTCTTATTTTGGCCTTGTCAAGCTCTTTTAGATACTCACCTAACTAGAGGAAGGCTTTCATGTTTTGATTCCAACAACTAGGAGGATCCTGATCACTTGGTCATTCTTCCTACACCATCAGGACTATTTTACTTTCAACTTATAGATCAATTGCTAATTTATCACACAATACTTTTCCTCTTATGATATTGGTGATCTTGATATTATTTTCATATGCCATCACCTTGGTGATCCAACTAGCTCTTTTTTATTGATATCTCTGCTCAATAAAAAATCCTTCACACATGGATGTGAAACCATCATCTGGATCTTGTTATTAGATAGATGTTTCTAAATTTCTTCAATGCCATTATAATATCTAGCACTTATTTTTCCAATAGTTATTCTTAATTCATATTCTTTAAGAACTTGACTAAAAAAAGTGATAGGCTACTCCATCTTATCTCTATTTTGTTATACTAAGATTGTTGAGATGATTTCATCTCCTCTGAAAGCATACAAGATGAAGTCCTTTTAAGAACATGGATTCACAAGAGTGGGATCTTGGGATATGGCTCTCTTAATCACTTTAAAGTTATCCTTGCCTTCTCTTGTCCATCTAAAAGTGGCACTCTTCTTGAGTATAAAGGTAAGTGGCTTGACTAGTGAATCAAAGTCTAATATAAACCTTCTCACAAAGTTTATCTTTCCCAAAAAAAATTGAAAGCTTTTATTATGGATTGGTAGAGAAAGGGACCTGATGATTTCTACTCTCTCTAGGTCGATCGCCAATCTATCCTTAGAAATAATGTTCCCCAATAATTGACCTTTATGCATAGTAAACACAGACATTTTTAGGTTTAAATATTCCCCAAACTCTCTACATCTATAGAAGACTTGATTCAAATGACCCAAGTGATCATATGCACATTTGGATAAAACAATGATATCATTAAGGTAAACCAAGATCATATCATTGATCAGGCCCTTAAAGTTCATGTTCATAGCTCTTTGGAAGTAATCACCAACATTGGTTAGTCCAAAAATCATCTTCATATACTCTTAAGTACCCCATTTGGTGGTAAAAGTTGTCTTGAATTTATTTGATTCTTTCACCAATATTTGATTGTATCCTGAGTAGCCATCAAGAAGTGAAAATCTCCCAACCCCTACTAGTGTTTAGAGGATTTGTTCCATGGGTAGAAGGGGATAGTGATATTTGAGGGATGCTCTATTTAATTCTCTAAAATCCACACATGGCCTAATCTCCCCACTCTTATTTCTCACTAGGACTAGGTTGGATACCCATGAGGAGTGTTTGATCATAAATATAATATCATCCTCTATGATCTTGGTCAGGTATTCCCTCATAAGTGGTTCCAATTTTGGGTTTGTATGCCTTTGTTTCTACCTAACTGGCTTGATTTTAGGGGCTAACTTGATTTTATGATGGTCCAAGGCTAGGTTAAAACCCTTGAGATCTTGGTAACTCCATACAAATATATCATCATAGTTTCTACAAATGTGGATAAACCCTACCCTTTTAGGCTGAGTGTATACCTTTTTAGCCCTCAGGAGTTTGCCATTGGAGATGACTACTTCCTCATAATTTTAGTTTTTATTTTCATGTTTCTCTTTTCACCATTGAATTGGTCATCTGAGTTGAATATGTTCTCTAAAGTGACCAACCCCTTAAATAACTTGTTTGCTTTCAATTAGATGATTTGATCCCCATACTATTCTTGTAACTTTAACTAGTTTTTGGTAGAAAACTTTACCTCCTCTTGTATAAAGTTTATGATTTTCTCACCATTCTTGAACACTTGCCAATTATCATCATTATCAATCACTGTAGGTCTAACTATAAGTTTGACAAGTTATCTTGAATCTCTCTCAACCCCAATAAGGAGATCATATTGAGATCCTATTATGGAAATTCTCTCTATATTATCATTTTGCTTCCTTAGCATAGCTTTTATGTTGAAAGCATTAAAGCTCTCAATGAAATCCTAGAATCTATGTTTATAAGCCTTTAGTATGATATTTTTAGATGATTTTTGGGTTATCACTAGATTTAAAACTAGATCTATGTTCCCAAACACTTATAACATTTTAATTCCTTCCTTTTATGTTGATTTTAGGCCTTGAATTAGTGCCTCTTATTCAGCCAAATTATTGGTGTAGCTAAACTACAACCTATATTCATGAAAGTGTTCCTCATTTTAAGTGGAAATTATCACAACACATGTGTTTATGCCATTTATACTCTTAGAACCATTGAATAATAGATGCCATGTGCCTTCAAGCTCTTCTTGAGTTTTTATGAGGTTTGAAAAGGTAGAGCCCTCTTTAATGATGTAGTAGTTTCCAAGTATTATTTCCTCCATACAATCGTATGGATCAAATCCATAATGTTCATTATCTCAGTCATCTAGTGCTACATCTGGGACCTCCTCTAAAGGTGTATCAGTCTCATGTAGGACTGAACTATCTTCAATATCATACATTGCATAGTTCATATCAATGTGATTGTGTATGGTTTTATATGATCTCCACAAATAGAATCTTCCTTGATAGTTACTTTGGTCCCATACCTAGTCCTTAATATCATGTGTGACTGGTCTAAAGATAAATACCCGCCCATTTTTATAGTGAAGCCTGTTGAAAGACAAATGTTGAAAAAGGGAGGTAGGTATATAACAGAGATGTCTTGCCTAATAGAGAGGCTTTGACATGCATGTAAGGTATATTTAAGCCTTTAATAACCTCTATGATTTTGGTAGCTATTCCATCTAGCTAGATAACTCCTTTTCAATTGGGGTATACTCTATACCTAGCATATAAATTATCTTCTTGGGCATGACTAAACTACTTGAACCTAAATTAATCATACAACTATGGATGAGGTGCTTACCTATGATCAAGGAGATATAAAATGGTAGTGGCTTGATGATTCTTTAATATCTTATTCTTTTGGTTGACATAAAATTATGGGATCAGTTAGAGAGGCCTTTACTAATTTATGAGGATGGAATCTCTTCAATGCCTCTTTCATAAAATCCCTTTGAGAAGGAATAGATAGGGCTTCCCCACCTAGTCACATTCAAGCTTGTTTATTTCATTTGATCCACTATGTTGAAGGTAATTTGAGTTCCCTTTGTTAGAGGTTTTGAGATAACAACATCCTCATTAGTGTGTTGACTGGCTTGAGTTTGATTCTCTTTCTGAAAAGGTTGATTCATTTGAGCCTAGGTGGTAATAAGAATCATCTTCTTTTTGGAAACTTCACTTGGAGATTATGAATTAGAGGCTTGGATTATTGAAGAAAGATTCTCACTTTTTATTATTCTTCTTTTAAACCTAGTTTTATAATCCACTGAAGTGTTGACTACATTTGGTACTTGATTTTAATTTATGCCAATGATGTCATTTTCCTACCAGTTCACCAAAGTGGCTTTATCTACCTAAGTTTGGGCATCCTCACACACTTATTCCCTTTGTGAATTTTATTCCTTTGCCTATTCCTAAGGGTATGATATTCTTTTCACCATAAAATCTTGGTTCATCACTCCATTTTCATAGGCAGCCTAATTATGTGGTTATTTGTAAAGATATCACCACGCAAAATTTTGTGCTAGATTGTTTTGAATGAGAATAATGGATCTATATGTAATAAAAAAATTATTATTTTGTGTATTAGGTGGTCTAGAGTAAGTGATTTGGCCTTGGCTTTGAACATTAATTAGATAGGGCTACCTAGTATGTTGATAAGGCTGGTTAAATGGTTCGTATGGTCTAGGAAGTTGGGCCTATTGGCTCTTTATGGTTACTAGATCATTCCCAAAGCTTTGTAATATTTTTTTAACTTCATGTAGCTTAATGGAGGGAGCAATATATGTAACTAATGGGTTAACTATAGTGGGGATAGACATCAATGAAGGTTGATAAACAAGTTGGATGGGTGGTGGTTCTAGAAATAGAGGCATGGGAGGTTTAGGAGCAATCTTTCCAACTTGAATTAAATATTTTTCAGCCCTAACAATAATTATTACTCATCCCATAGATTGGACCATTATATCTATATCACTATTCATAGCCGTTAGATAATAAGAAATGTAGAATTTGGAGATGGCGTGAATAAGGGTGGTATTCTATGCTAGACCCTCTAGAATCTAAAATTAAACTCAACCATCATCCCATGTGGAGCTCTCTTAATGGTGGTAAGTTGATCCATCAAAGATATGTGGTCACTCTTGTCTTCAAATTGATTACACAATGTTTTTCCTAGATCATCCCAACTATGAATGGAGTTTGGTGTCAGACTCCTATAATATTGGAGGGATTTTCCTTTTCAATAAGAGGATAGAATCCTAACCAATACATTATCTTTGGTGGTATTATGGTTTGATAATATGTTAGCAATAACCTATATGTATTCTATAGAGGTGATTGCATTCTCATTGATAAAATAAGACAATATTTTAAGCACTAAAACTAGAATGTCATCATATTAAGTTAGAGCCAAGGACTTACTCTATTTAAAGGCACAAACATCTGGTTTCTTTGGACAACCATGAAGAGGATAGGAAATAACCTTTCTCTAGGTAGGGAAAACCTACCAAAGGAAGGGGTAGATTGAATTCTTGGGGAGTATTGCCTTAAATTATTAGCTCTCCTAATAGGAGATGAGGATGTTATAACTCTTATTATTATATAAGGTATAGGTATTTCAATAGAATGAAAAATAATACCTCTTGAATATGATATCATTTATCCTGGCATATAGATGGATCACTAATCTTTGTAAAATAGAAATAATTAGAGTCACCAAGTGTTTTCAAGAGTGTCTTCAACATTGTTGACTAAGAACAACACCAAGATATTAGCTAAACTTTTGTATTGGTCCCATCAAGCATGATATAAACTATTATCCCTTAAACCTTGCACCCACTAAATTAGAATATGGTTCAGTGAAACAATGGGATCATCCCCCATGGTGTGTGACACTTATGCTCCTTGGGATGAACCTCTAGATAAGGCTAGATTCCTTATAATCTAAATGCATATGATTTAGGATCAGTATGCAGGCCTAAAAGTCCTGAAATTAAATTCATAATTATTCTTATGTCTAAAAATGGTTGGTTGAAAAGGGAGAAGGAATGTTGAAAAGGAAATAATGATGATGCACCAAGACTAGATAGAACCACTCTATAAGCTTTGAAGAACACACTATAAATCATAGAGAACAAGGAAATATCACACATACTTCAAAATGAAAATTTTTAATTGTATAAGTAATTTTCATGAAGGTGCAGAACACAATACAATCCTAAGAAGGATGACAAACGATCCACAAGTGTTTTTTGTATAAACCTATGTGCACACAACATATAACCTATAAAAAAGAGGATAGTTCTACATAGAGATGCAAATTAATGGATAAAAATGAGAGGGACAAGGATCATACATAAATAGAGATCAACAAACTAAAGGAATGCACACAAAATACAAGAAAATGAAGGGAGGTGAACTCAATTCTTATTAAAATTCAAGGCTCAAGTAGTAAAAAGGCTCTTAGAGGGTAGATTTTTATAGCATTGTTGTGCTAGAAAAATGTCAACCATTTTACAAAGTAAGACTTTAATTTTTCATACAATGAGAAGCCCAAAAGACATTAATTACAACCAAAATATAGCAAAGGAAATTGGAGTGATATCAACAATTAAAATTTGTAATCTCTCTACAATCAGGTATGGATGGCCAAAATTAATTAGGGATATTGATTGTGTCTTTGAGTTACATATAAGATTTCCTTGATTCTATCTTATTAGCTTGATCTTTTCTCTCATTGGTTGTGAAACAACCAATATTTAATCAATCAACTTCCATATCTAAATTTGAAAGGCTTCATGTGTATGAATATAGTTTTAGATCTCTCAAAATCACTATCATATAAGACTTTACTTTATTCTATCATTTTTACCTTCAATGATACTCTCTATAGATCTCCATGACATATTTAACATGTAAGGCTCCCCTAAGTCATGCATTTTTTTTCATAGTTTTCAATGTGATAGCTACATTTGCATTAAATTTGGAAGGTCTAGGTTCAAGTAGATCCACTATGCCAATAGAGACATTTCTCAATTTTTCATCCATCCTAAACTCTAAAATATTTGAATTTTGACAATCTTCATGGCCAAATAGGCCATTAATATTAGGCTTTTGCCATTCTAGCTACACAAATAATGTTTCCTCAATTATGATAGTTCCTGTCACATGGACTCTCCTCATTGTGTGCTCAGGCCTACCATCTCTATGCATCTCTTTCTCACTCATTTAGATGTTCAATCATGATGGTCAAATGGGTTGTCAAATTTAAGCCATTGTCTTACTAGTTGCACTACTAGTGTGTCTTATTTCTTGGATGGGGGTCCTTCCACGTGAATACTTCTCACTTTTTCATTGTTTTTACTGACTACCCAAACTGTTCATGTTACAATGAAATGGGATTTCTCCATGTGGTGTTATCTTGTTTACATATTGTATAGATGCCTATTTTACTTATACTAGCCACTGTAAGGCTTAAGATTAGTGAGATTACACCACATAATGTGATCTTGCTAACTCACACTAAGATAAACTTTTACAAGTTCTAAAAAAATATTAGAGAAAGTAGAGTAGTGATATTTCACTATGTGGCATCATCCTATTAACCCAGAGTTTTGACTTACTTTTGCAACTACACAAATAGTTATAGGGGACCAATTCATATAGATTGTGATGTGTGGAAGCATCCCACTTAAATTCTATCTTAGAACTTTTCTAACATATAAATCAACATGCAAACCTTGAATAAAAATACTAAGTCTTAAAATACTTTTTACACAAGCTTGAGGCTACTAAGAGAATGACACATGGCTCTGAGAAAAGTTGAAAAATTGACTAAGTGTTGAAATCTTGCTTTGAAAAATCTATTTGGACTCTTCATCTTGCAGTGAAGTGGTATTTTTATATGTGTCATAATACCACTTACCCACTTTATGGATGCCTTTTCCTACCTATACTTACAACCACAGGCCTATGGAGCAGTGAGATTACACCAGGCAGTGCCATCCCTCTCACCCATGCTCAGACAAAAAAATTTAAGCTACACAAAATGTTTCAAGACTATGGAACTATGGTATTTTAATACATGGTTCCATCCCACTCATATGCTAGCCCAGGAGCTTTAAGATTTATACTGACAATTCTAAGTTACCAAGTTTTTAGGATTATGATGCATGGTAACATCCTGCTTAGTAGATTACCTAAAAAACTATTGACATCATTGCCTCATCATGTAAACTTTAAATAAAATTAACTAAGTCTTTAAAATACTTTTGAATAGTTTCAATACCATTAAGAGAGTCACATGTGACACTTGACAAAATTTTGAAGAATCAACTAAGTTTTATATGCTTTGAAAAGGCATTAAAGTCATCAAGACCTATAAATGACTATCACATGATGCTAGAAGGCTTGGACTAGAGCCCTGAAATACTAAAAACATAGGAACCCATCAATATGTCACTCAAGGCTGATCAATTTTAACATAGTTCCCCTTTAAATGATCACTAGGAAAAAGCCTAAAATTAACCAAGTCTTTTTGTTGTTTAATTCTTGCAGGCTTTGAGAGTGTTATATGTTCACTGGTAAGGTCAATAAGAAGTCCAAGAAGATTATAAGAAGGCTAATAAATTATAATAATGCCATTAACACCCTCAAAATGCTTAAGATTTGAGACTTGCATGTGCCCAACCTCATACTCATTCGATTTCCCCCCCCAAATCAGCTCAATCTTTTTGCATCTTTTTTGGCTTAATTCCTTCTATCAAACTTAGACTAAACTTGAAATCTTGAAATCAATCCTAAATCCCATTTCTTAATTTGATACTACTCTTCTATGGTGACCAAAAATTTAAAAAAAAAATTAGCAAACTTTGTGGGTTTCTTGCCTGCTAAGTAGGAACTTAGTAGCCTTGAATCAATCCATTAGGAATGGGATCATAGAAGCATCCAAAACACCTGATACTGAAAGTGTAACATAGGTGCAACACACTAGGCTCATCTTGGAAATAAATCTCGAATCTTATTTTCAAATTGGACACTACTCTTCTATGGTGTCCAAAAATGGTCAATATCAAGCATTGGATGTCATGATTTCCTTCCATGATAAGTTAAGCAATGGCAATCTTTATGACAATGTGATAGCTCACAACATATTTAGGGATAGTTATTATTGGCCAAAATTTTCAAGCATGTTCATACTCATGTGATATCATGTCACTTATATCAAACATTTTTAAAGATGGAGACTCATGTTACCATGCCCCTTCAACTAGTAATTAAGGAGTATCCCTTTATTTAGTGGAGCCTAGACTTCATTAGAGTCATAAATCCAAACTCTTTAGCTAACCATAATTTCATTATTATGGCAACTAATTATTGCACAAGATGGGATAAATCAAAATCAACCAAAAATATTATTATTGAGGAGGTAGTTATATTTATCAAATAACACATTACAACCAAATTTGGCACCCCTATGGCATTTATGTGTGATAATGGGTTTGCATTCCAATCAATTGAGTTGACTGAGTGGGCATATAGAAATAAAATTTCACTATAGTTCTATTCAAACTATTACCCCTAGGTAAATGGTTTGGTTGAGTCCATATATAAGAACTTATTAAATGTCATTAATAAATTAGTAGAAGATAACCCACGTAGTTGGCATATTCTTTTCGAATATGCTTTATGGGATGATTAGACAAACCACAGGAAGAGTCTCAAGAGCTCCCATTTCATTTTGATTTATAACATGGACCAACTATTTCCAATGGCACTCAAAATACACACATCAATTCATCAATGACTACATGGAGGTGAATGAGATAGGTTAGTCTAGATTATTGGACCTAGTTCATATAGATGATATGAGAGATGAAGCCTTATATAAGTTTAGCAATCACCATGCAGTGGTGAAAATATGCTTTGATATAAAAACACAACTTAAACACTTTCATATTTTAGACTTAGTTTTATTAGGTGAATATTTTGTCACCAGATAACTGATGAGAAAAATAGGTGTTTCAACCATAGCATAGGGAGATTTATTGGCCAAATCTGCAGGTCAACCACATCAAAAGTGGATGAATCTCTCCTCTCATCAAGGGGAGGTTCCCTATAACTATAAGGTATTATATACTATATATATAAGCTAAAAATAACACTCAGGGGTAGGACAACACCATCCATCTCTCTTTTTTTAGAGATGATGATCATAGATCAAAGGAGAAATCTTGGGTAATTAGTGAAGGTACTTCTCTTCTTTCAGAAGTAATATTCAGTCAACAGCCAGATTCCTTCTTAGTAGTAATAGTAACTGGATGCAAAAACATAGTAGAATGAAGTGTATCACAAAGTCTCCACCTCAACTACCAAAGAGTGAAATATACGAAGGACAATGGGGGCACAAAGTCATCCCAAGATCTTTTACACAGAAATAGAAAAACAAACATGCTAAAGACAATTATGGCAGCACAAAGTCTCTCCATAGTCGGCTTCAGGACACCTTCCTAATTACTTCCACTAGTTCTACTTATTAAATTGAATGCACAAGAATGTTTCTAGGAAACAGACATAAGAATAATTTCCTAAATAACACAAGCTATTCCAGCACAAAGTTTGAAAAGTCACTTGTTTTCTCATTTAAATAAATAAATATGATTAACAATCTAAGCTCAAAGTCTCAAGAAATGCATTTCAATTTGGGTAGAGTTTTTCTTCTATAACAGAGAGATCTCTTTTTCATAAAATAAGAGATGCCAATATATAACACTCCAACAAAGACTTGGGCACTTCATTTCATGGAATGGCCCATGTTGCATTCAATGCCTTGAATGCATTTTTAGTTCTGTCAAGGAGCCATGCTGGAATAAGGCATCGACCTTAATTGTGGCATGTCAATTCATCTCAAATGTCTCCTCCAAAGTATAGGCCACATGGTCCTCTTCCTGATATTTACATAGCTGTCCACTTTGCCTTTACTCCATGGAGAAAAACAAGCCACATCCTTGAGTGCTCGAGCTCTCTAATGTCCACTTGGTGGACTATTTCACCAACTAGAAATAACTCCTACATAGATATTTTGGGTCTTTCCCTCTTGTTCCCTCTTCTCTTAACACATTTTATCTCTTCCTCACGATTTGAGCTCTCAGGCTATCTCTTCCTTTTCTGTTGGCTCTTTCAGCTTCTTCTTCAAGTTCCACGCCACATTTAAAAATAAATAGGCATTTTGTTACCTTGAATTTGACATCTGTGGGGATGTCATTGGTCATTAGTCACTTAAACCACTTTGAACCTTAAACCTTTGAACCATGAGAGTGAATTAGTTCAACGATTTAATGATTTGAATGGCCCTATCAGCTCCTTGGTTCAATCAACTCCTTGGTTTAATCGATTCCTCGGTTCAATTAGTTGAACCATTTCTTCAAACTTGTCTCTATAATATTCCATTTCCTTCCTTCACTTGAAACTTCCTTGTGAAATTTGAACTTCTTGAATTGGTTGAACTCTTTGAACCATTTTGGTTCAAAGTTCAATGGTTCAATAGTTCATTCTCTTTCTTTGAATCCTTTTATTCTCTAAGTATTTTGAACTTTATTGAACCTTTAAACCTTTTAACCATGAACCATTTTGGTTCAAAGTTTAATGATTCATTCTCTTTCTTTGAATCCTTTGAAGTTTTGAACTCTCTAGATTCTTTTTTTTCTATTGAACTCATTGAACCTTTGAACTTTGAACTCTTTTGGTTTAAGGTTCAATGATTCAATGGTTCATTCTTTGCTCTTTGAATCCTATGTTCTTCTAAGTCTTTCAAACTTTATTGAACTTATTGAACCTTTGAACTCATTAAACCATTTTGGTTCAAGGTTCAATGGTTCAACCTTCACTCTTCGAAGCCTTCTTTTCCTTAAGTCCACCGAACTTATTAAACTTTAAAACTTGTTGAAGTCCTTGAACTCGTTGAACTCTTTGAAGTGATTGAACTTCTTTGAACTCGTTAAGCACTTAACTATTTTTTGAACCTTTGAACTCATTGAACCTTTGAAGTGGGGTTCAATGGCTCAGTGGTTCAATGGTTCATTCCATTTTTTTGAAGCCTATTGCTAAGTCTTTTGATTGAACCTCAGCATTGAACTAGCCTTGAAAATACCTAAGTATTAGAAATTCTTTCTGAGAAAGCCTACCTGTTAAACCTATAAGTTTTATAGCTGAGAAGACTCAAATAATTGAATAATTTGAATACTCAAAACATTTTTTGAGAAAGGAAGAGATAATTTTGGTCTACAGGACCAAAATAGTTGATATGTTGTCCCCAAAAATAAGTGACAGATTTTGGGAACAACAGCTAGCTCTAGCTGGGAAACTTCCATCGATTGTAAAAATAATTGAAGGGAGTAGAATTCAGAATCTCTAGTGCCTTTAAGTATGCCATTGGGCTATGGAGTTATGCTACCCAAAAATGAAAGGTGCCAAAAAGAAATGAAAATGAAAAGCACTAAATAGAACTAAAGACTATACAAATATACATATGTACAACTGATGTCACTTGATACTTCAAGGATTAAAGTGCTTCAGATGTTGCCCATTGTGAGGCAAAAAAGAAGGGCATGCCATCTCGATACTTCAATAGGAAATTATTTTCACCATTGAGCTAATGAATAGTAAATGGGCCTCTCCATAGGGAATCAAATTTCCCATGCATTCCCTTTAGTTCTCTTCTCTTGTCCCATAATATAACTTGATCACCAATTTGAAAATCATGGGTTTTTAATTTATGGTCGAAGATCTTCTTCACCAAACTTTGATGCACAACAATTAGGTCCACCACCATAGTTCACTACTCATTCAACTCAGTCAAGCACATGATCCTCTTATCGATGGAGCTTTTATATGTCTGATCTTCGATCACCTTTGCCAATTTTAATGCTAGATAATTCTAGGGTGATTGGTATCTCTACATTGAGACCATATAGAAGTTGGAAAGGTGACATACCTATTGCCCTCTAGGGTGTAATTATGTCTACCTATAAAGCATCAAAAAATTCTTTATGCCAGGTTCATTGGTTGTCATCTACCAGCTTTCTGATGATGGTCACCAGGTTCTTGTTGCTCAATTTTGCTTGGCCATTTCCTTGTGAAAAATAATTAGAAGAGTGGGAGAGGGTAATCCCATAATAAAAATAGAACTAATTAATCTCATGGAAAGAGAAATAGGCTGCATTGTCTGTCACAATCTTGGTTGGGACCCCAAACCTAGAAATGATGTTTTCCTTGAGGAAATTGCATACTACTTTTGAAGTAGCATGCTTGGCTAGAATAGCTTCCACCCATTTGGTGAAGTAATCTATGGTTGTGAAGACATAATCATGTCCAACACTTGAAGATAGGTTCATACCACCAATGAAATTTATTCCCCATTGATGAAATGGCTCTTCTATTACCACTAGCTTAAGAGGCAAAGCAGCTAACTTGGGTCTTCCAACAAACTGTTGGCATAGTTCACATCTTCATACCCATTTGTATGCATCTTGAAATAGATTAGGCCAGTAATACCTAGCTCAAAGAATCTTATGGGCAGTTACAGGTGCAGAAAAATGTCCTCCATAGGCCAGATTATGGAAGGACTCCAAAAGTTAGTTCTATTGCCCTTTATCCACGCAACGAAGGAACACTCCATAGAGGTTCCTCTTATACAGGTCATTGTCCCATAGGATAAAATTGGCAATTTTGAACTTGATAGTCCTCTTTTATTTATGAGATAGGTGATCGAGACACTCACCATAAGTAAAGAAATGAGCAATACTTGAATACCACTCATTCATGGTGGAGACAAAGAGGACTATTGGCATGTCTTCAATTTTTGCTTCTTTGTGCCCTATTTCTTGTGGTCTATTATCAGCAATCAATTGGAAAAGACCCCTTCCCTACATAAGATTCATTAGTTTGATAACAAGATCAAACTCCTAGATTTTAGCAACCTAATTGCCCCTTTTGGTTCCAAACTCCTGCTGAGTTAATATGGATTTGATTGTGCTATTAGGAACCAGGGCAATAATGTGTGAATTCAAGATGTAAAAATGGAAGTGCTTTACTACCTTTATCACTACATAAGCATGCTTCTCCAGATTTGAATATTTCATGTCATGAGCTTTGAGAGGACAACTTATGAAGGATATAGGAGATTCCACACCTTTATTCTGTTGAACCAGAATTGTTGTAAGTGTGTGCTCAGAAGCATAACTGTACATTGTGAAATCTTTGGTATAATCTAGACAAACTAGAATTGGGGCATGGGCGATAGCTATTTTGATGTCTGAAAATGCCAATTTGCCTTCTTTAGTCTAGCTAAAAGTAGCCTTTCCCTTCATCATGTTCACAATGTGGTGAGTCTTCTCAGTGAACTTAGGAATGAACCTTCATAAAAAATTCACCTTTCTAAAGAAAGAGTGAACTACAGTCTTACTTGTGGGTAGAGTAAGTTCCTAGATGGATTTGACTCTTTCTAAGTCAATCTTTATGTCTTTTTGAGATACAATGTGTCCAAGAAGCTTCCCTTCTATTACCCCAAAAATAGACTTCTTAGGATTTAGAGAAATGCCATTGTGGCGACATCATTCCAACACTTATTACAAATGGCACACATGATCAGGATGATGATTGGAAAAGATTGTTAAATCATCAAGGTACACCATAATGAACTTACCCATTTCATCTTTGAAAGGAAGGTCCATTGCTCTCTAAAAAATGGCACCAACATTTATCAGGCCAAATGGCATTCTTTAATATACAAAGGTGCCCCAAGGTGTGGTGAAGGCAGTCTTATGTTGGTCTGCTTCACCAACTTCCACTTGATTGTACCTTAAGAAGCCATCTAGCATTGATAACATCTCTGAACCAGCCACCATCTGAAGGACTTGATCCATGATGGGCAGAGGGTAATTATCCTTTAGGGAGGATTGATTCAAATTCCTAAAATCCACCCAAAGGTGAATTTTGCCATTCTTTTTTCTCACAGGAACTATGTTTGCAATCCATGTGGAATGATGGATTGGGAAAATTACTCTAGCATTTAGCAATTTTTGTATTTTAGACAAAATAGTACCTAATATCTTTGGATTATACTATCGAGATTTATGTTTGTAAGGCACTAAATCACTCTTGAGAGGAATTTCATGGCAAATTTCTTTAGACTTGAGTGACTTTAGATCATCATAAGAGTACTCCAAAACATCCATGTAATGGTGAAGTAGGTCAGTAAATTTGAGTTTCTCCTTAGGAGTGCAACACATCCCAATGTTCACCATCTTAGGATTTTCCTTAGTACCCAAATTTATTAGATCAAACTCATGGGAGGAGCTTGAATCCATTTGTTACTATTTAATGAACTTGTCATGCTTATCAAATAGTTTCTCAAGGGAAACAAGTCCTTTTGAGATTTTATTCCCTTTGAGTTGTAGAAATTCTTCCCCTGAGTCTAAACTTGTTTCTTGAGCTGATTTACATTTTTGAGGCTCTCTGCCTTCGAAGTGAAGCTGTTCAAATCTATCTTTTTATTCTAGAAAGGCAATGATTTAGTTGTCGCCATTAAACACTTTTGAATGATTGGCATTGTCATGCACACTTGATTGAAAGACCAATTCGATGGTGTACTTGTCTCCCTTAAAATCTTGGTGAGGAACCAAGAGAGTCACTAAAATAGATAATGCATCAGCTTAGTCATTGAATTCTCTAGGCATTGCAAAGATACTAAAAGCATCAAAGCTTTCAATTTGATCCCAAACTAGATTACAATAATGATGCAATATTCCATTCTTAGTTTGATACAGGTTCCTCCCTTGACAAACCACTAGCTCAGCATCTCCTTTGGCATGAAGGAGTTTGACACCCCTATCTCGAGTAGCCTTTAATCTGAGCAGCAGTGATTCATATTCAGTATTATTTTTGGTATTGCTGAACTATAATTTATAAAAAAAAAATGGAAAATATCTCCTTAAGTAGATATCAACACAATCTTAGCTCCTGAACTGGTAGAAGAACAATTTCCATCAAATTCTAGTATCCATATGTTATCAAGAACTATGCTTTCCTCAAATTTTCTTTTAATTAGAGGAGAGGATTCTTTTGCACTTGTACTACATTCTACCAATCATTCTACTATTCCATTTGAACCAATTTTCAAATTTTCATATTTAGAAGTTTCATCAACTAAGACAAGAATATCCTCTATAGTTAGGAAGTAATTACCCATGCTCGAATACTCAAACACAATTTTAGCTTCAGGCGATGATGTTTGAGTGACAACATATTTTGCTTCCTTCTCAGGGAGCAATCTCTGCATGACACCTTTGACTAGGATCCTCACTTTAGATAGGTCCATGCTTAACTCACCACCAACATCCTTGCAAAAATTTCATCCAAGTAGAATGTCGTAAGAGGCTGGGACATTAGCCACCAAAATTGTCATCTTAATTCTCTTATCTAGAAATGCCATAAATGCAAATTGGGCATTCTTAATTTGTCCCAGTAGTGGCACTTATTTGTTCTCTATGGAGAAGCATCTCCCAAATGTCTTGGTCAGTGTGAGACCAAGAGATTCTACCACTTTGGTAGGCATGACATTATCAAATGCACCTGAGTCTATGATGCAATTGTTCAGCTGGTGACCGTTTATCAACAGGGAGACATAAAATGGTTTTGTCTTCCCAGAAGTAGTAGAAGGAGTAATGACAAGGTTATTTTGGGTGGATGTGGGAGTCAAATTTGGAATATCTGGTCTTATAGGGATGGTTTTACTCTTTACACATTAAACCAACTTATCCAACTATTTAGGGTTGGATTGCAGGAATTCAAATTCAAACATTTGAATTTTGGTTTTCTTGACATGGTTGATTATATCGAATGTCTAAAATGAATTAAGAATAGGTGAAGGTAGTTCATCTTTTTAGTTTTTAGGAGGGGTGGTACTAGTCTTTGAATTTAAAGTTGAAGATGAAGGAATGCTTGATGTACTTACCTTTTTAGTGATCACCAGGTCATTTGATTGAAAACGTAGAGTGGTTCCCCACTTAACAATTGAAATTGCTAGTTGAGAATGCTCTTCTATTTTTTTATTATCAGCTTGTTGGGCTAACTAGTTCTGGGACCAGGTGAATACAACGTATGATCCATCAACTGCTTCACCTTTACTTTTAGGTTTATCCTGGTAATTTAGGAAACCAATGTTGGAGTCACTAGCTAATTCTTTTTCTCCCTCTGTGAAGAGATTAACATCATCTTCTAGGTTTAACTCAGGTTGGAAAGAGAAATCAGATTCTATTTCAAGATACCCAACTACTGAGTTGGTTGGTGCTACTTCAATGGCAAGCATCCCTTGTGGGGGAGGAAGATGATTTATTTGCCCTTGATTCTTGACAATGTTGCCTTGGTATGATTGACTATGGAATGTCCTCCTTGGTATATCTCAGTATGAAGGAGGAGCAGACATCCCTTGCATCATTTACTTTCTGAAAGCTAGCAACTCATTTTCCAAATTTTGCACCATTGGATTAGTGGTACCTCTAGATGGATATTCAGAGAATGAAGAAGATTTACCTCTATTAGGATCTCTCCTTATCTTCCCCACCAAGATGAGATCATCTTCCACCTTAGTAGCTAAATATTACATTGAAACAAGGTCTATGTGGCCAGCACATCTCAATAGGAAACTCACTTCAGGCAACTGAGAGTTGATGAAGAAGCATTCGAGATTCTCAGTTGTTGGCTGAGTAATTGTAGGAATCATATTCCTCAACTTGTCAAACTTGGCTATGAAATCCCTCATAGGTTCACGAGGCTCTTTCTTCATTTATGTGAGTTGAGCCAGTAGAGCATGTGTGTCTTCAGTAGGCTTGAACCTCTCTTCAAATTTGGCTTTGAGGGTGTTCCAGTCAGTCACAATCTGGGCTTGCAAATGATAGAACCAGTCTGCAGTAGCACCTTGCAATGTTTCCACAAATAGCTTGACTACTACATCCTCATACTCCATGCCTATCACACCACAAGCTATGCTAAAGGTTGTAATATGTTCATCAAGATGAACTCTCCCATCAATAAAGAACTTGGGGAAATTCTTCCTTGAACTGCATGGTAGCTCATGTAGATGTGGAGTTAAATTGAGTGGGCCAAAAGAGTTACCCCAGGGGCCTTGAAATGCCATTATTTGACTACTAAAGGGAGGGATAACAAATACTTGAGGGGTATATATTGACAAAGCTTTGCTAATAGTAGAAATGGATGTTTTACCTGGTAATGGAGACCTAACTTTTGTAGGAGGAAAATTTCTAGTTCATTGGAGGTGAGATGGTGAAGAAAATAGATCAAAATTACTCTATTGTACCAACTCAAATACAGGGTTAACAATACCTTTGGATCTTTGGCTTCTCGTATACCATGGAGCTACTAGATTGTAAAGCTAAAATGGATAAGGATAGGGGTTGCTTCAATTTGAAGCTTGAGGCTCCAAACTATACAAAATGATCCCCGGCAGAGTCATCAAAAACTATTGGGTGAATATTTTGTCACCAGCTAACTGATGGGAAAAATAGGTGTTTCAACCATAGCATAGGGAGATTTATTGGCCAAATGTGTAGGTTGACCACATCAAAAGGGGACAAATCTCTCCTATCATCAAGCAGAGGTTCCCTATAACTATAAGGTACTATATACTATATATAAGCTAAAAATAACACTCAAGGGTAAGACAACATCATCCATCTCTCTTTTTTTAGAGATGATGTTCACAGATCAAAGGATAAATCCTAGGTAATTGCTGAAGGTACTTCTATTCTTTTAGAAGTAATATTCAGTCAACAGCCAGATTCCTTCCTAATAGTAATAGTAACTAGATGAAGAAACACAACAGAATGAAGTATAGCACAAAGTCTCCACCTCAACTACCAAAGAGTGAAATATACGAAGGACAATGGGGGCACAAAGTCATTCTAAGATCCTTTACATAGAAATAGAAAAATAAACATGTTAAAGACAATTGTGGCAGCACCAAGTCTCTCCACAATCAACTTTAGGACACCTTCCTGATTACTTCCACTAGTTCTAATTATTAAATTAAATGGATAAGAATGCTTCTAGGAAATAGACATAAGAACAATTTCCTAAATAACACAATCTATTCTAGCACAAAGTCTGAAAGGTCACTTGTTTTCTCATTCAAATAAAGAAATATGATTAATAATCGAAGCTCAAAGTCTCAGGAAATGCCTTTCAATTTGGGTAGAGTTTTTCTTCTATAATAGAGAGATATCTTTTTCATAAAATAAGAGATGCCAATATATATCACTCCAAGAAAGACTTGGGCACTTTGTTTCATGGAATGGCCCATGTTGCATTCAATTCCTTGAATGTATTTTTAGTTTTGTCAAGGGACCATGCTAGAATAGGGCATCGGCCTTAACTGTGGCATGTCAATTCATCTCAAATGTCTCCTCTAAAGTATAGGCCACCTATTCCTTTTCCTGATATTTGCATCAGTTGTCCACTTCACCTTTACTCGATGGAGAAAAATATGCTGTATCCTTGAGTGCTCGAGCTCTCTGATGTCCACTTAGTGGACTATTTCACCAACTAAAAATAACTCCTACATAGATATTTTTGGTCTTTCCCTCTTATTCCCTCTTCTCTTAATGTATTTCATCTATTCCTCATGATCTGAGCTCTCGAGATATCTCTTCCTTTTCTACTGGCTCTTTCAACTTATTCTTCAACTAGTCACTGAGTTTGTTCTTCAAGTTCCGTGCCACATTTGAAAATAAATGGGCATTTTATTACCTTGAATTTGATGTCTATGGGGATGTCATTGGTCGATGGTCACTTGAACCAATTTGAACCTTGAACCTTTGAACCATGAGAGTGCATTGGTTTAATGGTTCAACGGGTTGGATGGCCCTATTGGCTCCTTAGTTCAATCGGCTCCTTGGTTCAATCGGTTCCTTGGTTCAATCGGATTGAACCATTTCTTTAAACTTGTCTCTAGAATCTTTCATTTCCTTCCTTCACTTGAAGCTTCCTTGTGAACTTTGAACTTCTTAAACTGGATGAACTCTTTGAACCATTTTGGTTCAAAGTTCAACAGTTTAACAGTTCATTCTCTTTCTTTGAATCCTTTTATTCTATAAGTCTTTTGAACTTTATTGAACCTTTAAACCTTTGAACCTTGAACCATTTCAATTCAAAGTTTAATGATTCATTCTCTTTCTTTGAATCCTTTGAAGTTTTGAACTCTCTGGATTCTTTCTTTTCTATTCAACTCATTGAACCTTTGAACTTTGAAATCTTTTGGTTCAAGGTTCAACGGTTCAATGGTTCATTCTTTGCTCTTCAAATCCTTTGTTCTTTTAAGTCTTTTGAACTTTATTAAACTCATTAAACCTTTGAACTCATTGAACCATTTTATTTCAAGGTTCAATGGTTCAACAGTTCAACCTTCACTCTTTGAAGCCTTATTTTCTTTAAGTCTGCCAAACTTATTGAATTTTAGAACTTGTTAAAGTCTTTAAACTTATTGAACTCTTCAAAGCGGTTGAACTTCTTTGAACTCGTTGAGTGCTTAACTCTTTTTTGAAACTTTGAACTCATTGAACCTTTGAAGTAGGGTTCAATGGTTCATTCCATTTGTTTGAAGCCCACCGCTAAGTCTTTTGATTGAACCTCGGCATGGAACTAGAACTTCTTTCTGAGAAAGCCTGCCTATTGAACCTATGAGTTCTCTAGCTGAGAAGACTCGAAGAATTAAAGAATTTGAATACTCAGAACATTTTTTGAGAATGGAAGAGAGAATTTTTGTTTTCAGGACCAAAATAGTTGATATGTTGTCCCCAAAAACAAGTGATGGATTTTGGGAACAATAGGTTTTATTATGGTACAAAACCCATGAAAATAAAGGTCAGCATTCTAAGTTAAGTCCTATTTGTACCAGTCCTTATCAAATTATATAAATACTAGGACATAATTCTTTTAGATTGAAGTAAATTAAAGAAGATAACCTACAATTTCTAGTAATGGATAGTTTTTGAAACATTACTTCTCAACTACTCTGACCAGCACCATTTTAGAATGAGTAAGGAGGTTGGTTGTATGTATCGACTATATAATATTTCATGCTTTATTAAAATAGGTTTTATTTTTGTTATTTATTTATTTACTTTGATTTTTTTCCTATTTCTCCCCCCAAAACTGGTTTGAGTTGGCTTGTTTTGTTTGAGTTTTGGTGTATTTTTAGTGTGTTCTCTAAAATAAGAACTAATTGAGGCTAATTATATATCATAGGAAGTTATTTCTATTGGAGGTGTTCCCTAAAGTGAGTTATTTTGGATCTTCCCTTACATCCCATTAACTAAAGTTATGTCTATAAAATAAATCCTTCTCATAACCAGCATTACATCAAAGCCAAGTCTAAGTAGAAGGGGAAAATGGAACAATAGTGTCAAAATTGAGGTGTTACTAGTTTGTTTTGGGACTAGTCACTTTACAAGGTGAGTAACTGTATAAGAATCATTTAAATTTCATAAATTAGATAGTATTTAGTCATTATTGAATAACTCCATAAACTAGAATTAATTATGTTATACATTTTTAAAATTTTAAAGAATAGTGATTCTAAATAGAATATGTGAATTTTAGAAACATTTCATTTTCTACTTGAAACCATCAAACTACACTTAATTTCATATCTAAAGAAAAATGCATGAAATAAACTTATTTAATTTTGTCTTAATAATTATGAATTTTTTGAGTCTATCATTACACCCATGGATTGGTCCCCAACCCTTAATGGACTGAACAATGAAATATTTTCAAAAGAATTAAATCAAAAGGAAATTAAACTAAAATGCAAAACCTTGGTTCTTTCCTCAAAAGGGTGATTTAGGAAATCTCCATCTTGATTGGTAATAGAGTAAGAACATGAATAGGACTAGAGGTATCTCTTTCAAGGATATATATGCATGGTTAGTAGTAGAATAATGCCCATGCCATTTTTAACCCCTAAGCCAAATATCCAAATTGTCCTTCTAATAAATTATAATTATTATACACAAGTTTAAATTTATTTATGTGAATGCAAAGGGATATAAAAATAACCAATCACTTTCACACACTAATGGCCTAAGGCTAATTGGAATTTAGTATGTCACATGTTGAAGTAGACTTTAGTGCCTTCATCTTTTTTATTTTATCTAATAAATTATTTTTAGTTTGTGCTTGTTGTCTAAGTGTGAAGATTTATAGTCTAGGTTCTAAATGTTGATACATCATTATCCCCATAGAGGTCACCATTTGTTGGGTCCAACATGTACCATTCTCATATTTCAAATGACAACCCTTTTGGTTTGACGTGATTGCTTCTTTCTTCTACCCTTGATCAATTTATTGGTCTTTTATGGGAATATTTAAACTTGCTTAAATCTGTAAAGTTTAACCATTTTAGATCATGTATTTTAAAATTCCTTTGAAAATCCTCTTTTCGATAAAATTTGATTGAGACTTGTGTAATTGATGTGAATTTTAGAGATTTTCCAAAATCTTGCCTTAGTAATTTGGCTCATAATTGTCCCAGTATATTAAAAAATGATTAAGCTTCTATGACATTTTACTTTGTAACTTAGCCTATTTTTTATATTATGAGCTCTCTTATAATTTTTCCAAGTGTAAAATCTAAGTTTTCAATCTTTGGGTCTTTAAAGGTATTTGAGTTATAAGACTGATGTGGCCCTTCAAATGTTTTATTTCATTGATTATGAGATTTTAAAATGAAAATTGTTGGTTCCTTTGTAATGAGGCATGGTCAATCCTAATCAATTATTTTAATGTCCTTCACTCAGAAAATTTGTGATTTCATTTTACCTTAGTAGATGTTCACTATTTTGGCTAACTTCTCTATTTTTTCATTTTCCTTATCTTTCATATGCCTTTAATATAGGTTATATTCCTTATTTTCAAAAACTAACTAAGTTTTTATAAATCCCCACGGCCCTGAGAAGATGCCATGTGTCACCTTCTAAGAATCCCAAGAGATTAGAGGCATTAAGGCATTAAGCTCAGAACTTCAAAACCTAAAAGTATTAGAGCATTAACCCAAAAACTAATGGCTCATGGCCCCAGGGCCCTAAGAAGGTGCCACATGGCACCCTCTCAGAAGCTTAAAATATTAGAACCATTACAACATTATCCCAAATCAAGTAAATCTTAGGAGTGATGATAGGATACCAAGTGTTAAAATTGATCTCATAAGACTAATAGTTCTATATTTTCAACTATCTTTCTTTGCCTTGGCCTATTTTATAATTTTTTGGGCTAACTTAATGATGAATTCATTTTCCTTAGTTATTTTTGTTGCTTAATGTTTCTTAAAAGTTATTCTCTCTGATCCTTTTAGATGAATGAGATCATGTCATGTAGTAAAATCATGTTCACTTAGCTACCTAAGGGGCTTCAAGACACTTAGTCATTTGATTGAAAATTCCCAAGTTCTAGGGTCCCAAGATCATACCATATGGTGTAATCTTAGGGACCTAGGGATTTAGAAGGTAGTCAATAGCCAAATGGCTCTAGGCCTTCAGGTCACCAGGATTTTACCACACAATATCATCTCAATGACTCAGGGACCTAAAATATAAGGCAAGAACTAATGGCTCTTATCTACTAAGTCACTGATATGATGTTATATACATCATCCTAAGGACTTGGAGTGTAAATGGGACTATCATAAGCCTCAAGGACTCAAGTTATCAAGTTCATGCCATATGGCATTATATTGCTCATCCAAGACCCTGGGGAGAGACTATATAACCCTTAAACTAACAAATCATAGAATGGATCCAAGAAGACCACATGGCCAAAGGAGATGAATCAAGGACAACAAAGTGGATAAGTGGATCTGAGGCCTCAAAAAAATCTAATGTGTCTGAGGATCATGTCCGACAGGCTATAGATGGGTGATGGGTGACACAAAGAGTGAGAAAAGGACATGTGGAGCCTAATAACATCTATATAACGCATGCCTAACTTTGATGGCCTATAAAAATATTAGAATGTCTTGAGTTGAGTAAAATGATAGTATGATCAATAGATCTAGATTTTTAAGACTCTGACTAGTCAAAGAAGGATGTATGGAATAATTTGACAACTAATGGACTCAAATATTCACCCAGGAGGGTTAAATAGGAAAATAATTCAAAATATTTAGCCCAAAAAATGGTGGAGTGGAGGATCATTTTGTTAGATAGGTTTTGTGACCATGGAGAAAAGGTAGTAGAATTTGGATTCCCTTTGAAAATGGAGGGAATATTTTAATCGAATGTAGTTATAGTGGCATGGAGTGGCAATCATACAAAGATATGGGAGCCCTATGATACTTGGATACAAGTCTCATGATCATTAATATATAATGTAGTCTACATTCTTGTTTTAAATGGGGGAGATATTATACACCAAAACTCTATAGAAATTGTGATGGGCTCAATCCTCTCTTTTTTCTTGATTTGTTTTAGCTTATGATTATCTACATAAAGGGCACGTTCAAATGCTTTTATAATAACATTGAATTATATTTTGGTTTGGTTCAAATTTCATGTTTTATTTAGTAATATCCTTAATTTCCTAATGAAAAGAATTAATTAATGTTGATAAGAGACTATAGTGTTTGTTTACTAATGAATATGTAGTTAGATTTTGTAATAGATAATCTAATTGGTTCTGAATTTCCATTATGTTTAACTTAAAGTTATGTCAATACATTATTTGTTGTAGTTATATGCCTTTCATATGCTTTCATTGAATATAATTTTAGGATAGTATGTTCAGTTAATTCTTCAAAAAACCATTGAGTTACTTTGGTTTGTGTTATAGTTAAACCTAACACATAATGGTATAATTATGATCAAGCATGATTTTGATCCTCAACATTAATAATCTTTTTTCAGTCAATGAACCACTTACTTTCATGCCCTACTTTTCCTCTCTCTTTATTTTTTTTATGATGAATATCCTACTCATTGTATTATAGTATGATGCCTATGTGAATGAAGATTTAAAAAATTAAGCAAACATCAGTAATAATCTTGAAGAAGCATGGGGTAGATTGAAATTTATAGTGGTTAATAGCCATTGCTCACCTAGATAAATGATTGGAAAGTTCTCAGCCCTTGGATTCAACTAGCTAAATCCTAAAAATGAGGGGAAATTCATCCCATGTGTTGTTATCTCCCTTTGGGGAATCATAATGGTTAAACCAATAACCATTTTTATTTGGAGGTCACAAATTGAGACCAACACAGTGTTTTTAGGTCAATATTAAGCATGAAAAGTTCCTAAGTGGCATTCTCTTTAGAATAAAAGTTTGACATCACTTGTTCTTATTGAATATGTCTATCATACATTGTAATGAGGTCAAGAATATCTTGTTCACTTTGGTATTTATAATTAATAATATAGATTAAATTGTGAAACTTTTCATGAATTTTCAACTAAATAATAAAGTACAAAATTTGATCTTGAATAAGATTACAATTACAACCATCTAATTGAGATTTAATGTTTTTTTATTTTTTTAAGAAAATTAACTATTTTTTAATCACCTTTCATGGGATTAGTAAGCAATTCAAGTATAAGTTTAATATTTTTTTAAGATATAAGTGCCCCTATGCATAAATTAAAAGAGTTTTCAAGTATTTTTGGGTGACTCATGATTGTCAATACGGATTAGTAAATCATCCTCTAGACTTCTCAAACTAATCGACATAACTTCTTGTAATTTATGTTGAAATGCATTGATAAGTTTGATTGAAAAATGTCTCCTTGATGAAGGTTTTTCAGTCCATAAAACAATGTTCAAATTTTCTATCCATAAATGTGGCTTTAATATGGATTTTCTAGATATTATAGTTTGACCCATTCAATATTTACATCTGATCTAGTAAAAATTTGGAGAATCCATAACTTCCCTTTAAATTTTGACACTTCCTACTTTTTTTCAATACTAAAATGACCCTAAAAATGTTTTAAAAATAAAGCTTTTAATCTGATTTTATACTTTATTTTCAGAATAAACATATATTTTAGTGTTTAAGCAACACTAACCACTTAATTATATGCAAACCAATTGAAAAATGAAAAAAATGCAACTATAGTAAGAGTCTAAAGTGTTACAAGTGCTATAATAAGATTGTAAAAGGGACAATGAATTAAAAAAATTTAATAATAAAATAAAATTTTAGTTAATTATATTGTTTTAAAAATAAGTTTGACCAAAAAGATAGGTTTAACCTTGTACTTCACTTTTACAAATGTTTTATAAAATCAAACTAACCAACTCCCCTGCAACACTTCATGAAACATACATGCACAATATAATATTTAAATCTTATTTAATCAATATTCCTTAAATAAAAAATAGAAAAAATTGCTTTTAAAAAATATTTACTTGTTTTTTTACCTTTTTTCAAAAATCGAAAAGGTAAATGGGTTCCTCTACTTTTATTTACATGGATTTTTTGATTTTTTAAATGTATTTAATAAATAAAATTTATAAACTATACTTTTACCATTGAAATTCCATTTACTTAGCCATGACATAGGGAGGGAGGCAGGGTATAGTAGGAAGAGAACAGGGGACCAACACAAGACTTGAAACAATCTATACAACCTTGAAAATGGATCTTAGTGCTAAAAATGTAGAACAAATAATATGTGTTCAAAAATTGAATTTTGTGTGGTTTACAGTTGTACCAGGTCATACAAGCACACCATTTAAGGGGTAATTTTTTCCATAAAATGATTAGATGCTTCACAATATCTATAGGAAGTTTAGACAGACAAAATTTTGAATATTTACCACTTAGAATAGTGAAATAACCTACAAAATAAATAAAATGAATTTTTAACTAGTTTTCCCACCCACTCAGGCCATACCAAATTATACCATCATGCCATAGGGAAGTTTTTCTTATAGATTTATTGTTTGGTTGTTGCTTAGATTGAATTTTGAGTGTTTATTTGATCAAACGAAAGAGATTCAAGTCCATATGTTCCATAGGGATGTGAAAATTAATTTGTGTTACTCATTTTTCATATAAGAAGATATAAAATGCTTATATTATAGGTAAATTTGTTTTCATAGGGGTCTAAGATGGTCCAAAAACCAAAATATCAACTACCAAGTCTTGTCAACAATCAACACTTATCAAAATTGCTTTGAAACCATGTTAAATAATTTATATACATAAATGTATGGATCTATATATGAATATTATATCAAAGACACAAATTCACAATTGTAGATATACATGGTAAAACCTCAAAAGGAGGTAAAAAAACCCATAATGATTATTCATTATTTGAGAAACCAATTTAACCTAATACATTCAATCTTCCTCTCACTCTTCTCAGACAATATCCTTCACAGAACCATTGATTCAATATTATAAATATATGAATACTCATAAAATTGTTTGAATTGATTGAATGTATTGATTTTACCAAGCAATAATTATATGTGGAGTGAACTATTGTGATTAGTAGGTTCAACCTCTCACCAAATTCATAATGGTAGGAAATATAACTATGTACTTTATTATTTATTAATGTAAGTATTAACCCACATAATTTAAATAATAAAATATATTATTATTATTTACCTATCTAATTTGTATTATTAATGTTTTAATGACATGTTATATACCACTAACATTAATTGTTCCAAGACTTATCCCTTTTTATTTTCCAATGAAAGATGGTTTATTTTCCTTCCCAATCCATGGCCCTAACTCAATTACAAAAATTTGAGGCATAATCACCCCAATCATCCAAGTGATTCAATAATGAAGCATAGCTCTCCAATGCTTCAATAGGGAAGTATAATCTCCAAAAAATTACAATACAAAATGGTTCACACACTTACAAGTGTAATCTTTATATTCTCTTGAATTTCAAGTTTCAATTTATGCATTTTTTAATTTTATTCCAAGGATAGATTGTTGCATTTTAATTGCAAGTTTGCTTAAATCAAGATGCATGTTTGGAATATCTCCTTCAGAAAAAGTGTGTACACTCATGTATAGTTATTTATAATTTTACTCTAGTATTTATATTACATTTCAATTCTATAATAAAATGGGGGAAATTATATATACTAAAATATGGTAATTGATATTTGGAAATGTCAATTTTGAACTACCTTTAGCCTACATGACTTTTGTATACATACATAACTCTCATTCACCATTATCTCACATCCACATACTTTTTATGGGTCTAATACTCCCAAGTTGATATTAGTCACCTATAATAATTCCCATAATCTATTTCAAACCATTTACTAATCTTACTCAAACATCTAAAAGTCATCAAATGAGTATCCTTATCTCCTCGATAGTATCATTAGACTTAGAACATATTGTTTGATGGTACCACTTGAGTTTAATAACTTCATCCCATGCCAATCATCGATCACATTATAAAATAAAATAATTCACGTGGATATATCCATCCATATACTATGTTAGTGGCATGATAAATTACCCAAAAGACTCTCATATAAATGCAAAATAGTTGAAGCCTATCACCCATCAAGAAAACATCTATCGAGCATATTGAAACACTTTCACACTTAATATAATTACTCTATTATTCCCAATTTACCAATTAGTCACAAGGATTAGGTACTATCTAAGTATAAATCACCTCAATAACCAATCCAAATTTGTCAATTTCTAAGTATTGAGAGTTATAAACCAAGTTGTATCTATTGAATGAGCACTATTACACACATTCACCTAACTAGGAGAACTACATCTGATTTAACTTCCCTCTTCAAAGTATTGGATATGTAGACAGCACCAACCTTTCAATGGGTAGTTTTTGGGGTCAACTCAACCCATATATATTCCCCCTTTTTAGGCCTATTTCTATCATTTCTAGTGGATCTAAGGTTTCAAGTAAAGGATATATATTTAAGGGTATTACACGTATAGTGAGACCTCAAAATCATGCACATAGTCATAATAGAAACATTCATAAATCCTTTTAATAAAACATAGGTAAAATATTTACATAGACAAAACCATAATACTCACAACACATTGATGGATGACAATAACTAATACTAACGATAACATCCATGCAAGCCCATAACTCCAACTCTTGATCTAAGTGACTCATAGTCTAGATTTCTACCTATCCTACCACATGTGCATAATCTCAACCTCTCACATAGTACTTAACCACTAAGTATATTATCCTTATAATTTAAATTCTATATTTATTAAATTAAATTATTAAACAAGATTTAATCCATTATATTTAACTTTATTCTTATTACTATATTTTATACAATCTAAAATACATAGTTTATATCTTATTAAGGGTTAATATTAATCTAAAGTAGGTTAAAATAATAACACAAAATCATAAATTTATTTGTTTCTCTTTATCTCATGATTTCAACACTCATTTTCCATCAAAAAATCTAGTCTCAAGAATTCATCAAAATAACTATTAAGTTATCCTGCTTATATCATTCATGAACCTTGTCAATAGTGTTTGGCCAATGTTTTTAGGTAGAAAATTTTAGAATACTATTTATATATGTATTTATCATAAAATATTATATTTTTTTTATTTTTCTAAGTGTATATACTATTTTTCAATTATATAGCACCTTATTCTTATAGACTTGGAAAATATAAACCTTGGTTGTTCCACTCAGCTCTAGACCTTTCTTGCTATCAAAAGTTTCTCTTATACTATCTCAATGTCCATATTTTTTATCTCTTAGTCTGACCAATGTTATTTTGATGACTCATACCTTATATCATACTCATAATGTTATAAAATTTCTTATATTTTATCTCTATAATTTCTCAACCTATGCTTGTTTTCTAACTGCTTGAACACTTGTATCCCAACTAGATGCCTACATCAATGCATTTATCCTATCCCAACACAAGTGTACATTTCCCTAAAGTCATCCAATTTTTAAATTTGATGTATCCCTATGGTATTCTTAAGTTATTTAATGTGATATATTCTCTAAAATTATTGATATATATGGATGATCTATCCTCATTCATTCCTCACCTAACATAGACCAAAAAACCTCACAAAGAAACTTACCAAAAGCATCCAATTGAGAAAATATCCTCTTATTTCCATATCAATAATAGGGATAATACATCTACATGTCTAAATCACTAAAGGATCAACCTATTTTATCCTAAATTTTCACCCTAGAGAAATCAATTATACCTTCTCAAATTTGGGATAACATGGAACTATCTCCGCATATAGGCAAGTTACTACAAGAGATAAATCTCTAGATTATGGATTGTCTCCCTTAATCTACATATTTAATCTCACACACTACACTATAATAATAATTATTTGGGGTTAAAATGGAATAAATAAACCTACACTAATGGAGGTGATACACCAAGAATATCTCTGCAAACATACTTGCATTTGCACTAAGAAGGCAAACTGCTAAAATAGATCTCAACTCAAGGTTCTTATAGCATAAGTATTTCTACATAGAAGTAGACTTCCATGTATATCCAAAGGTGGGTGACTAGGAGGTCTGATCTTAGACACTATTAATCTCCTTCACACATCAATATACTCCTAACAAACATATACACTTCATGAGACCTGTTAGAATAAATATTACTCACACAATGCATACAAGAGTAGAATGGAAGCAAGGAGAAAGCATTCATCGCTTGTCATCCAAATAGACTACTTGAAATACTTTTAGAGACTAAACTATCTTGAGAAAACTTTATTCAATGGAAAAATAATATTTCAAACTAGCAAGGCTTCACCATACCAATTATGGATTCTTTACAATTCCAAAATGGCTTCAATATATAAAGCATAGGAGAGGGGAGAGAAAGAGTGACATTGAAGGGTCATCATGCCAAGTTTCAATTATTGAAAACCAATTACAATGAAAGAGAAAGATTTGGAAAATATTTCATTAATTTTCCTTAAATAAGTCACAATCACAAACATGACATCTCCTTAAATTTGATGAAGGGGCACTTCATTATCCTTCTTGAAACTATTTTCTTGGATGAGGAGTCCACCTATCTATATTGAACTACCTCATAAGTACTTGAAACATGTGCACTAACTTGGGAAGGTGAAACATGATTTGTGAAAGTCATTATACACCCCTCAACTAATGACCTTCTCTTTAACAATTGTCATTCACTTTCTTGCAGTCACTCATTATCCCTCTAAGCTTAAATTTTCACACTTGTCACTAGATGACTTATACATGTTCAATAAATTTTCATTTAAAAGATGTGAGACACCTTTTAGAACCTATTTGTACTCTATTCCATCATGCATACTTCAAAAAAACTTTATATCACACCTCTCATCTCCAACTTGACAGTCACCTTCTTTCTCAATGTTCTATTCAAGACTGCATGCAACAGCTAGTTTAGTAGAGGATTTTTCATGCATCACTGAGGTGATAATGGGGTTTGATTATTTTAAATACATATCCACACACCCTCCAAAATTATTTTCACTATTCCATTCCTTTATGCACCTTCAAAACACCTTGATTCTTGTAAAAAACACAAAATTTGGCTCATCCATGCAAGTGATAGTATGGAAAAATTGAATGGTGAGGAGCCTAAGAGAGTGAAAATTAGGTCCATATTAATTTATAGGCTAATTTACCCATTATATATGCATTTTTCACCATATATTTCTCATTGGGTTCTCATAAGGGTTTTAGGTCATTTAGCTTCTAAACAATGATTCATAAAGGTTAAGCCCTTAACCTTCAAACCAATTCTATTGAGTTCAAGTATATGACCCTCCTAAAATACCCCTAATTTATTGAGACACCATGAACATTATCAATATATATATATATATATATATATATATATATATATATATATATATATATATATATATGAGTGAAATAAAATGGCTCTCACGTTCTTACTATGCATTCTAGATACCTCTAAGATAAATTTAGGCCAAAATGACCAATTCTAAGTTGATCTCTGCAAAAAAATTATTCTTATAAACCCTCCACTCTCCCATAAATATTATCATATTATTTAGAGAGATCACATGATCCTATGAATGACATTTGGAATCCTAATGGTCATGTTAGTTCTTAGGCCTAGTAAGCATACATTATATTTTTCATTTATGTGACCACTTTTGAGTGTTCAAAACAACTATAGGTTCACTTCAACACTTTTATACCTTCAATACAATCCTATATATATTCTCATTCACAATTAATATATTCCATTCATCTTATTTATCATTCATGTACTAGGTTTATAGGTTATGTTGACTATGGAGTGTCTCTGGTCTAAGACAAAATAGAGGGCACTTCCCCTTTTATTCTAACCCAAATGAGATCACGTATGTATTTATAAACTCATTATAACACTTTATATCAATTTTAAAATTAATATCACACTTCTAAATCCCTCAACATCATATGTTCTCAATACTAGCTAATAGGTCTGTGACTGTGTGTAGGGTTTTTGGTTAGGCCTAAGAACCCTTAGTTATGACTATCTCTATTCATCCTTGATTTTTAGGATCACCTATAAGTGTGATATTAACACTCTAAGAGTGTTTTAAATTTGTTCATTTCATATTATACCTCTTTCAAACTTCCAAACCTATGTTCTCCATTTGCTTGAGCCTAGTCTATTTCCTAAATCAGACTATAGGTGTTCATTAGAGAAAACAAAATATTCTTATAGGTGATGATACCTATTTGACAATTATATTTCACATTTTTTTATCCTCAAGTAAATAGCACCATATTACACCTAAATGGGATCATTTATTCCTTCACATACTATCATCTCTCTATGACTAATGCATTATAGGTCATTATTGCATTACAATGTTCTAGGTTTCTTTTGGTTTCAATGGTACTATAGTTTAATTAGTATTTCTAGTATAAACTTGACTAAGTTGAAACCTCACTCACCATCATCTTATGTTGACTTGATAACTTCCTCTCATGTTTATATGCTACCTCTAGGCCTAGTCTAAAATAATGAAGCCATTAGGCTTACACATACCTCATAAACTTCCACCAACATATAACGTTGTGCATGAGTAGAATCCTTTTTAGATAAGTTAAGGTAAAATTTTCCCATTAAGAAACTTTATTAAACCTAATTGACTGTAGATCTTGAATCGACTGTAGGTCTTGATTTTGTTAATGAACCCTGAATGACTTGATAAATTCATTCAAGTCTTGAAATTTTAAACAACCTATCTCTTAGGTTTTGAATAGTATAACATTTTTTTGTGTATACCTACAAGTGACCTACAAGTGAGTGTGCACATTAGGACTCTGATTGGTCCTTATTTACTATTTTAGGGCCCTATCTCAATCAATCTCTAGATCTTTAAATGGATAATATAACCACCATGCCCTATAAAGTTTAAAATAAACATGTTAGCCTTGACCTAAATCCATTCATAGGAGGATAAGTTTTTTAACCAATGAAACATTATTTTTAGCTCTCAATGGTGTTTACTTCTAGCACAAGGATAACTCTACCTATCTTTCCATGTCCACACATGCCACACCAGGTTGTAATCAACATGACATGATTTTATATTCTCTACAATTCCACCTAAACTACTTGGTTCACATAGACCAATATAATTAGATGATAAAAACTAAGATTTTGGGGTTACACAGGTAGTTTAGAGGTGTTAACAATCCTAGTGATTATTCATATAATATAGACCACCACTCTTGGAACTATGACCATGAAATGGAAGTGCACAAGGTCCCCTAACATCCACCAAGTGCATTCACTTCAATTCTTCTTACCATGTCCATACCAATTGAAAACCATTGACCATTCTTGACTTATCCAAGGAAGTGATAAGAGAAAGAAACTAGTTTTTGGAAATTTTTGATCTATTTAAGGAACATGAGACTTTAAATGACCTATGGAGATCTCCAGACACCTTCCTAAAGCCTTCACATGTTCCAAATGAGTCATCTCAGTCTGTACAACATCTAAAACTACCTTTTTTGTAAGTGATCTTGTTATTACATTAAACCTATAACATTTTGGTTTCAAAAATATTCTCTAACATTCTTTGACATGTGGTACATTATCTTTCTCTTTTAAATTTTTTATTTTGTAAAAAAATTGTACAATTCCTTATAATGACCAAAGGTGGTATAAAAGGACATTAAGAAAGAACAAATATGACCAAGATCAAAACATGTTGTATTACCCTTAAACTATGACTTGACCTCATTTATGACCTTGGAGACCATATTAAAACTTAGGGGACCTATGAAAATCTTAAATATGCAGGTAAGTTGACTTAATTTGACCTAGGATAAAATCGAGTTAGCATCTTGACAATTTCTAGGGGCAACATGCTTGCTATGATAAGGACCAATTGCCTTCTCTTATCCTTGGGAAATGGAGTCACCCATATACTTTAGTTGACACTAATATTCCTCTAAAAAGACACCAAAATCACACCAAATAGAATAGGAAACAAACATAGAAAATAAGACACCAAGACACACACTTGTGCTCCCTAAGCACTTAGGGAAAACACATAACTCAAGCCAATTAGACTCTATACAAATTGACCTGAAGTAAACTTTTTCCTCCTAGCTCAAAAGGGAATCTTGTACCATCCTTTACTCTATGATATGAAGGATTTCATGAAGCATGTTTCCTTTTGATCTTTTTTTTTGATGTCTTTAACTTCTTCATCCTTTCCATTCTCTTTGGCATGACCTCAAATACAATGTTGATAACTACAAACATGTCACCTATGAAGGTGAACTCTTATTTCACTTCAATACACTTCTCATGAACTTTATTTATGTTTATGCTTGTCTCAATCATGATAAATTCTTGACTTATATGGTTAACCTTTATCTTGGTGTTTTGAATATTATCATGCCATCCTTCAAGAAGTAAAGCATCTTCAACAATATCTTTAACATGAATAGTAGGAAGTGTAGGCTTTTAAAATGCCTCAAATTATTTACATACCTCATTTAATGTATGCCATAAGTCCTTTTGTTTCATGGAGTCATTAGTATCTTTATCTTCTATTAAATTTTTATATTTAACCTCTTAATCATTCTTAATGAATATCAACTAACTCAGCTGATGTGGTGTCTTTCTCAATCACCTCCTCTCTCATGTGTTTTTGATCAAGCTCTTTGTGAATAGCTATATCATGATCTATATGTTCTATTTATTTAATAAATAAGGTTGAATTGTTATTTATTCACCAAGGTGAATCCTTATGATTAATGCTTCATCATAGACACTAGATTCATCTTCTTGATTAGCTAAAACTTAAGCTTGCTCTTCTTTACTAATCTCCCATAGGATGGGTTCTCCTTTAATAAGGGATGAGGTGGGAGGGTGGTGAGCAAGTTCATGCCTCTAAAAATACACCAAAATCACACAAAATAGAATAGGAAACAAACACATAAAACAAGACACCAAGACACACACTTGTGCTCTCTAAGCACTTGGGAAAACACACAACTCAAGCAAATTAGACTCTATACAAATTAACCTGAAGTAAACTTTTTCCTCCTACATAAAAAGGGAATCTTGTACCATCCTTGGCTCTATAATATGAAGGATTTCATTAATCATGTTTTCTTTTTATCTTTGGTTTTGATGTCTTAAACTTCTTCATCCTTTCCATTCTCTTTGGCATGATCTCAAATACAATGTTGATAGCTGCAAACATGTCACCTATGAAGGTGAACTCTTATTTCACTTCAATACACTTCTCATGAACTTTATTTATGTTTATGTTTGTCTCAATCATGATAACTTATTGAATTATATGGTTAACCTCTATCTTAGTGTTTTGAATATTATCATGATATCTTTCAAGAAGTAAAGCATCTTCAACAATATCTTTAACTTGAATAGTAGGAAGTGTAGGCTTTTAAAATGCCTCAAATTCTTTACATACCTCATTTAATGTTTTCCATAATTCCTCTTGTTACATGGAGTCATTATTATCTTTATATTCTATTATATTGTTATATTTAACCTCTTAATCATTCTTATGAATATCAACCAACTCAACTAATGTGGTGTCTTTCTCAATCACCTCCTCTCTCATGTGTTTTTGATCAAGCTCTTTGTGCACAGATATATCATGATCTAGATATTCTCTTTCTTTACTCAAAAAGGTTGAATTTTTCTTTATTCACCAATGGGAGTCTTTATGAGTAAATCTTCATCATAGGCACTTGAGTCATCTTCTGGATTAGCTAAAACTTGAGCTTGCTCTTCTTTACTAATCTCCCATAGGATGGGTTCTCCTTTAATAAGGGATGAGGTGGGAGGGTAGTGAACAAGTTCATGCCTCTAAAAAGACACCAAAATCACACCAAATAGAATAGGAAACAAACATATAAAACAAGACACCAAGACACACACTTGTTCTCTCTAAGCACTTAGGGAAAACACACAACTCAAGTAAATTAGACGCTATACAAATTGACCTGAAGTAAACTTTTTCCTCCTAGATAAAAAGGGAATCTTGTACCATCCTTTGCTTTATGATATTAAGTATTTCATGAAGCATGTTTTCTTTTGATATTTGTTTTTGATGTCTTCAACTTCTTCATCCTTTCCATTCTCTTTGGCATGATCTTAAATACAATGTTGATAGCTGCAAACATGTCACCTATGAAGGTGAACTCTTATTTCAATTCAATACACTTCTAATGAACTTTATTTATGTTTATTCTTGTCTCAATCATGATAACTTCTTGACTTATATGGTTAACCTCTATCTTGGTGTTTTGAATATTATCATGATATCCTTCAAGAATAAAATCATCTTCAACAATATCTTTAACTTGAATAGTAGGAAGTGTAGATTTTAAAATGACTCAAATTCTTTACATACCTTATTTAATGTTTGACATAAGTCCTCTTGTTCCATGGAGTCATTAGTATCTTTATCTTCTATTATATTTTTATATTTAACCTCTTAATCATTCTTATGAATATCAACCAACTCAGCTGGTGTGGTGTCTTTCTCAATCACCTCCTCTCTCATGTGTTTTTGATCAAGCTCTTTGTGAACAGCTATAGCATGATCTAGATCTTATCTTTCTTTACTCCAGAAGGTTAAATTGTTCTTTATTCACCAATGGGAGTCCTTATGATTAACTCTTAATCATAGACACTTGAGTCATCTTCTTGATTAAATAAAACATGAGCTTTCTCTTCTTTACTAATCTCTCATAGGATGGGTTCTCCTTTAATAAGGAATGAGGTGGGAGGGTTGTGAACAAGTTCATGGCTTAGAGAGGGAGAATTAGGTGTGGTGGGTGGCTCATGAATGGGAATGGGGATGGGAGGATTACTCTTGAAATTGGGAGACTCTTGAAAGAATTATTGGAGAGATATAAGGTTCAATTGGGCTATAGTAATTTCATTTTCTTCAACAAACACCTCACCTTTTTCATAACCCTGTTGAGGATCTTAAACAAATACAACTTCATTTCCCACCTTATCAACTAAGGAATCTTTTTTAAATTAAAAATATTATTGGATAGACCTCAAGGATGTAAAATATATAGGTTCTTAGGGAGATGGAAATGAATCTTGAACAAACATAATATTTTATTTCTTGACATTAACTTCTTGTTCCTCACTCTCTTTATCTTTATTTCCCCAAGACTTCACTACTTGGCTAAAAGTTAGAGTTTTTAAAATATTAGGCTCTATTTAAGGATCCTCTTGAGGATAGTGAATGATTTCATGAGCATAAAGGACACAAGAAAATTGATATGTAACATAAGAAGACTCTTGAGGAGGGATAAGAATGGCTTGAGGAAGACTGCCTCTAAGAATCTACCTCTTAAGAGCTTGGACTTATTCTTCTAAATTCTTAATCACATCTTCTTCTTCATGAAATCCTTATTCATAGGCTTGTTCATAAGTATTCTCAACAACATTATGATCATATGGATAAGGAATAGGCTAACCATAGGGTTTCCTTGGCTCATAGGGTTGATAACAACTTTGATAGGGCTATTGAGGGGCATAGTATGGGTCATGACAAGGTTGGTATGGACGTGTATAGTAGGAAATATATTATAAATAAAAATAAATGCCTTTATTATTAGATATTTTTCTTGCCTTAGGCATGAAATAGTTCACTATTCTACCCCAATAATCAATTGTTGGAGTTTCCAGATACTACAAGAAAGTAGATTGCTATAGCCTCCTTATTGTCAAGACTATCATCTAACTTAAATAACCTTCTTGAACTTAAAGTATCACTGGGTGTGCCATAATTATTACATCCTAAATTTTCACCCTATAAAATTAAATTATACCTTCTCTAATTTAGGATAACATAGAACTATCTTTGCATATAGGTAATTTTCTACAAGAGATAGATCTCTAGATTATGGGCTAGCTCCCTTGATCTATTTGTTTAGTCTCACACACTACACTAGAATAATCACTATTGGGGGTGAAAAGGGAATAAGGAAACATAAAATTAAACTAAACTAATGTAATTGATACACCAAGGATATCTCCACAAACATACTTACATTTGCACTAAGAAGGTAGACTGTTAAAACTGATCTCAACTCAAGGTTCTTCTAGCATAAGTGTTTCTATATGGAGGTATATTTCCATGCATATCCAAAGGTGGGAGACTATTATGTATGATATTAGACACTAATAATCTCCTTCACACTTCAATATACACCTAAATAACATATACACTTCATGAGACCTATTATAAGAAATATTACTCACATAATGCATACAAGAGCAGAATAGAATCAAGGAGAAAACATTCATCACTTATCATTAAAATAGACTAATTGACATACTTAGTCAAGAATTTTAGAGACTAAACTATCTTGAGAAAAATTTATTCAAAGGAAAAACAAGATGTCAAATTAGTAGGGCTTCACCATACCAATTGTGGATTCCTTACAATGTTAAAATGGCTTTCAATATATAGAACATAGGAAAGGGGAGAGAAAGAGTGACGTTTAAGGGTCATCATGCCAAGTAAAAAGTATTGAAAACTAGTTATAATTCAATACAAATAGTTTTAAAATAGTTCATGAAGTTTCCTTGAACAAGTGTTAATCACAAACCTGATATCTCCTTAAAGTTGGCAAAGGGACACTTCATTATCCTTCTTGAAACTATTTTCTTGATGAGGAGTCCACTTATCTATATTGAACTAAATTATAATTAATTGACACATATACAATAAATTTATAATTTTAAATATTATTTCTAAAATTAATTATACACCCCTCAACTAATGACCTTCTCTTTGCCAATTGTCATTCACTTTCTTGTAGTCACTCACTAGCCCTCTAGGATTGAATTTTCACACTTGTCACTAGATTACTTGTACATGTTCAATAAATTTTCATAAAAAATATGTGAGACACATTTCATAACCTCTTTATCCTCTATTTAACCATTTATACTTTAGTAAAAATCAATATCACACCTCTCATCTCCAACTTGGAAATCACCTTTTTATCACTATTTTATTTAAGACTGCCTACAACAACTACTTTAGCAAAGGATTTTTCATGAATAAATAAGGTTATAATGGGTTATAATTAGTTTAAATACATCTCCACACTCCTTCCACAATCATTTCACCTATTCATTCCTTTCTACACCTTCAAAACACCTTAATTCTTGTAGAAAACATAGAATTTGCCTCATTCATATAAGTGACAGTATAGAATAATTGAATGGTGAGAATATTAAGAGAGTTAAAATTAGGTAAAAATTAATTTATATGATAATTTACCCCTTATTTATTAATTTCTCACAATATATTTCTAATCAAGTTCTCATAAGGGTTTTAGGAGGGTTTTGGGTTATTTAGCTTCTTAATAATGATTCATAAAGGCTAAGCCCTTAACCTTCAAACCAATGCCACTGAATTAAAGTGTAGGACCCTCATAAACTAACCCTAAGTTATTAAGACACCATTCATATTTTACATATATAAATGAGTGAAATAAAATGGCTCTCAAGTTATTACTATGCATTATGGATACCCCTGAGACAAATTTAGGCCAAAATGACAAGTTCTAAGTTTATTTATATAAATTTATGAGTCTTATCAACCCTCAACTATCAAATTAGGGTTATAATATTATTTATATAGATCACATGATCCTATGAATTAAATTTGGAAGCCTGATGGTCATGCCAGTTCTTAGGCTTAGTAGGCATAAACTATGTTTCTTGGCATATGTGATCACCTTTGAGTGTTCAAAATGAGTTTAAGTGCCCTTAAACACTTTTTTACCTTCAATAAAATTTTATAAATTTTCCCATAGTGTTTCAAGACTATTCCATTCATCCTTTTTATCATTCATGCACTAGGTTTATAGGTTGTCTTGACTATAAAGTGCCTCTAGTTTGAGACATAACATAGGGCACTTCCCCTATTATTCTAACCCAAATGAGATAATTTAGGTATTTATCAACTCATTATAACACTTTGTATCTATATATATATATATATCACACTTCTATATCCCTCAACATCACATGTTACCAAAACTAGCTACCGAGTTTGTGACTATGTATAGGATTTTTGGTTGGGTCTAAGAGCCCTTAATTATGACTATCTTTGTTTATTCTTAATTTTGAGGATCACATGGAGTTGTGATGTTATCAATCTAAGAGTGGTTTCAATATTGTCATTTCATCTTATACCTTTGTCAAACTTCCAAACCTATGTTCCCCATTTGTTTACGGCTAGTCTATCTCTTGAATTAGAATGTAGGTGTTTATTAGAAAAAAAAATATTATAGGTGATGATACCTACTTGGGCATAATATTTCACATTTTTTATTTCTTCTCAAGTCACTAAGACAATCTCACACCTAAATAAGCTCATTTCTAGCTTCACATGCTATCATCTCTCTATCACCAATGCACTATAGGTCAATATTTCATTGTAATGTTCTAGGTTTCTTTTGTTTTCAATGGTACTATAATTCAATAAATATTTATAGTATAAACTTGACTGAGTTTAAACCTCACTCACCATCATCTTACTTTTACTTGATAACCTCCTCTCATGTTTAGATGATACCTCTAGGCTTAGGATGAAATAATGAATCCATAAAGGCATACACAGACTTCATAAACTTCCACAAACATATGACATTGTGTATGAGAAGAATGATTTTTAGAGAAGTTAAGGTAAAAACTTCCCATTAAGCAAGTTTCTTCAACCTAACTGATTGTAGGACTTAAATTCACTATAGATCTTGATTATGTTAATGAACCCTAAATGACTTGATAACTCTATTCAAGTATTGAAATTGTAGGGTTTGGAAAATCTTAAAATTATTTTTACATACCTATAGATGATTATAGAGATTGTGCACATTAGGAGTCTAATTAGTCCTTATTTAGTATCTTAGGGCCCTATCTCAATCAATCTCCAAATCCTTCAATGGATAATCTAACCACCATGCTTTGTAAACTTGAAAAAAACATGTAATCCTTGACCTAAAGCCATTCATATGAGGATAAGCTCTGCAATTGATGAAGCATTATTTTTAGTACTCAATGGTGTTCACTTCTAGAATAAGTATAGATCTACCTATCTTTCCATGTCCACGCATACCACACTAGGTTAGAATTATCATGACATGAGTGTATATTCTTTACAAGTCCACCTACACTACTTGGTTCATTGATACCAATGTAATTAGATGAGAAAAACTAAGATGTTGGAGTTGCATAGGTAGTTTGGAGGTGTTGAAAATCTTAGTGACTATTCATACAACACATACCACCACTTTTAAAACTATGACCATGAAATTTAACTACACAATTACCCCTAACATCCACCAAGTGAATTTACTTAAACTCTTCTTACCCTATCCATACCAATTGAAAACCTTATACCTTTCTTGACCTATCTAAGGGAGTGATAGGAGATAGAAATTGGTTTTTACCAATTTTATATATGTTAAAGGCACCTAAGGTTATAAATTACCTATGGGGATCTCAATACACCTTCATAAATCCTTCACATGTTTTAAATGAGTCATTTCAGTCTGTAAAACATCTAAAACTACCCTTTTTGTAAGTGATCTTCTTGTTATTATGTTGAACTTGAAATTTTTTAGTTTTAAAACTATTCTATGACATTCTCTGAAATGTGGTACATTAGATTTCTCTTTGACATTTGTTATTTTGTATAAAAATCATACAATTTCCTTATAATGACCAAAAGGTGACATAAAAGGACATTAAGAAGAAGAACAAATATGACCAAGGTCAAAACATGTTGTATTACCCTCAAACTATGACTTGGCCTCATTTAGGACCTTGGAGACTATCTTAACACCTAGGGGACCTTATGAAATTTTTTAATATGTATGGAAGTTGACTTAATTTTACCTAGGGTAAAATTTAGTCGACATAACCCATGAGCCATATTTTCCATGGTTACTAGCTAGGTCATTATTATACTTACTTATCACATATTGTATCCTTTTTCACACATAGTCCCACATGTAAGGGAAAACTAAATTAATCTAATGCCTATTTAGATTATTGATTATATAGATATCACCCATTTATAGAGTGTTTTTTGGGTTAACTCAACATGATGAGCCTACTATTCCATTTTGATCATAGTCACTATGAAGATGAAGAACTAGGGTTTTAGTATTTGATGAGTGATAGTCCATGAGCTAGATCTAAGCACACTAGAGTGAAGGTGACATAAAAACCAAAACTTTATATATGTTTTATAATAGATTTACCTTTGTATATTTTTAACCTTGTGGGCTTCACTTGAAGCATTAGGCAAACTAGTGAAATTTGACTCTTTTGTTCCTATAGTTTTAAGAGCTCTACCCCTCGCATATAAAATTTTTGTGACCATATTTAATTTCATAGGTCATAAACCATAATTTTATTCATTATTTAACATGTTTAAATAGGAATAATCCATGTAAAATATAGAGGAACTTGATGAAGAGCATGCACTTACATCCTCTTAGAAAGGGAAAAAGGCCATGAGGACTTCTAAACATAACCCTAAGTATAATGCTCAACAACACCAATAGGGGAATAAATCCCATACATATAAGGTTTATATTATTATTGGAAAGATATTACATGACCTCAAACATTTCTAGTATAATGGATTCACATAGGGCTCATCCAGTAAGAAACCCACTTCACAAAATCCACCTCAGTCATCAAAGCCTAAACCCCATTCCAAAAAGCATTAGAAGAATAAATAACATGGTAACATTGATAATGATGATCCTTATTTATAATATCATCACATCTTTACTACATAGACACATGAGGAACCTTATTCTTCAAAATATGTTTGGTATGTTGATTCTGGTGCCACAAGGCACATGATAGGATAAAGAGAATGGTTTTCCATTTTACACTAATCAAGATCTCAGGGTAATGTTTATTTGGTGATGACTCATCATACACTTTTCAAGGTGAAGGTTATATTTCTTTACAACTTGGTAATTACATTAACATAATCAAATATGTCATGTGTATTCCAAGACTCACTAAGAACTTGTCTGTAAATCAACTTCTTGATCATAATCTCAAAGTTGAGTTTGATCATAACCATGGTGAGAATTTTTTCCTTATCAAGAAAAAGTCTCTAGGATCTAAAAATATTTCATGAGATTTGAACATAGGTAAGATGTTTTAACTTGATCTTATACATAATGACCATCAAGCACTTTTTAAAGGTTATAGACAAATCTCATTTATGGTGTAGAAGATATGGTCATTTGAGTTATGGGTTTTGATTTCATGACGAAAACAAAACATGGTTAAAATTCTTCCCACACTCAAACAATGTTTTTATGTCTATTCTAGTTTCTTAGCTAGTAAACAACAAAGATATCCTTTTAAAAAAAGTGAATATCAGTTTCCTTATCCACTAGATCTAGTGCACACCAATCTGTGTAGACCTATGACTTATATCCTAAAATTATATAAGTATTTCCAACTATTTATTGATTATAATTACCTCAATATGTGGGTTTCCTTATTGAAGACTAAGGATTAGGCCTTCTAGGCCTTCAAATAGTTCAAGTCTTCTATTGAAACTGAATCTAGTCATAAAATCAAGGCCTTCCACTTAGATCATGGGGGGAATAAAATAGTAAAAATTTCACTACATACCTTTTAATGTTGGGAAATAAACCGGAAGCACACAATTGATTACTAAACCAAGAAACTTAATATGCGGAAATTAACCAGATTCACCAAGTAACTAGAATTCAGAATAACACATGATATGAGAGACAATACACAACTTGTATTAACACTTTATATAGAAAAGAATACAATAAAGAAGATGCCACTTCTTCTCCACCACTTTACAGAGGCTTCCCACACCTCAAGTGAACAGTAAATCTTCTCCCCAAAGCTCTCCCTCTCAGGTCCCAACACCCAACTCAAAATACAGAGTTGGTGTTCACCTCCTGTGCTCCATGCACAACACAAGTGCTACACTCACTCCACAAGTACTCCACATACTCCACAAGTACTCAAAGTACTCAAGTAGATCTCCCATGAACCTGCAATAACCTACACTTCAACAGACCATACTTATGGAAGGAACTCCCTTGCCTTCCTCTTTGCTCTATCCGAGTACACACCTGTACTCCAAGTAGATCCTGCCTGATACTGCTCCCTGTTGTGTTGCTGTCTATATGATCCTGCACACCTACAAATCAAACACGGTTCTGCTCACCTGTGAACCTTGACCTTGCACACACATACACCTGCAGATCAACGATCTTACTTACCATGTAGATCACTCTACACCCTGAAGAACCCTTGTCCTTGCCTCACCAAGTCCTTATGATTCTCCAACCAGTACCAAGCTTGGCACTGATAGGGAACTAGGAGGAGCACCCTTACTCACTTCACACACAGAAGGAGCAAACTTTGCTCAACTCAAACTAGAACACTTTTTCAATACAACCATGAGTCTATTATATAGATCTCATCTAAACAATAATTAGACATCTAATTACCATAATTAGATCCACAGCTCTCAGTCTAAAAATAGCTCTCTTCATGCAAACACTTGGTTTGTTAGCTAACTGCCCGTAATTAGCTCGCAGTCGAACCACACAGGCGACCGACGTCGGTCCCTGTCCGCCTGGGGGTCACCGACGCCAGCCGATAAATGACCGACGTCGGTTGCTTCCTTGTCTAATACTGCTGACGTCGGTTGGCCAAACCAAACACCAATCTCCGTGACACTTCTGCAACTCTCTTGCAACCTCCTCCATGTCTGCATCAGTGAAGCTTTTAGCTCCATAACCCAACAATCTCCCACTTGGAGATAAACAACTGCACTGTACCTGTACCTGTACTCCATCTAATTTGTTTCCTAGTTTGTATCCCTCTTCAAGCTCAATCTTGAAGACAACCCACCACACATCCCGTGGTGTACCCCCTATCATCCGAGTACCCTGCCACATCCGAACCTACAAACACATGTAGTGAAGTCCTGACCCTGCATAGCATGAATCCCTGATGCCGGTCCCTCTCAAGTACCTGAGAACCCACTTCCCCGAATTGGCTCCTAACTCTCTGACAGCTCCCACTGCATGGGAATACTCAGGTCTATACCAGACCTCATGTGATTTCAGACACTGTACCTGTCCAGCCCTTAGTGTGCTCTAGCTCTGCATCCTGAACCTCACCAACACCTGATTCACATCAGCTCCCACTCGAGACAAAATCAACCAGTGATCTCCATGTCTCCCATGTCAAAGAATTCTGCTGCTCCAAACTCTTCATGACATGCCACTGAACTAATCTTACCCTTAGCTCAGCAAAACCCTGTATGCACACCCCTGCTAGCTAGCATACTATCCACATACAGAAATAGAATGATGTCGCGACTCATCATCCACCTGGTAAGACAAAACCACAGTAGTTACCCTGACACTGACTGAAGCCATGCTTCGTCCTCCACCTGTCAAAACCTGTACCACTGTCCTGTAGCTCCACAAGACCATATACCTGGTCTTCTGTCTCATGTATCCATTCTCTCTATTCTTCTACTAAGGTATCCATTCATCTCTGTGCTTTCATACCTGCTGGCATCCCTACCAAAACACACCTGTCTGGTTCTCCTCCAAGGAATCACATCCTCATCCATGCCAAGCTCACACCTGTTTCCTAGATCCTTCCTACTCTACAATCAGCAACATGTATAAAGAAGAGGAACAACGAATTTGAGGGCCTACTTACATCTTCAGTCCTCCGTATGGGTGTTTGAGACTCCTTGACAGCTCGTTGTCCACCCAAAATCCGTTACAGTGACCGACCTCAGTCACCCCACAGTCTGCATCCGACCGACATCGATTCCCATGCGCCTGTACCTGACTACCAACCTGTAACCACTGGTGTCCCTTCTGCCGACATCGGTCCTCCTAACTGACATCGGTCTTACCTACTACCAACGTCAGTTCTCATGACCGACGTCGGTCTTACCCTGCCTGACATCACCGGCTTCGGTCTGCACATGACCGACATCGGCACCTGTCTATTCGACACCGGTTCCTCCTGACCAACATTGGTACCTATGTTCACTTGTGAGTGATGACTTTTTACCCACGAGCTCCTTTGAATCAATACCCATGTCCAAACTGCCCTGCTCAGAAGTATCCAGCCACATCCACTGGGTTCTGTCCGCCATCTCCTCCATAAACACCAAGGCTTTCCAGTTCTTAAGCCTGTCAAATATATCTGTCTTCCGCTTAAGAACATGCATCTCCTTCCTGCTCATGTGACCAAGCCTACGAAGCCACGTCTCTGCAACAAAAGAAGAATCAGTAATATAAACAAGTAGATAAAGGGTACCTATTTTCTTACCACCAGCTAATTCAAGTGCATCCACTGTGAGAGTTCTTGTGCATCTCTCATCACCCAATCTTTCTGAAGAAATTAGCCATATCTCCAAACCTGGGAGCTGCATGACCTTCATCAACACCTGTGTGTTGGCCGCCTGCAATTTCAGCTTCACTTCCCCTTTGCCAATCCTTTGGCAAGGCTTACCAGCTCCTTTACCTGGGGCTGCATGGAAAGAGGCAACCGAATCTTTTATCCAAGATTCAACTTTATCCAAGAAACCTCTGAGAGCATCCTGTGCAACAACACCTGCTACATCTGCTTCTTCAGTTTCTTCATGCTGATCTGCTACCAACCAACAATAATCTTTTACCTGCTCTTTCTTTCCATAGGACCGTGAGTGACCATCTGTGCTTTTTAACTCCTCCATTCTTAGCTTACTTTCATCTACCATTGCTCTACTCCCACTCAATCAGAAACCCCTGAGAGTGCCCTGTAACCAAACACAAAACCTGCTTCCTGCAACCTTAGCTCTAATACCACTTGTTGGGAAATAAACCGGAAGCACACAATTGATTACTAAACCAAGCAACTTAATATGCGGAAATTAACCAGATTCACCAAGTAACTAGAATTCAGAATAACACATGATATGAGAGACAATACACAACTTGTATTAACACTTTATACAGAAAAGAATATAATAAAGAAGATGCCACTTCTTCTCCACCACCTTACAGAGGCTTCCCACACCTCAAGTGAACAGTAAATCTTCTCCCCAAAGCTCTCCCTCTCAGGTCCCAACACCCAACTCAAAATACAGAGTTGGTGTTCACCTCCTATGCTCCACGCACAACACAAGTGCTACACACACTCCACAAGTACTCCACGTACTCCACAAGTACTCAAAGTACTTCAAGTAGATCTCCCATGAACCTGCAATAACCTGCACTTCAACAGACCATACTTATGGAAGGAACTCCCTTGCCTTCCTCTTTGCTCTATCCGAGTACACACCTATACTCCAAGTAGATCCTGCTTGATACTGCTCCTTGTTGTGTTGCTGTCTATATGATCCTACACACCTGCAAATCAAACACAGTTCTACTCACCTGTGAACCTTGACCTTGCACACACATACACCTGCAGATCAACGATCTTACTTACCATGTAGATCACTCTACACCCTGAAGAACCCTTGTCCTTGCCTCACCAAGTCCTTATGATTCTCCAACCTGTACCAAGCTTGGCACTGATAGGGAACTAGGAGGAGCACCCTTACTCACTTCACACACAGAAGGAGCAAACTTTGCTCAACTCAAACTAGAACACTTTTTCAATACAACCATGAGTCTATTATATAGATCTCATCCAAACAATAATTAGACATCTAATTACCATAATTAGATCCGCAGCTCTCAGTCTAAAAATAGCTCTCTTCATGCAAACACTTGGTTCGTTAGCTAACTGCCCATAATTAGCTCGCAGTCGAACCACACAGGCGACTGACGTCGGTCCCTGTCCGCCTGGGGGTCGCTGACGCCGGCTGATAAATGACCGACGTCGGTTGCTTCCTTGTCTAATACTGCCGACGTCGGTTGGCCAAACCAAACGCCAGTCTCCGTGACACTTCTGCAACTCTCCTGCAACCTCCTCCATGTCTACATCAGTGAAGCTTTTAGCTCCACAACCCAACATTTAAATCATGGAATACATTGTTAATACACTATTACTTATACACCATAGCAAAATGGTGTTGTAGAAAGGCATAAAAATGTCATTATAGAGATGTTTTGAACCATGATTGAGGATTTATAATTGCCTCATTCATATTGGGTAGAAGCATGTATCATCATCATATATCTACTAAACAAATCACCCACCAAAGTTATTGATGTAATTACACCACAAGAAGCATGGACTGAGATGAAGTTGAAAGTCTCTCATCTTCAAGTTTTTAGTTATAAAGCATACATGCATGTCCCAAATAAGAAAAGGAATAAATTAGATAAGAAAACTCATGAATGTATTTTTATGGGATACAATAATGAGTTGAAAGCATATTAGCTCATTGATCCAAAGACTATTAAGATACTTTTCAGTAGGGATGTAATGTTCTATGAAAAAGTTGAAATGAATTCATCTTCCACACAAATATCTGATATAGGGATTAGACACGTAAACTTTCTAGTTGAAAAAATTGGTGATGATCATTCAAAAGTTATAACACCACCAACTACTACTCAACAAATGCCTAAATAGTATACAAGTATAATTCAAGATGCAAAATGGGATGGACCTCCAAACACTTCATCCATAAGACTGAGGACTCATAGTATGGCTCATACATAGGTAAATTTAGCCTTAATGAGAATTATTGTAGAAACATTTGAGCCCTTTATAGTTTGTGAAGCTCTAGATTCCAAACCTTGGAAAGATGCCATGGATTTAGAATATTAATCTCTCATGAAAAATGACACATGGAAACTTATTTATCTTCTACTAGGGAATAAACCTATCAAATGAAAATGGGTATTTAAGACCACATACAAAGCAAATGATATTATATACAAGCAATAGTCAATATTCATATTAAAATTCTATGTACATAAAGAAGGTATAGACTATGAGGGGACTTTTTCTCATATAACTAAGATAAAGACAATTAGAATGATCTTTTTAGTATAGTTTGGATGGAATGCTCATTAAATGGATGTTAAAAGTGCCTTATTAAATGGATATATATATATATATATGAAAAGTTCTACATGACTCAACCAGAAGGTTATGTCACACTATACCAAGAGTAAAAGGTGTTCAAACTCATAAAATCTTTGTTTGGTCTCAAATAAGCTCCTAGAGCGTAGAATATAAAAATAGATGAGCATCTCATGAAACATGGATTTCATAGGACTCCATATGATCTCAATATCTATCTCAAAAATCAAGTGGAAGATTATTATTATTATTTATGTTGATGATCTCGTCATTGTTGGTATCTCAGTAAATATTATTGATGCAATAAATAAAGATCTCAACCGATCATTTGACATGATAGATCTCAGGTTACTACACTACTATCTTGGATTAGAAGTATGGAAAAAAGAGCATTGAATATTCATGTCTCATATGAAGTATATTAAGACATTTCTCATGAGGTTTTAGATGATGGATTTCAAACCATAGATACACATATAGAGACAAGGCTTTAGTTGTATCACATAAATCCATCACTTTCGATAGTTACCACTCTTTATCATCAGTTGATTGGGAGTCTCATCTACCTCACATACACTAGGCTAGATATCATCTATGTTGTTAGCTATCTTTATCAAATCATGAAAGAGCCAAAGGTAATCCACTATAAAATAGTTAATTGGGTATGATATATTTAATGAATAATATATTATGTCCTAGCATATAGTAAGACTGATAAGTTCTTCTTAATAGGATACATTGACATAGATCATATAGGTTCAATTGATGATAAAAAATATACTTATGGGTTTGTATTATTTTTTGGATCTAGTCAAATATCATGGGGGAGAAAGAATTAGAACTTTATTTCTCATTCTTTTATAGAGGTACAATATCTCTCTACATGATGAGTTGTCTATGAGGTGATATGGCTACATCACATACTAGTAGGATTGAGAGTTCCAAAAACTTAGCTAATAATTTTGAACTATGATAATCAAGGTGCTCTTCAACTTGTTCACAATCTATTTTTCATGAAAACACTAAGCACATTGAAGTTAAAGTCCATTTCATATGTGAACATGTTCAACAACACAAGCTCTAATATTTCCCCACTCAAGATTAGTGTGCAGATGTCTTCATGAAGTCACTTGACCATGATAAGTTTGAGGCATTTAGAAGTTCTCTCTCTTATACTCTCTAAGATATGATAAATTAAGTGGGGGAATGTTATAATAAATTTACCATAGTAATTTTTTAATGTAAAAGTGAGGTTATTAATTTATAAAACAACTCATCTAGTTTTTAATTAGTTTGTTAGTTGTTAAACTATGTTAGTCAAATGAAACTATTATGGTCCTATTTTATAATTTAAAATATCATGAATTATTATTTGTTTATTTCTCATCCTATTTTATAAGACTATTATGAGCATATGTAGTCTTATTTATATGGATTTTTAATATTTTTTATGTAAGTTCAATAAATCCCATAAGATTTATGCTTAGAACATGGTTACATCCAAATCCAGTAGGTATTGATACCCACATCTAACTTAGATAGAAGCATCAACATAACCATTCAAGTTTGATGTAAGTGTATGAGGTCATAAAAGTTATAAATCTAGAATTTTATGGCAATCCCATAATCTACTTCCACTCTAATTGGTTTTTTTTCTAGATACATATATGTATTAGCATCAGAACTAGCTAAGTATCTTGTTTTCATTATCATTGTAATATCTAGCATAACTTCACTTTTTAATTTTAGCATAACTCAATATATAAATTTATAATATTGTTTATATAAGTTTTATAATTAATTAGCCTACTATAGATATTATTTATCACCCTTATGCCCCAGGCTATCTCTATCCCCTTTAACCATAGATTCATTAATCTATATTTTAGGGTTAAACATTTGGTGAACCCAACCTTTGGTCCCTAAAACCCTAGATATTTATAAAGGGTTTCCTAATTATTTGTTTCTAATTTATGATTTACAATTTAACAAGATTTTACAAGTTAAAAAATTAGATTTCATTTTATTACAAACATGTGCAATATGGATGCATTTATAGCTCATTTTGGTCTCTAATTTGTAATTATAACTATAATTTATTATTATTATTATTTATTAAATAGACATATCATTAAATAATTAAATCCATAAATATAATGAGAGGGTTTTAAAATTAAATAAAAACTTAATCTCCCTTCATAATTAATTTTGTAGTACTATAGAGCTAGCATCTAGATGTCAGTGTGCTTGCTCTCAATAATTTGCTCCATCTAGATTGTATGCGAGTGACAGTCAGTATCATGCACCCATTATTCTCCCATGGCTTATATTGGATTCCAAAGTCTATGCTATCACTAATTGAAAGGGTAAATGGGTTCAAATTAATCCACCACCTATTAATATATAGTATGTTCCTCCTAAGCCAAAACTAGTGATCAAATCTAAGGGATATGACCTTATTTATCAATTAAGTAACATATATGTTAAGATCTCAATCTTAAAACTTATAAATCAATCCAATATATATAAGGATATCCTATATGAATCATTTCATGATACCCAAGTTCTAAATGATATTGAATCAACTTACTTTATGAATATTATACAAGACCTCAAATAAAATGCAAAACTCATTACCTTTGATCCAATAGATTTACCATCCACGGCTATCATTGACTAATATTTTCCTTTGTTCATGAAAGTGACTATGTATAAAAAGGGAATAAAAATGGCACTTATTGATAATTTATCGGACCTAAAAATTTGTATCATAAATTTCCTAACCACCATGGGTATTATCACTAACCTTCTTCAAAAATTGGTTATACATATCAAGGGATTTGATAATTCACAAAGCCCTCTAGCTAGCCAAATCAAATTAGATGTGACATTGGGACCAAAAATGGTTCTAACTAATTTTTGAGTAATTTCTTAATCATTACATTATAGTATATTTTTGGGTAGACCTTAGATACATACAATGGAGGCTATCCCATCTACTTTGCATCGGTGTTTAAAATTTATACATGATAGGACCTTATTGACATTGTTTGTCGATAATGAGCCCTTAAATATTTTTAAATGATACATTCAGATATAGATGGAATTCTTAAAATGGTACCACTACATAATATATCTCTCTTATGAATATACAAAAATTTTAAATAGGAGAGTTGGGTATAATGGCTCCAAATGAAAATAAAACACAACACATAGAGATGCACATAGATACACATCAAGAGCAAGAACCATTTCCAAAGGAACCAATGATAACAAAAACAAAATCAAATCAAATAGTTGAGCTTCCTTTATTGTTAAATACTGAGTAATAATAATGACACATTTAAAATTATTATGATAGTCGTGATGAACTAGCTCTGATATGATATATGAGACATTGTAAAAACATAATTTTTATCTAATTGAGTATCCTTATCATAACCTATTCACACATATAAGTCTTGGAACATATAAATTATACTCACCTATAGGGGATATAGAACTAAATCAAGATTAGGGAAAATAAAAAGTAGTATATGAGCATGTAAATGCTTATTATTCCATACATCCCTCTTGGCTTCACACATTGAGTCAACCTTACAAGGGTCAAATGTATATACATTATGTAAATAATGTGAGGTCTCTCATAAGACTCCATAATAAATTCTAAGGATCACAATAAATCAAGATACTATGGATATTATACTTTCCATGTTACTCGAACATAGTGTTTCACTTTTTTTCATTTATTTTCTTTTTATAAAGAAAGAATAAACTTTAAAGAAGGGTGTGGTAGAAGAACCTAGTTTTGTTGTGTGCATGTGAATCCAATCGATTGTATATGCTCTTATTTTTCTAGGGAGGATAACCTATACATAAGAAAGACACTAAAAGAGGGTAGATTAGTGACATAGTTAGGTGGACTACCTAGTGTGAGATAGATCCAAGAAGCACAAAGCTTCCTTGGAGGCTGTCAATCCACTCTTTAAGACAATTAAGTTCTGATAAAATAAAATAGGTGCTTGCATAAAAAAATAGAAAATACTAAAACTTTAATGCAAGAAATGCTTTTGAATATGAATGAAGTGATTTCAATAAAATAGAAATAACTTGACAAATATAAATTCAAAAGTGTTCAAACATGATTCAAAAAATAACTTAAACCTCTGTGATGTAATAGAAATTCAAAAACCATAAATTGGGTAGGAGATAATAGGTGAAAAACGCTTTATATTTTGGGGAAAATAAAACACACAATGATCATTGATGGTTACTATGCAATTGGTGGTAGTTAGGAAAATTGTTGTCAGTCAAGGTATGGCTTTTGGTGGTTAAAGATAACTGGTGGTGGTTCCTGTAAGTTTTGGTTTAGGTAAGAATGGTTGTTGGGGTGATTTGTAGAAGGGTTATAAAGGTGGTTTTTATGTTTAATTTTAATCATGAGAGAGAAATGAATTCTCAAAAATGCCTAGTTCAAAGGTTGGGTACTCAGATAATTGAAATGGTCTGTAGGTGTTCTGGGGTAGAAGGTGAAGTGCCTGGAGTTAAAAAACTCCAACATAAGGAATGGAATGCTAGGAGATGAAATGGATATAATCAATGAAACTATTAAAACTATCTACTAAAATTTGATAAAAAGTGCAGACACTTAGCTCAGTATGCTAGTCTATAAGAGTGTTGAGGTTGAGTTTAAGCTATACAAGATCTTGGAGAAATGTCAACAGAGTAATAGTACTTAAGCTCTACTTGATGAGTTTTTGAAGCACCTATGTATCTTTGGTTTAGTTTTTGGTTCACTTGGAAGCTTTGATTTGCTTGAGAGTAAGAGAGTCTTATGTAAAAGATAATTTTTAACCTCATTGAGGCAAAGCTTTTGGGTTACATTAATTAATCATTGATGATCCTAGTCAACCATCTTTGATCAAGGGGTGATCATTAATGGTCAGGGAGAAAATGTCAAAATAGCTGAAATTAACCATTTACACTAATGATTTTTTATTAAGAGGTTAATAAATGGTCTAAGGTTAATAAATATCTCATTAGGATATATGAGGAAGAATCTTAGAAAGCCAGGGCATTAAATGCCAGGGTAGAAATGGTCCTTAGGCTAGGTGTCGATCAACTAGCCATCAGTTTGGGTAGGTGAGGTGTAAATAGGCCTTATTTAATTAATTAACTTAATTAGTTTTAGCTAAAGGGGTTAATGGGTGTGTTGGATTATTTATTAATAATTAATCTAAACCAAGGGGCCAAGGGGCCCAAGGGGTGCTTGATGATGACTAAAACCATGTTGTATAGTTTTTGAGCATCTACATTTTGCCCTTTTTCTTTTATAGGTTGCATCCTCAATCTAAAAAATAAAAATAACATGTGTAATGATAATTTAGATGAATGCCTCGAGTATAGGAGGAGGTGTTCCCCCTCAAACTAGGATTTGATGAGAAAAAAATGGAGTCAGGTGTGTGTTTGACAAGTGTATATGGGTGGAAGAATGGGTAGGATGGTATAAAGTGGAAAAATAGGTTACTAAAAGGAGGATAGGTGGAAAGTAAACTAGGCCACTACATTTAGGCATAGTGGATATGGGTGTAATTATAAATGTAAATCACCTAAGTAAAGGTCATTATGTTATCATGGTTTTAAAATTGGATGAGCCTGATAAAATAGAATAGGTCACAAGTGTTAGAATCACCAATGGGCATAGTTGTATGCATTTGAAAGGTTAGCATTCAAAAAGGTTGAGGTTGATTTTAATATAATGAATTATGGTAAGGGTCATGAAAATGAATTTGATGGGTGTGAATAAGTGGTCGAGGTGACAAAGGGTATATAGGTGTTAATTATGGGTAAACCTGGATAAGGGGTCCTAGTGGGAAAAAAGGAAGGGAAGGGTGCTAAAAACTTAGTTGGGTTGACTGGTGGTGGTTGGATTCAATTTCTAGTAGTCGACTAGCAGCTATCAGCAATCATATAAAAACCCTAAAAATGGCATGTGAATGTAAAAGGTTAAAAGGCATTCTATTATGGCATTATTTAATTTTGTTGTCAGTCACTTATCTACTATGTTTCCTCTTCTCTAAGTGAAAATTATGGAATTTCCTCTTGATTTTTGAGTGGATGAGTTAATAATGAGTTAGAATTTAACCTAGGTATGGTGGATATATGTGGTATAGGTGGGTCAAAATGTAGGTGAGGATGTAGTGAGGGAGAGGTCGAGTTAGAGTTTGAGTGTCAGTTATACTGAGGGATCTACCATGATGTCAAATGTGGAATAAGGTAAGCCTCTTGCATTACTTTGTGGTTATTATTTAGTTTCATAGTATTGAGTGGCTTGGTTTGGAAACTTTGGGTTTTGGGTTTTGAGAGGAAAATTGAGGGTGTAGGGGCAAATTGGTTATATGAATGAATGTGGGGTGGGAAATAGGTTAGGGGTAGGTAATGGATTAGGATTTTTAGGGGTGTTTTTTAGTTATTTTGGGGAAAAGGTAGGGTTTATGGGTTGGTCAATGATCATATAATGACCATCACCAGTCACCATCAATCCTCATCAGTTGATATTGGACCAGTGAGCGGTCAAGGTGGGACCATCATCGATCCAAAAACCTTAACCGATGGTGGTTGAGGGTCGATTGGTATCAATTCCATAAATAACCATCATCAATCAAGATTGACCATTGATGGTAAATTTAATAAGCCTAAAGGTTTGGAATGGGTAAGTTAAGGTTATTATAGGGAATGAGGTAAGATAGGTTGGGTGTAATGGTATAAATCTTAAAGTTATGGGTAGTGTTTTAGAATTTGGTTCAAAAGAGGTTGGTAGAGACAAGTTTAATAGGTAGAATGTGTGAGACATTTAGGAAAGTGTTAGCTAAGGAAAGGTGGTTTTATAACCTTATAGGTAAGGGAGTAGTTAGAAATTCAAGATCGAGTTCTACTGATCTTGGATGAGATACATTAGGGTATGACTATGTAGGAGTGGGAACATATGGTAGTAGTTAGATTAGGTGGTATGTGCTACTATTAGCACATGTTGAGATATGTTCTAATGATGGTGGCCCTCATCAAGAGATGGGACCTAGTTACCAACACCTTCATTTTTCCAACTAGGGAGATTATGATCTTGTTTTAGGATATATATAGGATTATGAGGTTGATGATATAGGGAGAGGTGATAGAACATATCGACCCCAAGCAGTAGGATGCCTACATGGACCACTTATTCAAGGAGGACTTTGTGCAAGTTAGGTAGTATGTTGGAGGCTTCTACTTTGAATACATGTACCATATGGATAGAGTGGGGAGACAGCTTGTTACCATGATGATGATAGCTATGACTTACTATGTGCTTCTTGATTTGAGTAGAGGCGGATTCCCATGGGTATTATTAGGCATCCTAGTGGATATGATGGTTGACTAGATAGTATTCACTTAGTCCCTAGTGATATTAGTATATATCTATTATGAGATCTAGGGGTAATAAGTACATAAATGGTAAGATGAGTTTCAACTTTGTATTACATTATTGGGCCTATGAGCACATCAAGGTATTATGACTAGCTAGACTACCCTGGCATACTTGAGATTAGAGAGGCTTTAAAGTTGGTTTCATGAGATGGAGAGCTTACCATGAACTTATTGAGGTATGAGAAGAGGGTTGAGATTTGGATTGGTTTAGGGATAGATTAGAGGCATTGGTTAATGATGAGGTGATTTAGAGAATGTACACTAGATTCCCCTCATGGGCAATCTATGTCAGGCACACATTCTCATTATAGAGCTATAGATGGATACATGGGAAGTGGTTGAAAGAGGTAGAGTTGATCCTATTTGATAAGGTCAAGAAATACTTTGTATTAGTTCAAAAAAAACTGGCAACATTTCCTTAGTATAAGAGGGAGAATATGGAGGCACAATTGCCTCCACCATAGCATGTTGAGAAGGAGATTAATCATGAGGAACTATCAGTTTTTGTAGACATCAATGATGTTGATGTCACCTAGGACTATAGTATATGGTTCCAAGGACACTATGCCACTATTGATTCTAGAATAAATGGTGGATAGGGTCAGGTTAGAGCTATAGGTGGATAGTAGCAAGCTATTGATGTTGAGATGGAGGAGGGGGATCATATGGATTTTGAATCCCTAGATAGACAAGCACTGATCACAAAGAAGGATCATGTGAGAGTGGCATTGGCCATGGCATAGGTAGCACTAATAGCTATGACTATAGAGAGAGACACTACACAGGGATAGGTCATGACCATAACATAAGAGAGAGACCATACATGAGATTAGTTGGATTTGGTGATTTAGGAGAGGGTTCAAGTATAGGGATAGGTTACTCTGATATCATTAGAAAGGGATGCCTTAAGGCAGATAAGAGGGTAGACACTGATAGGTCCAACATAGACCATCCCCATGTATAGATATATGGCCATAGTGGAGGAGCTTAGATATTATGAGGTATTATTCTTCACTCAACTTCTAGGTGATCCCTAATATGGAGATTATATAACACAGTAGGTAATGGGAGGTGTTGTAGAAAAGTTCACTAGATTAGCTTTTATGTTTGGTCATGCACTTAGTTGTCAAACTAAGTCAATTCTAGACTTGATGTGTTTAGGTGCAAGCATATTATGGTTTGGCACACAACATTTAACACACTACTATACTAGAATCAATTTCACATAAGGTGAAATCCTTGTACACTCACTCTAAATGAAATAGTAAAGGGATCGGGCCTACATTGGGCTAGTCACAACATACCATAACTTGGGTTTCAATGGGGGTTAGTCATTATCAAGATAGGTTTAGGTGGCCTACCAGTGGTAGGATATTTTAGGGGGCCTCAATAGGCATGAGCCTTCCCAAGGGTACAACGCCTAAGGTGCAATTTCATCTCTAGATAAGTAGAGTTTATAATGGCATAAGCTAGGGAAATAGCTAGTATGGGGTCATATAGTCACTTAGTCAAGTTATGGGAATGGCTTGGGTTCAATGTCTCATCCTTCAAGGTAGTGCTCTAGTAATGGGTCTTATCATCTCATCGTATTTAGGTTCCAACACTTTATTTATAGGTAGGTCAAATGTTCTATATGGCACAAGGATGTCATTAGTGACCAGGGATAAACTTCCTTATCACAATAAATTAAAGTAAAGAACTATATCATTACTATTATAAACTAAGTCATAAATATAACACTACACTATCTACACTATAAGAATCAACACTTTAATGTTTCAAAAACATTCTTCATTAACTTCACAATTTGTCATACACAGTTCAAGATATAAAATATAGATTATGCTCTTCCCTATTACTACTCATTACTAGAGTCTCATAGGCTAGCTTGGGATATAAATTTTGATAACTTAACCTATTTCATACAAAATATAAATACTTAGTGGTGGTTCTCTATTTTAGTAAAGCTTTACTATGATAATCTCCCCCTCTTTCTTCAAAAACAAGCCTCCTTATATAGGCAACTAGGCATCTTCTTGCTAGGTCAGATGGGCATGTGCCAAGTGGTGAGCTATCACTAGGGATTCACAATCCCACCTAATCCACTCTTTCAACATTTGTGCTTCTCAAGCTACAACATACAAGTTCCTACAAGGGGATCCTTTTAAATTCAGCACCATGTAACTACTTGTCAACTATCACAAGATCTTCGAGGGCTCCTCTAGCTAGCACCAAAATTAAAAAAGGGACAGTAAGGGACCCAACATTACCAAAAAGGGACCCAACATTACCCCATACAAAATTATTAGTCTACCCCAAACTAGTCTTTTAACACCTTTGGTGTGCAAAACTTGAGCACACCCTACTCTAATTTTTCCTTAAAGTTATCAAAACCCTATATAGTGACCTTGATCTCTTCAAAAACACCATCTATTTTAGTGGAGGCAACCTCAAAGGTGAGTATGTCCATATTTTCTAGTTATTTCCTAAAGGCTTTAGTCCTTTCTTTTGCTCACTTTACCCCACCATCTAAGATCTCCCCCTGCTCACTAGCCTTCATTCAGAAAGTGTGGAAGAGTGCCTCTAGGTTTTTCTCCTAAGTCTTCATCTGGGTGCTCAAGGAGTTGATATTTTCCATTACTTGAATTCACTCAGTCCTACTTATCATGAAGGAGTGATAGAATAAAGCATCATTTTCCTCCTTTGCCTTCTTAAGGTGCAAAGCAATGGTTGCATTTAGGTGGAAAAGCTACAAAATATAACATTTACTTCTTCTATGCCCTTTTCAACTTTGGTAAATAGATCTTCCACCACATCTATATTCCTGTTCAACTCTCCTCTTAAGGCCTCATAAGGGTCTATTTACTCCTCGAGCATCAGCCTTATCCTAAGGAGCATGTGTTCCAAAAGCATACAGACTTGGTCAACTTCCTTCATCTCCAAGGTATCCACACCATCCAAGAGGGATGGCTCCACCTCTTCTATGCACCCAACAAGTTGTTTAAGTGTGATCTTTGTTTCCGTAATTTCTTTCTCAATATTTTTTATATCTTCTTCTAGCTATATGCATGAACATCATTGATGATGTTCTTGCATACTACTATGGAGACTATCTTGATAAGGGCATTGGTTAAGCACATTGGGTTCATGTTTTAAGGAATGAGGAGTTGGTAGTCATGCACTTCCTTTTGATTTTTATCACTCTAAATTACTTTTGTCAAAACCTCAAATTCAAGCTTATCCATGTAGTAATATAGTACCCAAAAAACCTAGTAGTGCATCAAGGTCATTATAGTTTTTTGTGGCATGAACTCCATCATGTAAAATTCCTCATCCTATTTAAACTCCTACTATTCCATTTCCCTATTTATTGGCTCATATTCCTTATCTTCACCTAGCTCTTATTCTTTGTTAGTACCGGTGCTTGTGTCAGTGCCTTCTTCTTCTCCTTTTTCTTCTTCTACTTCTTCTTCTTCTTCTTGGGGTTCTTTGAATTTCTCCCATGTATCTTCTTCTCCTTTTTATTTAGCACTCAACTCATCATCTTGTTCTTCCTTTTATATGGGTTCTCTAGTGGACATTTCCCCCTCATCCATTCCCTCTTATAGTGGCTCTTTGGCATGATCTTATGTTTCACCAACCTTCTTCTCTTCTTGCCCTAATGAGGCCTTTGTATCTATCTCTATTTGATTCTCTAAGGCACTAGTATCACCTTATTTATCTCCAAGTGCCTCCTCAGGGTTAGGGTGCACTTGTTATGTAGATTTTTCTATTGTTCTAGTAGGGGCACTCAAAACCTTCTCTGGCATTCTTTCCTTCCTTGGTTCTACACTAGCAGCAACCTTCTTCTCCTCTCTTTCCTTTATCATCCTTGCCCTTTCCTCCTAGGACTCTTTCTTCTCAATCTCCTTTCTCTTAGCCTTCTCCTCTTTGGCCTTTCTCTCTACCTCTTCCCTTTAGGTTTTATTTTTCATCCTTCCTTTACATAGCTTGCACTGCACATTTATTTTCTCTCACTTTTATTTACTTGACCTCTAATTGATCGATCTTAGCTTGGGACATGCCCTTGGCCTTCATTTCCCCATACTTTAAGTGCAACCTTAGTTTTGTATCAATATGCCATTGGTCTAGGTAAATGTCCTTCCACTGGTACTATAATTCTTATTCCATAGATGTACCTAAATGGGTATCCTCTTTGGGCTCTTTTCCCTTTTCTCCTTCCTTACTTCCTTCTTCTATATGCACTTTGTGCTCCTATTCTTTTCTTTGTTCTTAAACCTCTACCATTTTAATGACCTCTTTCAATACCCCTACCTTAGTCATTTATTCATTTTGTTCCTATAGCTCCTATGCCCTCTATATTTTAGCTTCACTAAATTTGAATTTTCTTAATCTCTACCTTCACTTCTCCAACTCAATCTGAGGTGGTGGGGAGTGGGTCCATTAACTTAATGAGGACTTTTCATCCTTGGGGATAATGTAAGTTCCCCTCTCACTCTTTTCTTCCTCTTCTTCCTCTTCCTCCTCTTAGATAGGATTATCCTTTGTGACATAGGAGGATTCTTCTTCTTCTTCTTTTTCCCTACACTAGAGGAATTATTTGGCATGAAACATGTGCTTTGGTGTAGAGGTTGAAGGAGATGCTTATCCTTATGAAGTGATATTCAACCTTAACCACTCTTATATTTCCTCTAAATGCTCCCCTTTATTTTTCTTTAGAGACTTATTATTTTCAACTAGTGCTAAAATTCCTTCATCCCTGATCTAAAATGGGGGGTTTTCCTTCTACTTGGTGCCCTGCTCAGTGATAGAGTCCTTTTGTGGCTTCATATCATAGTATAGTCTATGGATGAAGCTAAGGATGTTGACTTCTTGGATGGGATCTATCTCTAGTTGATCCAAATCATCTTCTTCATCCTTAGTGGACTTTCTATCCACATGAGGGAATTGGTACCTCAACCTACACCTCTCTACATCTAATTCCTTCACTAGGATGTCCATTTCTTGTGAATTTAAGATTATTTGTAGTGCATCCCTAAAGTATCTTATTAAGAAGGTGAACGGTAGATTCAATCATCCTTACCTATTCCCATCCCATAATGCCAAATATACTATGTAGTAGTGCTACATTATGGGGAAAGTTTCCATCCTAAACATGCTCTGAGGGAGCCCCTAGGGAATGTGCCACTCTAATCCAAAGTCTTCTATGTAATTTTTTCACTATTACATTATGTGTATCTTATACTTAAGTCTAAATGTGTTTGGGTAGGTGTAGTCTTTGTAAATTTTTGCCTGAGATTCATTATGTTCTAGGAACACCCATAGATTATCCTCACTCCCATTCAAGATCCTAATTTCCTCCATCATGATCAAGATAAGAATGGACCCCAACCTAAAATTCCCCTTGGAATTATGGAATTCCAATGCATTCTTGACCAACTCTTCTATGATGAACTTTGTGATATTGAATTGTATGCCTTGTGCCATGTGATAGGCAATGCAAAGGTATGCCTTTGAAACATCCATCCATTAACTGATCCAACATAACTTGGAACTTATGAGGCATGTCACCACCCTCATGTTAGGGTCCTCACACTTTGTTGATGGGGAATGTAAAACCTCTTTAAATTAATTGAGGAACCTAGAAATGTGCTCTACCTCTTTAACATCATCCATCATCTGATGGATATCATGTCTAGCATCTGGTATCTTGGTTATCTTCTTGATTAGCTACATCAAGATATCCATGTACCATCTTGCAAAATAGAAGTAGTCCTTGTAGATGCATAAGAGTAGGAATTGGATGAGTTATTATGGCTTCCCAAAGTAGGTAAACTCATAAAGTTTAGTTGTGTTGGAAGCTTTTAACTTGTCTCAAATTGAGACATCAAATAGGGTGTCACCTTCTAGCATTTTGGACCCTATGTTTACCATCCAGTCTTATGCCAAGTCTTGGAAGTGACTTGATATCTAATGTTTTTATTTTTTGAGTTGTAAATTATGTGCAAATGATCACCAAATTTCCCCCACCTAAACCTCTAGGGGAAACTACATATATTGGTATGACATCTTTGTTAGTGCTTCAGTGTCTACCTTGGTGATGCTAACTACTTTGATCAGTTGCACCTTGGTCTTGGTGGATATCATCTCCTGTATGATTTTCACCCATTTAGGTTCCTATTACTCTTGAAAAAATCTTTCTACCTTTAGCTTCTTCACCATCCTCAATTGACTTGTGTTTAATCTAGGAAGATGTGGCTTGCCAAATCCTCTAATGGTGTTCGACTCTTCTATAGTCATGGGATCTATGACTGTACATGTGGATCTGATCTTTACTAGTTGTTAATGTGGCCTAGGAAATAGCTATTCATTCCAACTCTATTTTATACAATAATCTCTCTCTCTAACCCTTAAATTAAGTCTTAATGTGAATTTAATCTTTCTCAATATGATGTCATTTACTCTAGGTGCTTGAATTGCTCAAATTTTTACTGTGGTAGGATTATTTCACTTTGGCTCTTTGGTTTCTTGTTAGGTTTGCTCTAAGTCTATAGTTAGCTTAAACTTTTTAACCTAATCAAGTCTATCATTTACCATTTTATACCCTTCTCTTGTCAACTATCATCATTAATGCAGGCTTAATGGTGTATATGCCTCGATTTCTTAAAAACCATGAAAATATATAAAATATTCAAAAATATTTTATCCTATATGCATTAAATGTGTATCTTTATGTCACCACCACCACCTCATTGAATAATCATAATGATTTTTTGGGCAAAGTGATGTGTGGTTAAAATGGTCACTTCCCACTAATTCTTGGTGGATACTAGTAATCTCAGACATTCTCCTTGTGTATGTGTATACTTGGTGAAATCTTCACCTTTCCTTATGGTAAGCTAGGTATAGTGCCTCACATGCACATGATTCAACCTCCTTGGTTCCAATTTTTCTTCTAGTTGTGATCCTATTTCAAGTGCACTTCTTTGCCTTGGTTGATTTCTTGTGTGTCATCTAACTTTAGCATGTCTTATCCTATGTAAATCCCTTTCATTGGCCCTCTAACACTTCATTTATCTTCTAAAAATATTGCATACTTTTAGAGTGTGTATCTTCACTATTTTCCTTATGCTTAACCATGTTGAACATATTCACTTCCCTTGTAGGTCTCTAGCACTAGATCAATGGATGCACCCTTTTTCAACTTCAGTGTAAAGGTAGTACTAAAGTGGTTCATTATTAGACCTCCAAGTGCCCTACACTATTCATTTTGTGCACATTTATCTTCTACTTGTGCCTATTAATCTTCATGTACCCACCACTTAAATGTCTAGCCTCATGTGTTAAGAGGGCACAATTACTCGACTCACTTAATTGGAATTATGTGTGAAGTACACTTCTCACTACCTTTGTACACTATACATAGGAAAAACAAAATAGTTAAAAGAATGGTTTGGCTTGCAACAAATGGTATCTTAGTCAGCTTACTCCCAACCAACTTGTGACCAAAAATTCAATGTTTCCATGGCATGAATGACATCCTACTACCTATATGGCTTTAATCAGTTGTCATTAAAATTCCTAGGAGTATTTTTCCAAATAACATTCACAACTTGCATACATCTATTTCTAATATGTGGTAAATGATGTAAGGGCTCATCCACTAGATTTTTAATTTTTTTGGGTGATTAAATTACTTGGAATCATAGAGTAGTACCAATGCTCCTTCAGTCAGCTCCTTGTGCTTGATATGCTTGTCATGCCAACATTTTTGGCATGCCTTCTCAATCTACTAACTCCACTTGGCTTGGATGTGTTTCTCTTCCAATCACTCCAAGTATTCTAACCTTATGCTTAAATATTCTTGGTCATTTAAGTGATCAATCTATGCAATGTGTAAGGAGGGAACCATGAATTCCATGGGTAGAATTGCTTCAGTACTAAACACCTATTAAAATGGTGTAGCCTTATTCAGGCACTTGTAGGTCATTCAATACACCCATAGTACCATTGATACATAATCATCCCAATCCTTGAAACCAATGTCATATATATTTTTAGGCATATTCCCAAGATCTTGTTGAATTTTTCAGCTATGTCATTGACCTTGGGATGATAGGGGTGGTTTTGTGGTGTACCACCATGTATTTAGTCAGAAGGATGCACATCATCTCAATGATGAAGTGAGTACCCTAGTCACTAGTTAGACTCAATGTGAACCTATATTGGCTTATGATGTTTTTCCATATGAAGCATGTGGTTATTTTAGATATGTAATCTTTGTTCAGTGTGGCTTTGGCCCACTTGATGAAATAGTCAATGGCCACTAAAAATATATCTTACACCTATGCACCATATTGTAGGAGTAATTGACATAATGAAGTCAATGACCCATTTCTTGAATGGTATATGGGAAAAAATGGGAATGAGAGGCATTTCATCCTAATGGTTAGGTTTTTTGATGCACTAGCATATGTCACATGACTTAACATACTCCTTTGCATCTTGAAATAGGCTTGGCCACTATAAGCCTGATTATAATACCTTACACACCATTACATATATAGCATAATGGCCTCCTACAATTCCCTCATGTGCTTATTATAAGATAAATTCCCATTCATGTTCCAAAACACATTGACATAGGACTTCATCTCTACTTAGTTTTTATATCTCCCCTTTAATGAGTTAGAAGGGGATGGTGTAAACCATAAGTTGTTTCTTCTCCTTAGTTGATAAGGTTTGGGGCACAAATCTAGAAATTAGGAAGGTGGAAATCTCTAATATACCTTCAAGGATGTGTTAAACTCTATATAGCTATATATCCATCATGTCATCCTCAATTTGCATCATCATATCACTAGAATTTATGTAAGAAAAATGGTCTAGCCTTAAGTTCTACTTTCTAAGTTTAACAACAATTGAGAACTAGAATTCTTGGAAGAGCACAATCCATCTGTAAATGTACCCATGTAAAACAAGCTTGTTCATTAGGTAATTGAGAACCTCATGATTAGTGAAGAAAATAAATGGGGTTACCATTAGATATTGCCTAAATTTTTGTAAGGCATAGACCATTCCCAGTGCCTCGTACTCAATGGTGGTGTAATTTTTCTCAACCTACATCAGTTTCCTACTTATGAAGGAGATGGGGTAGTTCATCTTACCCTCATTAGGTTATGCCAATATGGTGCCAATAACAAAACCAAAAGCATTGACATAAACATGGAAAGAAGTAGTCCAGTCTATAAATTGTAAAATTAACACACTAGCTAACTTTAGCTTCAAGGTTTCAAAAGCCTCCTCTTATGCCTCACCCCAATAGAATGGGTCATCTTTATGAAAAATCTCCTCTAGAGGCACTATGATATTTTCATAACTCTATATAAACTTCCTATAGTATCCATAATGGCCTAGAAAGGCATGAATGTCTCTTTGCATTAAAGGAGTCTGGAGCTGAATGATGATGGTTATGTTCACAAGGTCAACAAGAAAACCATCCTTATAGATGATGTGCCTGAGCAACATTATAAAGGGGGTTTTTAAGATGTACTTATTTAGGTTTAATGATATTTTAAGCTAACTTTACCTCTCAAACATGAGGTTATAATTATCATATTGGTCTTTTATAAGACCATGCATAGTCTAGTCATCAAAATACACTTGAAAGAACTTATGGATAAAGTCCTTGAAAGCAGTGATCACTACCTTTGATAATATGGCTATCACATTCTTAAGTCTAAAGGGAATCATGTTGTAAGTTAAACAACCCCATTCAATCTCAAAGGTTATTTTGGGCTTATCCTCCTCCTTGATCTGCACTTGATGGTAGCCTAAAAAACCATTAGTGAAAGTATAGATTTTGTAACCTGTGACTCCATCTAGGACTTCATCAGTGAATGGGGTCAAGAATGGATCATTGATTTAGGTAGAATTAATTGGTGAAAATATAAATGCTCCCATCCTTATTGATTTTGATGACCATTGGGCTCACCCATTCTAATTCTTATATAGGGTAGATGACACTAACAACAAGTATTCCATCAATCCCCATTTTCACCTTGGCACATAGATTGGGATTCATTTGATATGGGCACTTATTAATCAACCTCATGTTATCCACTAGCTTGATGCTCATTTTTCCAAGGTAAGGGTGACTTTCCTTCATATCTTTGTAGTTATGCAAGAATAAGTCCTAAAATTCCTTTAGGAGGTCTATGATTCATGTTATTCTTTTTCTCATACAAGTAAGTTCCTATAGTATCAATCTTTGGCTCACCTTCTATGTTGATGTCTACTTTAGTGGTTTTGAATGGCACAAAGTAGGGCTCATTATTTTCTTGATGAGATTCTTCAACTTGTTAGGTCTCCTCAGTTATTTCAATTTGAAGATGCATCAGATCATCTTTGTTTGGGGTATTATCATCCATAAGGCTCATAAATTTTTCCCTTCTTATTAGAGCTTTCAAATTATGTTATTTCTAGGTCTCATCATCTTCCTCACTAGAGTCACTATTGAGTGCCTACTTTTAAAATAATGCCAGGAGTGGTAGTCCTTTCTCCCTAAACATTTCACTAAGGCATATGTCTAGGATGGTAGTGCCCTAAAACACTACCCTATGAATGACTTGTAGTGGCTTTAGTAGTTTTAAGTTCTATGAAGAAAAGGAAAAGGTGAACATGAACCTCTCCTTGAGTATCTACCAATTTCCTATCCCATGGTGCATCTCATTTGAAATGTACCACATTCACACCCATGTTTTCAAATTCCTATAGAAGGCATTCACCTACAAGTATTTTAGCACATTCTCTCTGTAGACAGTCCAAGTTTCTTCACACAACCATGCATGTGTGATAAAGTTTGAATCACCTAAGTAAGTGAGTATGTCTAATTATTCATTACTCTTACCAAACCTATTGCATATTTCTACCTTTACATCTTTCCAAGTTGGCAGGTTAAGTCTTTACACTACCCACCAATGAGTAGAAGTGCACTTCAGGGTATGCACCAGTGCACCCATTCTATCCATTTCCTTGGGGATGTAAGATTTAATGTCATAGACATACCTCTCTATAGGTTGTATTCTTTCATATTATGGGAGCACTACAAGCTTCCCTTTACTTAGATAGAACACCCTTTTTCTAGATTTTTTAGCATGGGGAACCCATCTCTTTTGACTATGCTCAATCCTAACCAGTCTTTTTTTGGTTGGTATTAGCTCAATTATGTATACTAGGTAACACCTTTGGCTCATCACCTCATAAGCCTCTTCTACCCATCATTCATAAGCTATGTCAACTGTATTAGAGGCTAATTTCCCATCCTCCCATTTGATAACACCTTGGTTATTAGGGTTGCGCTTTTTAGTTCCCTACACTATAATGTTGTAAATATGGTTGATCTCATCCTCGAGATCAACACTCTCCACATATGGGGGCCCTTGGTCACTTGATAGGGGGATTACCACCCTCTTTTTTCCATTTTCAAAAGTCATGTAGTACTTCTTAAAGCACATGTCTACATTACTTGTGTAGCACCATGGCCTACCCAAGAGTGCTAGATAATTAAAACTTGAAACCCATGATATCTATGATGGAACCCTTCAAGATCCTGATAGGTTGTGCTCAAGTTTTTTTTGTCATGAATAGCATGTGAGGTGTGGGTCTCAAGGGTGGCTATCCCATATTCTCTTAGGCAATTTTGGTATAAATATTAACCCTAGTACCCATGTCTATAAGTACTTCACAAACCATCCATCCATTGATGGTGACATCAATCAAGAACTCTTAATCATACTCTACATTCTAAGTATACCTTACCTCATGCACCTGCTCCATATGTAGTATAGCAACTTAAATCATTTGAGGCATATCCTCTTCTTCTATTTTCTTCCTTTCATGCTTAAATAACAAATATTTCATTATGGGTAGCATCCCTTTAGTTTGTAGGAGGCACAAGATCTCAATCAAGTCTTGTACTTCAACCTCTTGGTTGTCTTGTCTTCTACATGAAGTGGTGGCCTATGCTTTTAAATCTCTGGCCAGTTGGATTTCACCCTAAAAATTTTGTATCATACTCATAGCTTAATACAAGATGTCCTTCTATCATACAAGATTAAGATAGGGTGTAATTTTTTTGTAGGTCATGATATGTGCTCAGTACGGCTTGACTCACCATACTCTAAGCATAATTTTTGGGTTGGCATAATGGGTGACTGAGTGGTAAAACCACTTTGAGTCATGTCATTCACCTTATAGGGTTTCTTGTGAGTCTGATGTTGATTAGGGGGCACTTTTCCTCTCTATATTCACAACTCACCATTATTTCACCTCTATTTATACCAAGCTAATCTTGAGTCAATTTTTTGTACAAGTCTGGGCATTCCTCAATCGCATGTGTTCCTCAATAATCCCTGTACATTGGGTGCATGTGGAAGTCATGTTTATAATTATCAGTCAACCTACACTTATAGATTGATCATGGTGGGAATACTCCTCCTCTATGTCCTCTTCACCCATGTGCACCTTGCTGATTTCCATAACCCATATTGTGTTGGCCATAACCTTCATTTCCTTGACCTGCATGACCTCTAGTTGATGTTGTTGCCTACCTCATGCCTCTTTCCATGTTTTGGTGCATCACATTAATGAATTGATAGTCTATTATTGAGTGCATATAAGCATCACACATTCTATAGTAAATTTTAGTGTTCACTTGATTGGCATGCTATAGTAGAGGGCAATTTTGAGAGTCATGCGGCCCATGACAAACTTCATAGTTGAGAAGTAGGGCATGAACATTTCTTCATGGGAAATTATTCTTGTTATACCCCTCTATCTCACAATGGGTACACCATAACCCACTATAAGTTTCATGTTCCAAATTTGCAGTCAATTTTTATAGTTGAGAAGCCATTGATGTGATCTACACCTCTATGAATGGGTTGATTCTGGTATCAATTTTTCCTACTAACTCATCCTAGAGTATGGATTCTAGCATTTATAAGGGTCCATTAAGGTATTCATGGACAATTATCATCTAAACCATACTAATAGGCCTCCAAAAAACTATTGTGTATGTTGGGAGGGGTGAATGTCACACAAAATATTAGAGAGAAGAGTTTTAAACCATGCGTCATATAGATGCATGTTCTTTGATAAACCTTGGCTAATCTCTTTAAGCAATGTAATGCTCTGATACTCAAATTTAGGGATATCAAACTCTTTCAAGAAGGCTTCCTTCAATATATCATTATCAACCATATCTTGGTTCAGACCAAATTTTTGATACCAAGTATGGGTGTGATCCATCAAGGTGGTTATGAATTGGGTCACTTTATGCTTCAGCTAAGTGATGTCTTGAGCATGCCATTAAAACTCACACTTAAGTACATGCTCTATATCATTTTCAATGTTGAAATACCTAGGAAAATGTACTACCATCTCATAATAAATCTATTGAGGAGGTGGTATTGAGTTCTAAGGTACTTGCCCTATTTGTGTTTGGGTTAGGAGGTGGCCCTCCACTACTTCCACTTATAGGGATGAGTGTTGACCCTATCAGAGTAGATTACACATTTGAAATTATCAGTGATGTATCACTCACTAGTGGTGCCATGCCACTTCATATAAGTTTTTGTCCCATTGGCATAGTTGACATCCTCTATATGGGAATGCTTGCACCTATGTTCATGGTTCCTAGTTGGCACTTGCTATATTTTCCATATCCTCACTTAGTTCCTCATAGGGAATCACTTTCTCAATAAAAAACTCCTAATCTAAATGTTGAATCCTATCAAATTCAATGTCAATAATAGGTTCAGTTACCATTTTTCTATCCTCTAATGAAAAATCTAGCACATGAGCTTACGCTTTAGGTTTAAAGCAGGGTAGGTGCTTCTAGCATATCCTCCATCACCACATCTTGTAAGAATCCATTGCATCCTATACCCAACTATTGATCCCAATTTTTTGCTTCCTCCTCTCTCTCTTTGTGCTATTATAAATCAATGGATCCTTCCCCATGCCCTTCCCACTCACTATTGGTCCTTTTAGTACTTCCAAGTTCTATGTCCTCCATCAACCTATACCTTTGCTTATTATAATTAAATATTTAAAGCTCTCAGGTGTCAAGTTGTTTTTTCTCTACCATGGAACGTCACTTACACTTCCTCTTCTCACCTTTTATGCATTCTCATACATGTAAGGATTTTAGCCTTCCATTTGTATAGTTTCTATACCATAATCCACTAGAAGCTTTTTTAGTTCAATGTCAATCCCTCTTATAAATGCACCCCTTGGTTCATGAAGAAACTCATACTTTTCTTATTTAAGGCATGAGAAGTTTGACACTATGAACTCTAACACATATCTATTCAAAGTGTTGCTCTACCATTTATCTATAGCATACATCCAAAATTCATCTAGGCTCTCCAGCCTCTCTATGCACTCTATTATCCACTCAACATGTTGGTCATAGTTTTTCCTTTTAGAAGTAATGTAGGTGAACAACCACTAGTACACATGCTTAGATAGCTCACAAAATAACACCTCATATAGAGCATCATACAAGTTGGCTTTTACCCATTTTCTTGGATCCTATCTTTTACATGTGGTATGCTTCTACATGAAACTATTTTCTACTTGCTCTAGCTAGCACTTGATGTTCTCAAGTGATAGTTAGAGCATCACTTTATTACACCATTAAAATAACAAAATTAAACACATCTTAGAAATGGAACCCAAATGTTGTAGAAAAGTTCACTAGATTAGCTTTTGTGCTTGGTCATGTACTTAGATGTCAAACCAAGTCAATTCTAGACTTGATTTGGTTAAGAAAAAGCATACTAAGGTTTGGTATACAACATTTAACACACTACTACATTGTTATTAGTTTCACACAAAGTGTAAGCCTTGTGTTCTCACCTAAAGTGCAATAGCAAAGGGATCGGGCCCGTATTGGGCTAGTCACAACATAGTGCAACTTGGGTTTCAATAGAAGTTAGTCATTGGTAAGATGGGTTCAGGTGGCCTACTAGTGCTAGGTTATTCTAGGGGGATTTAATAAGTGTAATCATACTCAAGGGTACAAGTCTTGAGGTGTAAGTTCATCTTTGGCTAAGTAGATTTTTTAAAGGTGCAAGTTGGGGGAATAGCTAGTATAGGGTCATATGGTCACTTAGTAAAGTCATGGGAATGGCTTGGGTTCAATAGCTCATCCTTCAAGGTAGAAATTTAAGCATGGGTCTTAACATCTTGTCACATTCATGTTTTAATACTTAGTCTATTTATAGGTAGGTTGAAGTGTTATATGGCACAAGGATGCCATTAGTGACTAGGGATAAACCTCCATATCATAATACATTCAAGTAAAGAACTATATCATTGTTATTAGAAACTAAGTCATAAATATAAAACTACGCTATCTATACTAAAATAATCAACACTTTAATGTTTCAAAAACATTCTTCATTAACTTTATAGTTTATTATACACACTTCAAGATATAAAATAGAGCTTATGTTCTTCCCTATCGCTACTAATGCCTAGAGGATCATAGGTAAGCTTGGGCTATACAGTCTAATAATTTAACCTATTTCATAAATAATATAAATACTTAATGGTGGATCTCTATTTTATCAAATCTTTTCTATGTTAATCACTCCCTTTTTCTTCAAAAACAAGCCTCTTTATATATGCAATTGGGCATCTTCTCACCAGGTCAGATGGGTACATGCCAAGTGGTGAGATATCACTTGGGAGTTATAATCTCACCTTCTCCACTCTTCTAACATCCATGCTTCTCAATCCACCACATACATGTTCTTACAAGGGGGTCATTTAAAATTTGGTACCACACAACTACCTGCCAGTTAGCACAAGATCTTTGGGGGCTCCTCTAATTAGTGCCAAAAGTGCAAAAGGGTGCAAACATGACACGAGATTATATCATCACCAAGATATGCTGGGTTGGCATGGTCTATATAGTTGGTAAAAATTGTGCCCAATAGGAGGGAGAATTAGCATCACTACACCTAGTTAGTGGGTAGCATTTATAGGTGCATAGATGGGTTTAAGAGATGGATAGACTCTAGGGGTAGTATTACCCCAGCACCATAGACCTTATGAGACTCTTGATTTTGATTTTGATACCAGACTATGAGATGATGTAGTGAGATGTATATATCATTTTGAGAGACATGGGCATTGTTATATCTATAGCATTTGATTATGAGTTATGATGTGATTATGTTTGATGGATGTTGTTTATTTTTATGGTTATTTTATGATGTGATGATTAAGTTTAGCTCATGTGATGATGTTGTTTATGATGTTTATGTGATGTTATGACATGGGAGTGATGTTATTTATCATTTTCTTATGAGTTGGTGTATAGTTAATTGAATGGTCTAAATGTCAATTATTAAATTAATGAACCTATGTGATAGATAACATATTAGCATGACTCATTTATTTAATGTAAATAAAATGATTAAATGTGGTTTTTATGTGATAAAATTAACCTAATGGTTGTGGTTTTTTCTTAGATAGATGAGGTAATATTATGATATATGATATGGTGACATTTATTTTTTTAAATCATGATTAAAAACACTTTAAAAAATTAGGTAAATGGCAATCACTAAAGAAAACACATAATGTTTGTTATATGTTTGTAATGATTTTCATTTAGGGGGATGAAGGTTAATTTAAAGAATAATATTAACATATATATTAAGTTTGGATAACAAAATGATATGTAAGAAAAGAAAAGAATTCTAAAACAATCAAAAGACAAGCATTTTAATGAATGTATCGATAAGTAGGAAGGAAATATAAGAAGGAGATATGATGCTCTTTCATTGGCTAGGACCAAAAAGGAAGTTAGATCAGCTTATGAACATAATTCATTCACATACTTCACATTAGCATTCATTGGTTTGTAAAAAAAAATTGATCACATAGTGTCAAGTAAGCTCAAAATCCCTTCTTTTATGGAGGGTAAAAGGGGAGATGGATGATAATGGAAACTTCTTGAGGGGATAGTTTGCCTATTCTATAGGTTTCTAAAGAGCTAGTATAAATATGTCAATATCATATATGGTGTCAATTGATCGATGTAAGAAGTCTACTTATTAAATTTGATTGTGGTTTCCAAAAAAATTAATTTTTTTTAATTTGATGATGGGTATTTTGATGTTTTATTGTTGCTTTGAGAGTCTGGAGAAGCTGATCATTGTGGGAAGCTTCCAAGAAATTTCTTGCTTTGATAAATATTTGGCTTAGCCATCCTTCAAGGGAGTGATCTTAGATTTATGATTTGATTTAGGCATTTGATAGTTATCCTTTAAGGGATTAGTATACCTTATATTAAAAAATTGAATTATTTTGGCAATTGTCCTTCAAGGGAGCAATCTGTAATGTTAGAGATGACCCATGAGATATATGAGTTTTTAGGTTTTTGATTTTGTGAATACATAGACTTGCTTATATAGGCTTAATGGATTACCTTTATAAAGGCAAAACTAAAGCATAAGAAGGATGAATAGTGGGTGAGAGGATGTTTTAAGATGCAATGACCATGTAATTTCATCTGATTAGGGATGAAAAGTATCCATGAGAATAATGCCATGGGTAGAACCATGGTACCCATAGTTAGGATTAAGGCTATAACTATGATGGATAATCACATGATTCTATGTTTTAATCAATTATCCTCAAAGTGAGGGGATGAAGGTGAATATCTTGTAAAACAAGGGATGAGATTAAGTTAGATAGAAGGTGAGTTTGACTTTATTTAACAAAAGAAAGGATGCACATATGAAGCATTGAGAGGCTTAGGTTCTAGTTTCCCTTCAAGATATGATAACTGTTAAGCTCATGATCTATATTTATACATTATGATATAAGTTCTAAGCCAATTGAAATCAAACTTGCCTTACTTTCTTTTTTCCATATTGGTTACATGTTTATTTTCCTTTAAGATGAGGTCTCTAATATTGAACTCTTGTTCTCTTAGGTGCTTGTTATAATCACACTTGATTCATTCCTGATAGACATGAAGATGGTAAGTATGGATAAATGATGTTCATCAAGTAGCTCAGGTTAGGATGAATTTTATTGATGATAGTCACCCTCAAAAATGATATTTTGGAGGGATATATGAAGAGAGGGAATTTGGACTTCAAGAGGCAAGATAACCTCATCTCTAAAGATAAGAGAGAAAGGGGTAGCACCTATAGGGGTTCAAATGCTAGTACGATATTCTCATAAGGTAAAGGGGATGTGTAAATTCCAATCTTGACAAGATGCATTAACCATTTTAATTATTAGCATTTTGTTAAGGGTTTAGTTAAAATTTTCAGCCTATCCATTATCTTGTGGATGAGAAACTTAACTTAATACCAAATTTATCACAAATACCTTGTACTTTTTTATTTTTAAAAGATTTGCCATTATTAGTGATGATTTTGTGAGGAACATTGAAGTGATAGATAATGTGATGGTTAATAAAGTCGATAATATTTTTGTCTTTGGTTGAAATAAGGAGAATAGCCTCCATGCACTTGGTGAAAAAATTATATTTTAGTGATGATAAAAAGATGTCACTATAAAGAATGAGGGTTAATTTCACTAATGAGATCTAATCCCCACTGTGAAAAGGGCTATAAAACCTTAGAGACTTGAATACCATGACTAGGTATGTGATGAAAATTAGTGTGTCACTAACACTTAATGCACTTCTTTACATAATCACAACAATCTTGGTTAAGGGTAGGCCAATAATAGCCTAGGAAAAGGATACATTTATCTATAGCTAGACCACTAAATTATCCCCCACAAATCCCATCATATGTTTCCTTGATAGCATGAGAGATTTCCTAACTACATAGGCATCTAAGAAGGAGACCATCAAATCCTTATTTATAAATAACTCCCCATAGTATGGTGTAATGAGATGTACTTTATATAAATTCTCTTAGACTATTTATAGAGAGATCAAAAGGAACAATGGCTAAGTTAAAATAGTCAAATTTTTGCTTATACCAAATATTAGATTGGGCCTCTTCTATGTGACACATGGAAGGAAGGTCTAGTTTAGTGTAAAAGGTTTCATGAAGGTGGTGGATAGTGGCAAAGTCTTAGACTTGAAGGTCTAATTTTGGAGGCAAGAGAATCTATCGTATCAGTGAATTTGTTCATAGATCATGGAGTGGCTTGGATAAGGTAATGTTTAAATGACATCAGGAGTATATCTAATAGTTGTTTGTATTGTTATAAACATCATTTTTACATTGGTAAGAGCTATTTATTTGATTTCCTACCAACTGGAAGTCACAAAAGATACTGATTATTTTGACTCCCAAGCTAAAGTAGTTTGGAGACCTATAACTAGGACTTCACACTCAGTCATGTTGTTGGTACAATAAAAATCAAGCTTAAATGATAATGGAAGAGGCTCACCATCAAGGGGAATAAGTATTATACCATCTCCTCCACCATGTTGACATTTTGATCCATTAAAAAACATGGTCATCTTATAAGTGATATCCTCTTGAGAAAGAGTTCTAATGGACCCGTCAGGAAACTCAAGAGGAGAAGGTTGGTTGTCTATCATGGGTGCCTCAGTCAATTAATTGATAATGAATTACCCTTTAATTAAATTTTTTTAGAGGAACTTAAGATCAAACTCAGTTAAGATCATGAGCCACTTAGCCATATGTTGATTTTGGTATGGCTTAGAATGCATATACTTGAGTGGGTTAGTGTTAGTTATGACATAGATTTTGTGGTTAATAAGGTAATGGAAAATTTTGGAGGCCACAAAGACCAAATCGAGGCACAATTTATCGATATAGGTGTATCCATTTTCATATTCTATAAGTGTTCAACTTATATAGTATACAACTTACTTTTTATGTTGATCATCTCAATGTGCAAGCATAACCCCTAAGGAATGGTTAGTGGTGGAAATATAAATGTATAAAGGTTAGTTCTCTTTTGGAGGAAAAAGAATAGGTAGAGAAGGAAGATACTCTTTAAGTGATTCAAATTATTTTTAAAAATATTTATTCTAATTTAAAAGAGATATCCTTCTTGAGAAGGTGATGAAAATGTCGACATCTATCAGATAGCTGAGAGATGAAATATAAAATGGACTGGAGCTTCTCCGGTAGGTTGTAGAGTTTCTTAAGTTTGGTTGGTGGACATGTTGAGGATTTCCTTGACTTTAGTGGGATTGACTTTGATTCCATGAAGAGAGACAATAAAGCCAAGAAGCTTTCCCGACAAGACCCCAAAGATGCATTTCTTGGGGTTAAGGTAGACATAGAAGTGGATAAGATGCTCAAAATTAACCTTTAAGACTACTAAATGATATTTACAACATTTAGACTTTATAAGAAGGTAATCTATGTACTCCTCTATAGTTTATGAATAAGATCATGAAATATATAGGTCATAGTATGTTGGTAAGTTGCTTCAGCATTTTTTAGACCAAAAAGCATGAATTTATAGTAGAAGGTTCCCCATAAAGTGATAAAGGTAGTTTTATGTTGATCTTAGGGGGAAATAAAGATCTGATTGTATCCCAAAAAGCCATCCATAAGAGATAGCATCTCATGTCTAGCTATAAAATCAATAAGCTAGTCAATGCTTGGCAAAGGAAAGTTGTCTTTTGGGTAAGCAAGGTTAAGATCATGAAAGTCAACATAAATGTGAAGTTCCCCTATTACTTTAGTGATAGGGTATACATTCAAAACCCATTAGGGATAGTCAATTAGTTGGATGAAGTTAATGGATAAGAGATGTTGAAGTTCTTCTTTGACAAGAAGAGCTACGCGAGGGTGCATCCAACAAAGATTTTTCCTAACAGGCTTGGCATCAAGGGTGGTAATTATATTATGGATGATGATGGTGGGGTTAATTCTTGGAATGTCACTATAAGACCAAGTGAATAATATGCTACAATATTGTAGAAAGGAAGAAAATTCTTGACATTATGAGGAGTCTAAGGATTGGCCTATTTTGATGATGTGAGGGCTATCCTAAGTACCCAAGTTGACATCCATGGTGGATTCATTTAAAATGGTTAAAGTATTAGGTAAGTGAGATTTATAAATGAAATAATTTTCTACACTAAGATAGGTGAGAAGGGAACCATCATCATGATATTCAACAGTATTAATGGTAGGATAATCATCTTATACCATCTCAGCGTGAGTTAGAGGAATGCTCATGGTCTCCCTATTATTTTTATAAGTCAAGGTACCAAACTAATCATTTTGATGAAAAATAAGTTAGAGGGGAATGACATCAATATCCTCATATTTTGATGGAGAAGGGGTTGGTGAGGATGGTATTTCTTCCTCAATGATAGTGACATGGGGTATGTTGGTTAGTTCCTCTAGCAGAATAAATCTAAGACCAAATCATTCATGTGGTATGTGTTCATAGCATCTTAGACTGAATCCCTTCTAAGAATAGCTATGAAGGTATGTCTTGGCAAACTCTAGATTATCTAGGTAGGATAAATTGAAGGTGAATGGTTTAGGAGAAGAGGTAGCAGAGGAAAAAAGTGGTTGATCAAGTCCCCCATAAACAAGATTAGTTGGAAATTAGGGGGTCCAAAGGGAATAATGGTTCCAATATTGGAATCATATATAGGCTATTGGTCAAGGTTCACATACTCTTATGTAGTAGGGAAGGCATCTAAGGTTAAAAGGCAAAACTCCCCAAGTGAGAGATGTTGGAATGTTGATTCTAAAGGGACCTTCATGGGGAATAATGTGGAAGGTATGGATGAGCTGGTGGAATATTGGTTGGTATAATAATAAGAGGATTCATCCTTGGTTGGTGAAATATTGGTTGATAGAAGGAAGAAAACATCATTAGGTCAATAAGTCATATTGCATGAGGTGAAAGGATTGGGGTCAGTTGGTATGGTATGGACTTGACCTTCATATTCAAACTTGATGCACCGATGTAAGGTAGATGGTACACAACCCATGGAATATATCCAAGGGAATCTAAGTAAAATTTTATATTAGAACTCACCTTCTACCATGTAGAAGACCTCAAGAAGAGTGTGAGGTCTTAAATGAATATGAAGGATGACTATCTCTAAGGTTGTAGCCATCAAATCATTTAAGGATTGGATCACCACTATAGTTTCTAACATAATGTTCTCTAATAATTTCAATCAGTCATATACATGGGAAGAAATAATGTTAATGTCAACTCCCCCATCAATCATAACCCTATTGATGTGGGTTTGGTTGATCTAACTGGTAATGAAAAGGGGAAGATCTGGATCATCTAGATAAAAAGGGGGTATCTTAAAATCCTTGAAGGTGATGAGGGTGGAAATTTGAAGGGCTTAGGTGAAGGCTACTAAAGGTTGTGGATCTTTAGATTAAACCTCTATGGACTGTAAGGCCTCTACTTTGGCCTGACATTCATGGGGTGAGGTTTTGCTTATCTCATATAATTTCATCTTCACTAGTGTTTGGTGAAGTTTCTTTAGAACTACCCTTTATATTGACTCATAGGGGTTGGATTAGGGTATACCCAAGATAGAGATATTGGGCTTGGGTGAAGGTGTTTAGGCTTGGTTGGCTGTTGTGACGATGGAGGAAGGGTATGTCCATGGGATGGATGCCTTTGCTTTCCCTTTATCTTTTTGTTAGGCTTGTGATCATGTGACCACATGGATGGTATGGATTTGAAAAGGGTTGTCATAGTGGATTGCTTCAGTTTATCCTCACCTTTAGATGAGATTTTGGGGGTAGGTAGGTGTAGGGCAGCTTCTTTTGGCTCTTGGCTTGGTAGTGGGATCATGGGAGCTTCTTCTGATAATAAATGATACTCATCACATAGTTTATGGACTATGACTTAGAGAGCTTTATAATTCTCTGTATCATGCCTAGGCATCCTATGGTATGAGCAAACTAGATTATCATTAAACCAAAATAGCTTAATACTAAGGGGATAAAATGGTTTGATAGAAGGTAAGACCAAGTAAGATGCTTGGATTCACCTTTACACTATAGTAGAATATGAATCTAGAAAATCTAGCAAGGGAGTGGAGGTTTTGGCTTTGACAACTAGGGTAAAAGTCTTCTTAGGGGTAGGCTTGTCAATAATAGGAGCTTTAGATGGTGGAATATTCTTGGTGGGTGGTTTTTGGGTAGATGATTTAGAAGTTAAAGGCTTAGAAGTATATGTTTTGAAAGTAGAATTTTTATAAATAGAAGGCTTAGTAATGGATGGTTTGGAGGTAGAAGGCTTAGAAGTGGAACTCATGGTAGTGGATGGTTTGGAGATGGAAGGTGTGGAAAGAATAGGTAGAGGTGTAGCTAAAAGAGGAGGTTGGGTTTGGGTTTTTGTTGGGAGACTTGGTTAATTAATTTAGGTGGAAGGGTGAGGTCATAGGATGGAAGAAGGATGTGGTCCTAAATTGGAATTCAAAGCAAAAATAGATGACAAGTTTTTAGATTTTGGGCTCCTAGATGGTTCCACTTTCTTGGTTGATTTGATTTGTGGCTTCTTAGGTGGGTTTGGTGTTGTCAAATCCAAATTCAATAAAGGATGGGAAATATTATGAATGAGGATCATACCTAGGTTATTGATGGGATTTATGGGGATAATGGAAGGTATCTTAGCTACTTTAGAGGGAATTGGGTTAGATGATTTATCTAATTTTTGGGAGGTAGAGGCTTCCATTGGTTCAATTGGGGTAAGGATGGTTTCACTAGTGGAAGTGGAAGGTTGGGCAGACAAGGTTGAGGTTGATTATTCCTTCTTATTTAGATAAGGCAGTCTAAGGTGATGCCAAAATGTGTCTTAATCAAGGTTTGGTTGGGATAGAAACTCTAAGTTTTGGACCAGCCTAGAAAAGGACTTATATATGGGCTTAGTTCATTCGGTGTTGGACTCAAAGGATAAGCCAAGTGGTTGGGAAAGGGAAATGTCCATGTCTTCATTTTCCTCTATGAAAGTTTTTGAGGAATCATTGGATGATTCTTCCATAGAATGGGTAGGTGAATAAATATTTTCCTTAGGAATGTTTTCTAAAGGAAGGGTGGATATCTCTATCATGGAATAAAAATGGATGGAAGTAATGGTTTCCTCCTTTTCTATACTTTCCAAAGGAGAGGTTGCTGACTCCACTACCTCAATAAGTGGAGAAGGGATGATATTTGATTCCTTTGTTTCATTTTCTAAAGGAATAGTAGGTGACTCCACTACCTCAATAAGTGGAGAAGAGGTGGTAGTTTGGGACATGGGTTCATTAATAATTAGTTCACTATGAACAACATTAACAATGTGCACCTCATGATTGTGAGAGGATTTTACATTGTTATTTTCATTATTCGTAGAAGGTGAATTATTGGGTAATGGTTGTCTAAAAATGTTAAGTGAATTATTTGGGGGTGCATGTGGATTGTCTATCACAGTTTCTCCTTTATCAATCAAATCATTGATAATTTTTTTGAATATCTTACATCTACTAACATCATGCCCAATGACATGGTAGAAGGCACACAATTTTTTTACTTATACCAAATAGGTATAAGATGAAAGGAATTGATTTTTTGGGGTGGCTTTATGGGAGGAAGTTGTATGATAGATGCATTCAATAACTTTTCCAAAACTGAAGTGTGTGACTCCACTAGTGGAGTATACTATTTTTTGACATAGCAGTTTTGAGTTTTGGAATTTTGGTTGGAGGATGTGGAATGATTTGATTAGTTAATAGCCAAAAGAGGAGACATTTTAAACACAACAAGATTTGTATTTCCTTTAGCCTTAGTGTTGGTTTTGGTGTGGTTATTGATTTCAGAGGAAGAATCTTCATTTGATTTTAAATTAGAATGTTTATTCCTCAATTTAAACTTTCTCTCATCAATGGCTCTAAGCTCCAATTTTCATGCCATGGTGAAATTCTTGTCAAAGGTATAAAATTTTGAACCTGTAAGGTTGAGGAAATTTTCTTGGCACAAGCTTGAGAGAAAATATCAATCAACTCGAGTTGGGGTAAAGAGAAAGAGAGTTAATTAATCAAAGCTCTCCTATGGACCACAAAATTAGCAATTGACTCATCTTTGAATTTCCTAATGGAATATAGGTTAGTGATAAAAAATTTATTATAAATATTTATGGAGAAGCGGTCTAAGAAATTTTGGGCTAATTGGGCAAAAGAGAAGAGAGGGTGCTTGGTAATAGCACTATACCAATCTAATGTCAGACTAGCTAAGGACATGGGGAAAGTATGGAGGAGAAGAGCATCATCATAATAAATCAAATAACAAGAATGCCTAAATTCTCTAATATGTTGTTGGGGATCTTCTTTGCTTTTAAATTTATAAAATTTTGGAAGTTCCCATTGAGGAGGGTATGGTTGGATTGGGGCAGATGGGTGAATTAGCTCATTGAAAATTTGGTCATATGATAAGATGTTATGGGCACCATAAATGGATGACTCTAGATTGGTCATCTTATCCATCAAGATCTTGATAAGATCAATTTGTGGTTGTGCGCCCCCATAATTATAGGGTATATTATATTAAGGTTGGGAAGGTACAACATATGGGTAGCTAGTAGAAGTTTGGGAGGATGCCACATATTGGTAAGTGGTCATGGAAGGTTGATAAGATGTAATGTGTTGTTAAGTAGGCATGGGAGGTTGGTAAGAAGGTGGAGGCATATACCCTTGTGTGTTAGTAATATAACTAGGGTTTGGTGTAATGGGCACTTGTTGGGTAATTAACATTGGTTGGGTAAGAGGCATGGTTGGATTGATGGGTTGAAGGTGGGTAGTAACCTTGGTGCTAATATGTGGAAGGGTAGATAGTATGGAAACTACCAAATTTTGGAATGGGGTGGAAGTTGGTGGGTTAAAAATGGCAAGTGGTAAGATAACAACACTATAGGAAGGTACTCCAATAGTAAGTGTTGTATGGGTTACTTAAGGTTGGGTTTCTCCTACATTGGAAGGGTTATTGGTTTGGTTAGGAGGTGTTTGGGTGTTGGTTGATGGCATGGATTGGTTTTGGGTGGTGGTGTTATAAGGATTGTTGGTAGAGGAAAAGGCTTGGGTCATCAAAGGTTGGGTATAGATAGTGGCAATAGAGGTACTACCCATAAGGTGAAGTGGCATGCCATATGGTGTCTTAATGATAGGAACCAAATCAAAGGGTTGGTGGGCCATGGTGGTAAGGTATTAATGGAGAGCTATAGGATTGTTATCAAGAAGGGTGGTGAAATTTTTATCTCCTTGGGTAATTATCTGAGGTATACTAGAACTTCTAGAGGGATGGGGGGAACTTTATTCATTTGAGATGTACTTCATGGATGAGGAAGAAGAAGATGGGTGGTTGGAAGGAGGATCTTGGTTTTCTTGGTTTATAAGTTGTTTTCTCAAAACCATTTAAATAAATATGGAATAAAGGTGAAAGCAATCTCACACACTCAAAAGAGAAGTAAACAAAATAAAATATTCTAGGAAAATAAATGTACTCTAAGAGTATGTTTAAGTCCTAGAATACTTTTTGTCTCACTTTGGGCTTAAGCCTAAATTTTTAAGAAGTTATGAGACTCAACTTGGGCTTGTAGAATGGGAACTAGAGAAGGCAATATAAAGATGGTTTTAGTTTTTTAAAGGCTCCCAAAATCTATACTAAAATTTGGTACATGGTTTGGTATTGGGCATTACCCCATCACTTCACACACTGTAGAAATAAGGTTGTCAGGTGCTTAGCCAAAATTTACCAAATTTATAGAGATTATACTCAACTAGAAAATTGAGTCTTGGTTTCTCCCCTTGGTGGTGAAATCCAACTGGAATAGCCAAAGGGAAAGGTTTCCCACTAGGTGATGAATTCCTATTCAAGCTTTATGTCAATGTTTTTATGTTTGATTGAATACGTGATTTGTTATTGTGTGTGTGATAATAAGTGAGACTAAAATTGATTTACTTGATTAAATTTATCTATGTGAGCTAAGAAATACAAGGAAATAATGGATGCAAGTTTATTCTAGACTCAAAATAAAAAATTTGATTTCTTTTCAAATGAATATAATAATAACTAGATGCAACTAAATGCGATATGATGATACAAGTCTTAATCTTAGGATGAATGCTTTTGCCTTTTAGAAATGAAGGAAAATGACAATTTTAACCTTTTTCTAATAATAAAAAAGAGATTACAACTTGATTTTTGTAAAAGAAGAAATGAAGTAAGGAACATTTTAATTTTTAGAAAATAATGCAAATAGATGAATCTTCATTGATGCAACTAAATGTCCTAAGAACTAAGAACCCAAGAAAAATCTCAAGGGTCCCACTAGGCATGCCAGAATGTTTTACCTTTTTTTCATTTATTTTCTTTTTAGAAAGTAATAAGAAACTTTAAAGAAGGGTGTGGTATAAGAGCCTAATTTATAGTGCACACATGAATCCAATCAATTGTAGATACTCCTCTCTGTCTGGGGAGGATGACTTGTAAATAAGAAAAACACTAAAAAAGTTTAAGACGATTAAGTTTTGATAAAATAAAATAGGTGCTTAAATAAAATAATTAGAAAATACTAAAACTTTAATGCAAGAAATGCTTCTAAATAGGAATGAAGGGATTTCACTAAAATAATAATAACTTAATAAAGACAAATGCTAAAGTGTTCAAACCTGATTCATAAAATAACTTAAACCTCTATGATGTAACATAAATTTAGAAACAAGAAATTGGGTAGGAGCTAATAGGTGAAAAATACTTATTTTGGGGAAAATAAAACACACAGTGATCATTGATGGTCACTATGAAATCAGTGGTAGCTAAGAAAACCATCGTCGAATGAGGTATGATCATTGGTGGTCAGAGATAACTAGAGGTGGTTCCTATAAGTTATAGTTTTGGTAATAATGGTTGTTGGGGTGATTTGTAAAAGGGTTTTAAAGGTGGTTTTTAGGTTGGATGTTAGTCATGAGAGAGAAATGAATTCTTATAAATACCTAGTTTGTAGGTTGGGTATTCAAATAACTGAAATGGTTTGTGAGTGGTCTAGGGTAGAAGGTGAAGTGCTTGGATTTGTAGAACTCTAACATAAGGAATGGAATGCTGGGAGATTAAATGGATATAAATAATGAAACTATTAAAACTATCTACTAAACTTTGATAAAAAGTACAGACACTTAGCTTAGTATGATGGTCTAAAAGAGTGTTGAGGCTAATTTCAATCTATGTAGGATCTTGTAGTAATTTTGGTAGAGTAATATTACTTAGGATCTTTGTGGTGAGTTGTTAAAGCACCTAGGTATCTCTGGTCTGGTTGTTGGTTCACCTGGGAGCTTTTATTTTCTTGAGAGTAAGAGAGTATCATGTAAAAGATAATTTTTAACCTCTCTAAGGCAAGGATTTTGGGTTACATTAAGTAACCATTGATGATCCTAGTCAACCACCACCGATCAAAGGGTGACTATCGACGGTCAGGGAAAAAAGGTCAAAATAGCTAAAATTAGCCATTTGTACTAATTATTAGTTATTAAGAGGTTAAGAAATGGTCTAAGGTTAATAAAGATATCATTGGGATGCATAAGGAAGAAGTCTTATTAAGTTAGGACATTAAATGCCATGGTATAAATGGTCCTTAGGCTAGGTGTCGATTAACTAGCCATCGATTTGGGTAGGTGAGGTGTAAATAGGCCTTATTTAATTAATTAACTTAATTAATTTTAGCCAAAGGGGTAAATGGGTGAGTTGGAGGATTTTTTAATAATTAATCCTAACCCAAGGGTCCAAGGGAGCCAAACGGTGCTTGATGATGATTATAATCATGTTGTGCAATTTTCAAACATTTACACATAGCATGATATCTTTACCTTCTAATAATCACAGATGAAGTAGTAGATTTTTTCTTAAAAAATGAATGCAATGTTATAACTATAATCAAAACATTAGCCATCATAAAAATCAATGTGAGGCATTAAAAAATAATGGTTTAGAAATATAAGAGTGAGTGTTGCATATAAATTATGTTTGATAAGTAGATAAGACATAATACTTCAAAAGGTGTACAAGATAACCATTCTTGAAATTGACCAAGGCATGAAGATATAGCTATTATTGCTAATATTTATGCGGTCTATTGTCAATATCTCAAGTTTAATAAGAACAATTAGGATATAATTTGTAGCACCACATTTCTTCAATAGTTAGGACATAATACAATTGAATTAATGTATTCTCCTTTAATGCCATAATCTCATGGATACATCCACCTACCAATAACACATGACTACAGGTGGCCCTCATAATCATATGGATATTATATCAAGATCCACATTTAACATTAAAATTTGGCCAACATTGGTTCATAAATTGGAATGCAACACTGAATATTATGGATATGTGTCTCACCATTCTTATTATGGATAAGGAGATTTGCTTACACCATGATGGATATGACCACTCCTCCCCATCGATAGATTTTGAAAAACCATTACATAAAAACATTGAAGAAGTGACCATGAATCACTACAAACAAAGGTCTAAAAATGCTTCAAGTAATCCTACACCTTTTGATGATGAACAATTCTTTGATTACTCCTCTCAAATATTCCAAAAAATCAAAAAAGTCAAAAATCCAAAAGCATCTATAGTATTTACATATTATATTAGCTCATTAGCATATATGTTGTTGGTTCCATATTGGTAGATATTATATCATTTCTTTCTATATAAACATATATTTCATGCATCTTTTGAATGTGATATAGGCATACATAGATACATGATATATGCACTTTCATATGTTGGGCCTTCCCTCTACTCATGTCATGTGGATGTTGGGGACATCCACTTCTTTTATAATGATACATATAGATTATATTATTCCATGATCATTTTAAATTACCACATTTAAGCTTATGTGCTTAAAAATACCTTTATCCATGTTTATATCTTTTGTAATGTACTTGATATGTTTATGTACTTAGCATTTTTTACTAACGCATATATCTAAGGGCTAGTATATTATGTTTATATTGGTTCCTTATGATTTTCCTCTATGCACTTCCTTGAGTTTTTTGCCCTGCTATCATCATGCATTGTATTAATTTTTTAAGTATTTAAATATGTTCCATTGATTGTGGCCCATGTGCCTATGTTTTCCTATTGTGACATTTGCATATGTCATTGCTTGTTGTATATACATTTTAATATGTCATTACTTACTTTATGGACATTTGAATAAGTCTTGTCTATTTGATTTTGTGTCATTTGAACATGTGCCTTCTTTGAGGTCTCCTTGGATCATTTTATTATGATTTATTTTTGAGTGCTCTTATATGGGTGACTTGATTTCTTGTTGAACTTGTATTGTTAATATCTAAATTTTTCTATGATCTTATCATGCATCTTCGGACTTGATGTGATCACATTTTGTGTGCTTTCATGATATATCTACTCAGGCATGCTACTCATATATGATATATGTTTCATGCATAGATTATATGGTTATCTTATCCTTTTTAGGTAAGGTAACTACCATTTTTTATTTCTCCTCACCTCAAAATGAGGTAACATTAGTGGGGGCATGCCTTAGAGGATGGCTTCTACATTATTCATAGATTCATATTGTAGTGAGGGAATGTTTTGAAAACATGTTCTTCATACTCATACTAGTTCTTAGTTTCATATATACATTGAGGGGCATGTTATGAAAACATGTTCTCCACACTTACACTAATTTTTAGTTTCAAATTATAATGGGGGAAAGTTATGTAAACATGTTCTCCACACTTACACAATTGCAAATTGGCCAAAATTCATAGTTAAAGGATTTAGATACACATTTGTAATAGAATTCTATACAATGGTACCATTTTTAAACCCATATTTCAGCATTATACATATATGAGGTGAATATTCTATGCAAAAATCACCTAAATTGCAAAGTCAAATTAGTTTCAAAATTTACAATACTTCTATATATTTTAACTCACTATATTGGACTATTACAAACTGTATTGAGCCAATCTACTACAATATTTGGTTCACTTTTGGTATGGTTGAGGTTATTAAATTCATTAATATTTCCAAGTTTTATGGATTGGACTTGATTACATCATCCAACCTCACCATATTTATAGTGTGAGTTGGTTTGGTTGACTCACACTCACCATGTTATAAATATGATTGGGTTGCACAATTGAGCTAATCTCAAATGTTAGGTGGCAAATCACCTTTTCTCTAAGTTTGGGGCCATGTGTCTTCAAATATATATATATATATATATATGAATGTTTCATATTTATATTTTTCCTAATATTAGTTTCAATGGTTCATAATGATACATATTTCCAAATCAAATTTATAAAAGGCAAGGCATTTGCATCAATATATAGGTGTACTCATAAACCTTGATCTTTGTACTTTCAATCATTTCAATACTTTAAATTTTAGATTATGTGTGCACTGATTATATATTATAACATGCTCTTAGTTGTAGGTTAGTCACTATCAAAGTACTCAAGTTGGACTCATGCAAAGTCAAGTTGTGTTATACACACCGAGGTATGCATTTATTTTCCTTTAAACTATAAATTTAATTACTATATTAAGGGGTAAATGTAGACATTGTTTCTAAATTATATATCACCTTGGTATTATGCACTTATAAAATATAGACCTTATTTTTTCCTCTCAATTATAGACCTTTCCCATTACTAAAAGCCTCACATACACTATCTCAATGTGCCTATTACTTATCTCTTAGTTTGACCAATTTTATTCTAATGACTTAGACCTTATATCATACTTAAAATTCTATAAACCTAATTATCTTATGTCTCTATAAATTCTAAACTTGTGCCTATTTTCTAGATGCCTATACACTTACATCCCAATCAAAAACATACGTTGATGCAAATGTCTTATCCCAATGCAAGTGTACAATGCATTCATCTAATTTTCAAATGTAACATATCCCTATGGTTAGCCAAAGTACCTTAATGTAATATATTCTCCAAAAGGATTGGTATATATGAATGGTATATCCTCATTCATTCTTCACCTAGCATAAACCAAACAACTCACAAGGCAACTTATCAAAAGCATTTAAGTGAACAAAGATTCTCTATTTTCCCTTATTTCCATATCAGTCATAGTGATAATACATTTACAAGTCTGAAGTACTAAAGGAGCAACCCATGATACATATTTTCCAAGTTACAATATAGGTCATTATTGTCCTTGTTTATCACATATTACATCCTTATACATACAAAATCCCACACATAGGAAATAACCACATGAGTATGAATCCCTCTTTGGGGTAGTGGCTATGTAGGTAGTACCCATTGAAAGAGGGGTTTTTGGGGTTATCTTGACATAAGTTGGTAGACATTTTAAGATAGAATTTTGTGGTGACAAGATTATCTTATTGCATATCAATATTAGTACATCGCTCATATTTTATAATGTCAAACTTGACAAAGCTCTAACCTAATAGGTGTGTTCTTGATAGAATATATTAGAAAAATTGTTTGTAAAAAAACATTATACATAATTTATCCAGAAACCACTTTTTATTTTCATGGACTATGAAAACATAAAATCTATGATACAATCTATTATTTCCCAGTATTTTTTTTTCAAATATACATTAAATGGTCAAGATTGGGCCATACAAGATAGTTTTAGAGGTAAAAACCACTAAGGGGGGCTGAATCGATGGTGGAAAACAATCTAATTCAATTTACAAACACTTAAGCATTCAATATAACCATTCATGAAACATTCAAGATGTTTATAACAATGAATAAATAGATAATGCAAGATTACACACACAACACAAGATGTATGTGGGAAACCCTCTTGGGGAAAAAACCCCACTCTCAAGCCTAAAAACACATGGACTAATTTTCCTATAATAAGTATGAAAACATGAGACTTTAGTGAAACACATGTTCCATAAGGAGCACCTGCCCTGAGGATGGTTAAGTCCTTACTAGAATTTAGTGAAACACATGTTCTATAAGGAGCACCTACCCCTAGGATGGTCAAGTCCTTCTAACCATAATTTATTGAAACACTTATTACATAAGGAACACCTACCCCTAGGATGGTCAATTCCTTCTAACCAAAATTTAGTGAAAGACCTATTCCAAAAAGAGCACTTACCCCTAAGATGGTCAAGTCCTTACTAGAATTTAGTAAAACATCTATTCCATAAGGAGCACCTACCCCTAAGATGGTCAAGTCCTTCTAACCTAGATGTTGATAACCCTCCTAAAACCTATGAAATGAACATCTCATAAACACTAATTTCCTACCAATCTAATAGAGATACAATGTATATAAACCCCCTTCACTTCTTCACATAGCCACAAACATCCAAAAACACCTTTTATATGACTCTACACTTATTAGCAACAACTCTATCACAACCTCAACAACATGAAAAAATGGTCATACACATATTCCACACTCTTATCTACCTCTAAAATCAAACACCAATCTTACACATACATAATCTATCCTTCACTCATACTCAAGACATCCAAAACATCTTTTTGGATCATTTTAGACCTCTTCGCTCATCCTTAATCTTCAAACCTACAAGAGCACTATATTTTACATCAGAAATATGACATGTAATTCATACACATAGTCATCAACCTCATCTAATCTACAAGCCATCCACTAGGCACACACCCTTTCTTCTTTCCTTTTCTCTTCAACTCTCACATACACCTCTTTTCACAAGTCTATAAACCATCACCTTTTATTTCACCTTTTATAGTGTCTTCATGAATATCATGCTCTTGGTCAGAAAAAATACTTGACTTAACCCTTAAGTAATCTATAAATCTCAATTACATCTTTGCAGGTCATCCATAGCATCCATGGGTCATAATTAAGTAGTTATGCCTTTTAATTAGGCCTCATTATCCCTTATAGGTCTCATGGAGACCCATCCATCTTTTTGAAACTTATCCAAGAATATTAATAATAAAATAAAACTTTCACATACATATACCCATGCCACATAACCTATAGGTCCTCCTTAAGTGACAACATCCATCACAACACCCTTTTGCTACTGAATAATTAACCTAAACATTATTTTCTACATATGATCACCAAGAAAAAACACACAATCAACTTCTAATCCTTTAATCATATATAATATGGATTGTTAAAACCTCTATAATCCATATATATGGTCTTTGTGAAATATACAACATGATCCAACACTTATTTCATCTTAAAACATTGAAATACCATCAAAATAACTCAAATATCCTTCTTGGGTCACTTACAGAACATGGTCAAACACAAAGTCAAATTTTAAGCTCAATAACTTTAACTATACAAATATTCAAACCTTTTAACTAGATTCTCTAGATGTGCCTTGAATTCCTCTACAATTTTTATTTTTACTACACCTTCAAATTCATCCTAGATCAAAATATATGAGCAAAATACTATAGACTAGTTTTTACCTTTGTTAATTTATATAATTCAAATTCTAACAGTCACTATTAAACATCGAACACTTTGTCAACATCTCATGTCCTTGTATCTCTTGAATGAATGCACATCATCTATCTCCCTTGATATTATCCTTATCTTAAACTATGATAAACAACTATCACTTTGATCAAATACACATTGTTGATCTTCTTAAAAGTAGCTCGGTCTTTACCTTTGCTCACTGTTCAACATCGAGCACTTGTCATGATCTCTCTACTTTCTAAAAATTTGGAAAAAAATTCTCCATCAATATCCTTGAGAGTATCCTAGAATTTAACCTACTTAAACATTAGATACTTTGACCTCTTTGACTCAATACGCATTATAGATCTATATGTATGAACATTTGTTCACCATTGATCTCTATTTGATAGGTTAATTCTACATCATAGATTTAAATGTGTACCATTACATCTCCCTTTGAAAAAATGGCTAATTATGAGAACTTAGTGAACTTTTTTTTTGAGAATTCAACCTTTCACCTTAATAACTTTTGCTACGCTCAATCTCAAGACCTAAAATTTGAACTATATGATCTTCTTTCATAAGGGAATCCATCCATATATCAAACTACTCCTAAAAAATTCACACATGTGAAATATAATTCCATAAAACTAATTACTTGACTCTTGTTTAACTTAGACATTAATCTCAAATTCATTTTTCATCTTTGATCTATGATATGATTAAACACATATTATTAAATCTCTCTTGCAAATTTGGCTAAGTATGGGAAAACATTACAAGCTGACTAGGAAGCCAACTTTTCATAGCTATATCTTTTGCTTCACTCACTTGAATAACTTGAAACTTGTACTATAGTAACTTAGGACTAATGTGATCAAACCCATATGACCAACTCCCCCTAACTCATACATACATGGTAATGGTGAAGTCAAAAAACTAACTACTAAATGTTTTCTATCATAAAACCAACTATGACAAGATGAACATAATGAAGAACCGAATGAATACCATACACTTCCACAATCTCTCCAATAATTATTGACCTCTGATATGACATCTCACACATGTTTAATACTTTAAACACATCCCTAATCATGCCAAAATTTAAGATTAACCAATCCTACTTCAAGCATATTAGGACAAGCACATTGCACACTTTGTCATTGACACTTAGACTATCAAGACACTTCATCCACTTATGTGGACCCCTCTATGACATCATTTAAAAATCTCCAAAAATCTCCCCCTTTATCATTGATGTTAATACCCATCATATAGCTCACCTTCTTTCTCTCTCTTCAAGCACTCTCATTATAAGAACCTTCTCCCCTTTTGACACAATGACAAAGTGGGAAAAAAATAATCCTAAGGACTTAAAAATACTACCAATATGAGAGGACCACCTTAGAAAGATGATAAAAACTCCCCTTACCTTGAGCATACCTTTTCTTGCCTTGACAACTTCCTCTTGCTACTACCAACACTCTTTTCAACCAAGCACTACAACCAATGAAGAAAGAATACACAAAAGCACTAAAATATAATGGAACTCATCAATAAAAATCTAAGAGGGACTATCCGTAATATCTCTAAGACATTTCACCTCTTGATCATCTTCAAATCTCCACACATCATGAATAACCACCACACATGCTTACTAGCCTTCTCTCTCAAGCCACCATAAGGACCACCAATAAAACTTCATGCCACTCACTAAATAGGAAACATGCTCTAAACTAACCTGAGAACTTACATTGAGACACTTATACCATGATATTTTGGATAAATTGATCAAAAATCACTCTTATTCACACTAGGCTTGTCTAGTCTCCTTGGAGCCCTACCTGGTACTTGCAGAGACCACAACTTTTATTAAGAACACCTTCAATACCTAAAAATTTGTATCTAGAGAAATATCATATTCCCCTATAGGCATACCAATTTTCATCACCTATTTCATCATTTGTAAAATACTTCCTTCACAAACCTACTAGCTAATTAGGCCTCCATCTTGACAAAATCATGAATAATTTGAAAACCCAAAACCTTAAGATCTCTATTAAGATTTATTTGACAACCCATTTTTTTCCATTAAATATATTAATAATATTAATACCTCAATTCATAAGGCAAACCACTTTTCTAGCATACTCCAAAGTCTAGAATCTTAAAATAAACAAGGTCAACAAACCTCTTTATGTCCACCTCTGAAACTTCTTCCACACCTGGAGAAAACCATCACACACTTCTATACCAAGATTTTAAACTTCACACCCTTGGGAACCTTGACTTCCTATACCATATATTTGATCTGCAACAAGAAAGATAAACTCAGGAGCACACAAAGACCTCCAAAAGACACAAATATGATCAACAATACACAAAACCACCTATAACACATCACAAAAAAGTGCATATACTTTATTAAACACCAAAATATTCTTGAAATTTCATTAACCTCATTATTCCACATAAAAACACCCATTTTTATCCTATAGAAATTGCATACACAATAAAAACACCTTATGACATCATTTTGACCTCGTCAATCACTAATCCCATCTTGACACACCAACTCCAACTAGAAATACTCACCTCTTGCCTTCTAGGACCTTCTAAATAACACCACAACAAAAATTTATTATCCACTAAAAGAAGTCTCTTAATAAGCATAAGCAGAGACACCTTAATTCACATGGTTCTTTAAAACAATGTGAACCCAGGAGTTTCCCACATCTCCTTCATTAATTCTTTGATCCTCGTATAGCTATAAGATTGATTCTTATTCTTCTTCTTCTTCTTCTTCTTCTTAGGATTAAGAGGAAAAACTTACTCATCCACTAAAATATTCTCCTTCTCTTCTAAGACTATATTGATAACACATAGGGATAACATAGATTTATGACATACCTTTTTAGTTGAAGAATCTTCCTTGTAGTTTAGAACCTCATCACTAGGTATTGACAATTGATTTTCTTTGCATGAAACTTGACTAGCAATAGTAGGATGTTCACTTGAATCCATCCACACCTCAGAACTAGCCTCAACCATCACCTTGGTTTTCTCCTTGAGCTTGGTCTCTTCATTCACAACATGAGTAGAAAATGAGAGCCCTTGTCACTCTTCAACTTATGTAGCATTTTCCACCATAAAAAATAGATTACTCAGACCTGTAGACTCATCATGACTCATACTTACCACCTTTGGTTTCCATGAGTTAATTTGCCTTCTTCCTTACACTCTAGGAGCCTTATTAAACTTGTTTTTATATATGGACCTTTGCTTGTATAATCTAGCAATGTGACCTCTATCTTGACAATTGAAGCACGCTATACCTCTTGAAAGAAGCTTATCCTGCTTTTCCTAATTAGAACAAAATCTTGAAATATGTCTATTCTTTTGAAAATTGAAACAAACTACTCCTTTTTAAGAACACTCACCTTTCTACTGATGACCCCCATCATAGTTCCATGCAAAATCATTTATTATAACATGTCTCTTGTATTCTCTAGATCTATACCCAAATTGATTACATGTGTAAAAGCAACTATTGAAACTTGCATACCTCATGGAATTTGGTTGTTTGATCTAATTTGTCTTCATTCTACCAGCATCTTCATTCCTTGACTAATTATTGACCTTTAAGGTCTAATTTACATTAACCTTTATCTTGTCTTTAGTTTCATTTTTTGTTTCTTCTTTGTATCCAAGACCAATTCTGTCACTTATATTATTTTGACCACTCAGAATATTATCTAGATCAATTTAGCTCTTTTCAACTCTCACAAATATCTTCATCTTACTATATGTCTTCTCTAACTCAACTTTTAATGACTCATTTTCAATTACATACCTTGAACATCATCTTCTTTAGATTTATGGCTTGTAGATAGGATTTCTAATTGACAACTAAGATGCGTAACTAAATCTTCATGCTCTTTGGTGTCTTCATTCATTCTTGCCTCAAACACATTGAATTTATCTTCATAATCCTTTATTTGAGACTTCATATTCTTGTTAATCTTCTTCTCAATATTTAGTTCTTTAAGAGTATTCATCCATTTAGTCTCATAGTCTACCTCATCTTTATGATCATATGAATCACTCCAACTAGACTCTTTTTGATATGATTAACTTCCTCCTCAGCCATGAAAAGGTCTTTATCTTTAATAAGACCATAATATTCATGATCATAATCTGAGTCACTATCTTCACTCTCATATGATGAGCTATAATGTTTATTTGTGTAGAGACTCTTCTTGTTCTTGAAGGACTTCTTCTTGTTGTCATACTTTTTGAATCCTTTCTTCCTTTTATCAGACTTATATGTCTTCTTTTCTTCATCTTGGCCATCACCATGATTTTCATTATCAATATTCTTATGTTTATGAGGGAACCTATTATCAAAATGTCCTACCTCTCCATAATTAAAGAATTTGAAGGGTAGTTTACCCTTATACTTGCCTGACCTTGTTTTCAATTTCCTTGTAAATAAAGTAATTATTTCATCTTCATCAATATCATATGTGTCATCCTCCTTGAGTTTATTACATTGGAACTTATTATTTTTATTCATTTATATCTTGTGTGTTGCCTCCTTATTTGGTGTTATATCTTCATTTACTCTCATCTCATAGGTAGTAAGGATGCCTTGTAATTCATCCATCTTTAACTGAGTAAGATCTTGAATTTATTCTATAGAAAACACTTTTGAATCAAACATGATAGAGAGAGAGACCTTAATATATTTTGAACTATGGTATCTTATTCAAACTTCTCTCCAAGGCCTTTGATGATGTTCACAATTTCATCAATTCTTTGTAGAAAGGATGCCACATAATCTTCTTCCTTCATCTTAAGACTCTCAAATTATTTTTAGTGAGTCTAAAACTTTTCCAACATAACCTTTGAATCTCCTTCATAAATAGTCTTCAATTTATCCCAAATTTCCTTGGAAAAAATTTAATAGATTACCTTGGTGTATTCGTTCTCTGAAAGACCAAAAGTGATAGCATTCATTGCCTTAGAATTATTCTCAAACAACATCTTATCTACAACACTAGATGAAGGAATAGTAGGTGAAGAATAACCATCATCCACAATAGATTTCCAAGTGTCAAACCCTAGAGACATGATATCAATCCTCATCCTTACACTCAAAAAATAATAATTAGATCCATTAAACATTAGTGCTTGCTTATTGGAAAAAACTCCTTGCATTTGATGGTTACCCATATTATACCTTGGATCTCCTTCAAGCTATCAATCATTTACCAAAGGACCTAATCTGATACCAATTATTAGAGGTACAAACCACTGAGGGGGGTGAATTACTAGTGATAAACAATCTAATTCAATTTCTAAACCCTTCAAACACTTAAGCATTCAATACAACCATTCATGAAGAATTTAAGACGTTTATAGTAATGAACAAATAAATAATGCAAGATTACACACACAACACAAGATCTATGTGTAAAACCCTTTTAGGGAATAAAACCCACTCTCAATCCTGAGAATGCATGAAATACATGTCCTATAAGAAGTATACAAACATGAGAATTTAGTGAAACATTTATTCTATAAGGATCACCTGCCCCTAGGATGGTCAAGTCCTTATGACCAGAATTTAGTGAAACACCTATTCCACAAGGAGCACCTACCTTAGGATGGTCAAGTCCTTCTAACTAGAATTTAGTGAGACATATGTTCTAAAAGGAGCATCTACCTATAGGATGGTCAAGTCCTTCTAACCTAGATTTTGAACACCCTCCCAACACCTATGAAATGAACATCTCCTAAACACTTATTACCTACCAATCTGATGGAGATATAATGTATATCACCCCCCTTCACTTCTTCACACAGCCACAAACATCCAAAACCACCTTTTGGATCACTCTACAGTTCTTAGCAAAAATTCTATCAAATCCTCAATAACATGACCAAATGGTTATACACATAGTCCACACTTTGATCTACCTCTAAAATCAACCACCAAGATTACACATGCATCATCTATATTTTATTCATAGTCAAGGCATCTAAAACATCCTTTTGGATGACTCTAGCCCTGTTTACTCATCCTCAATATTCAAACCTACAAGAGTACTATCTTTAACATCAAAAATATAACCTAAATGTTATATATAGTCATCAACCTACTCTTATCTACAACCCATCCATTGGTCACACACCCTTTTTTATTTCCTTCACTCTTCAACTCTCACATACACCTCTTCTCACAAGTCTAGAAACTATCACCTTTTATTTCACCTTTTATAGTGTCTTCATTAATATCATGTTCTCAGTCAGCCAAAATACTTTCCTTAACCCTTAAGTCATATATAAAGCTTAATTACATCTTCACATGTTGGACATAGCATCCATGGGTCATAATTAAGTAGTTATGCCTTTTAATTATGCCTCATTTGCTTTTATAGGTCTCATGGAGACCCATCCATCTCTTTGACACTTCTTTGAGAAAATTAAGAATAAAATAACACTTTCACATATATATACCCATGCCAAATAACCTATATGTACTCTTTAAGTGACAACATCCATCACACACCCTTCTACTACAGCACAATTAACCCAAACATCATTATGTACATACGATCACCAAGAATGAACACATAGTCAAGTTCTAAGCCTTTGATCATATATAATCTAGATTGGTCAAACATCCATAATCCACATAAATGGTCTTAATGAAGTATACAACATGTTATAATATTTATCTCATCTTAAAACACTTAAATACCATCAAAATGGCTCAAATATCCTTCTTAGGTCACTTATAGAACATGGTCAAACACACAATCAAATTTGGAGCTCAATAATTTTGACTATAAAAGCATTCAAAACTTATAAATATGTTTTATATATGTGCCTTTAAGTCCTATACAACTTTTATTTTTACTGCACCTTCGAATTCATCATGTATCAAAAGATATGAGTAAAATACTACAGACTAGTTTTTCCCTTTATTAATTTAAATATTCAAATTCTAACGATCATTGTTAAACATCGAACACTTTGTCAAAATATCATGTCCCCACATCACTTGAACTAATACACATCATTTATATCCCTCTAAATTATCCTTATATTTAACTATATTAATTGTCACTTTAACCTCATCTCATGTTCCCTGGTAACTTTGACCAAATACGCACCATTGATCTTCTTAAAAGTAGCTCAGTCTTTACCTTTGCTCACTATTAAACATCGAGCACTTATCATCATCTCATTGATTCCTAAAAAATTGGAAAAAAGTGCTCCATAAATATATTCAAGAGTATCCTATAATTTAACCTAATTAAAAATTAGACACTTTGACCTCTTTGACTCAATATGCATCATAGATCTATATGTACAAACATCCACTCATTGTTGATCTCTATCTAACACATCAATTTCACACCATATATATGTGATGAAATTAAATGTGCACCATTATATCTCCCTTTGAAAAATTGGATAAGTATGGGAACTTAGTGAACTTATGTCTGAGAATCCAACTTTGCACTTTAATAACTTTTTTTATGCTCAATCTCATGACCTAAAATTTGAACCATATGATCTAGTTTCATAGGGGAATCCATCCATATATCAAATTTCTCTTGGAAATTTCATGTGTGTGAAATATAACACCATAAAACTAATTTATTATCTATTTTTGAAATTATACATTAATCTTAGATTCATTTCACATTGTCGATCTATGATGTGATTAAACATGCACCATTAGATCTCTCTTGCAAATTTGGCTAAGTATGGGAAAACATTGCAAACTACCTAGGAATCTAAAGTTACATAGTTATATCTTTTTATAAACTCACTTTCATGACCTAAAAATTTTACCATAACAACTTGGGACTAATTTTATCATACCCATATGAACAACTCTCCTTGACTCATCCATATGTGACAATGGTGATGTTAGCAAACTACCTACTTAGATTTTCATATCACAGAACCAACTTTGCCAAGATGAACATAATGAAGAACCAGATGAATACCATTCACTTCAAAAAGATATCCAATCATCCTTGACCTTTGATTTGACCCCTCACACATGCTCAATACTTTGTACCCATCCCTAATCATGCTAAAACTGAATATCAACCAAGTCTACTTCAAGCATACTAGGACAAACACACTGCACACTTTGTCATTGACACTTAGACTATTAAGACACTTCATCCACTCACTTGGAAACCTCCATGACATCACTGAAAACTCTCTAATAGATAAAAATTCCACACTATAAGGATCAACACTTATATCTTAAAATTATATCTAAAATTTTAATAAATTTTGCTTATCCAAAGTGAATCTAATAGCCCTAAAAATAGATCCTTTTTCATAATAGATTCTTAAGAACTTCCAATATTATTCTCAATATCTTAACCATTATAACAAAAAAAAATTGAATTTTGTTTCATATCTTTCTTGCATGCTTTCAAGACTCATTTTCTAATTATATATTCCATTTTTTTTACAGCAAAAATCCTAGGCTCAACAATTCATTCTTCTTGGTATTTACAAAAAATTTCAACAATATTTAGATAGTGTTTTTAGGTATAAAAAATTAGATTTATATATATACATGCATTGATCATAAACTATCATTTCTATTTTTCATTCTTCCAAGCTAGTTAAACCAATATTTTACTTCTTGACAATCATGGAAATATCAAAAGGAATACAAGCACTGTGATTTAGACAATAGTTATATGAACATATAAAATATAATTATTTATCTTAATTTAACATTGGTTATGTTTTCTTATTACCTATAAGGTTTAAAATATGAAAATGGTATAAAATTTTCAATTGTACATTCATTGCATCAATTTTGAGTGTTATTACTTGTTTCATATGTGTTTCTTACTTGCATTTTACTTAGTTTTGGATAAGTGTTGTTTGTACACTAAGGTTCATTATCTCTTCAAGGATTTATTTTTAATATAACAAACAATAATGGAAACTTTAAACAATATGTTTTATCGTTCTTGCATTTCTAATTAAAAAAAAAATTCTGTGTACTTGTGAATCAAGTAAATTATCTGTAATTATAATTTGGTTACAAATCACTTCAAAATAATGAACACTTATGGTTTTATGTATTACTTATATTATGATTTGTTTAATTTAATTTGGTTATCTTAATTCCATCATATTTTTTTGTATTGTTGTTTTTACCAATTTGAAGTGTGCTTTGTTTATTTATTTTAGTTTGATGGCTTCTAGTACAACCCTAAATAATATTGGTATTAGTGTCATTGTCTTTAAGAGCATTATCTCCTAATCTTGGACTATGCAACTAACCACCCAAAAAAATTTCATGTGTTTTTTTATTCACAACCACAAAGTTTATTGATACAAATTTATAATTTGTATAGCTATAGGATTATAATGGTGTTAAAATGTCTTACATTTTCCCCAACACAATCTTAAACTTTCATTAATAATATAATGTTTGTCCATTCTTCTACCTATAGATCAAATCTTTGTTTTAGATCTCATTGACATGTTCCAATTTATATATAGCTTATTTATTAATTCTTTGTAATTTTTTTATGATGAAGGGAAATGGTCAATTCTGAAAAAAACATTTTGTTGTTTATAAGTAGAGGAGCATGCATAGGTGCTAGCGTAAGTTGAAAGTGCTAGACAAGCTAATGTATTTTTTATTACTGTTAATAATATTATTTTTTAGGGGTTCAATTGAAGTAACATCCATGTCATCATAGGCATATGAAACTTTAATGAATATTTTCTAATTAGTTTACACTTTTTATGTCAAGAGGCATTTTCAAATGGCATCTAAGGGTGTTGGGTTGTAATGTAGTGAGTGTGATCAATTTTAATTACAAACTTAACTTTTACATACATTTAACCATCACTTAGAAAATTTTCCTATTTTCATGGATAATTCAATCAAAAAATCATAATATCTTGGCCATACAATGGATTTTGGAGCCCCATTTTTTTCTAAAATATGATTTTGAGCTTAACACTTTAGTGTAGTTATATTGACATAACTTATCACCAGCCAGTGGAAAATTTGTGAATAAGTTAATGAAGTTGTAAAAAATTATGGTATGTGAAAAATCTAAAATAAAGGCCTTGAGATTGATATCTCTAGGAATTTTTAATCTAGATTTACTTAAGATGTTTATGTTGGTTATGAAACATTGACATGACTAATGTTTTCAAATTATTTTACACTTTTAATTGGACATTGACATGAGTATTGCAAAATTATTTGAGAATTTAGGAGGTATTTATTTGTGGATTGTTAATTTTTATATTAATATTGTTTTTCAAGGGTTTCTTATATTTATTGGTAGCCATGATAATTCAAAATATTATATATTACAAAGTTATTAATGCTACATGTATATTGTATTTTTTAACTATTGTAAGTATTAGTAATATTAATCAAAAAATATCAATATACATGATGATTACAATAATATGAATAGTATATATTCACAGCCCACTCTCCATGCTAGAAAAGATAAACTAACTTAAATAAACACAAAAATACTATAAGGAATGGTATCAAAAAACCAACCCAATTAAAAATGATATTAGAACATATTGTAAATAACTAGGCACCAATTGTAACCCCAAAAAGAGGAAGTGGTGGATCATTCTTGGGAGGTTGGGATCTCTAATAAAAATTCTCAACTGAAGAAGGATCAAGTGTTAATAAATAATCCTAAATAGTGTGTATGGGAGCCAAATAAATAATAATTCCCTAAGTAGGAGGTTAGTGAACAAAACTACCAAATGTACCATTTCCCTTAACATGCAAGCTCTACCAAGACAAGTCAACATAAAACTTATCTCGAGTTGGTGATATACTCCACCCCCCTCAATGAGGAGTGGATAAGTCTCTATTAATACATAAGCATATTTTCCGATGCTTGGGAACTAAGGGAGGAGATTTGTGCATTGGATGGTCCATGGGGATGTGGTTCATAGTATAATGAGCACTCTTGAAGTGGTTGAGCAACTCTTATAGGTGTTAGAATTCTATATCCACCTTTTCTTATTGATCTTGTATCTACATAAAATCCAAAGAGATATAGTAACATTTTGATTAACAAAAAATATACAAGATGTTTATTCATTATTAAAAAAAGCTAAATTTATAGTTTTCCATAATTGAAATAGTATGATAGCCTTGAATAAATTGCATATAAAATATATACATGTCAGCCATTGAGCATTATCCCCAAATAAATCTATATGCCAAGAGAATGATTTTAGGTGGAAGGGTTGGAAGAGGCTATGAATCTAATGCCAATTATATTGAGATTTAGCATAATTTAAAACAAGGTGTTTGAATGACTCTATTTTAGAACATGGAGGACACTTGGGTTGAGCCATGCCAATACACAAAATGCATTCACCAAGGGGAAGGCCCTAATAAAATAGGCACCAAATAAAGTGAGAGAGCTTGGTCTCAAGCTTAGCATTTAAATTTTTATTAAGTCTGGCAAGCCAATATCTAGGCAAGGAATTCATATTATAACCCATGCTCAAATTGTCCAAAGTCAAAGAGAACAGGCTCATGACTTGATACAAGAAACCTAGAAAATAATTTTTAAATGAGTATCACAATTCCATCTCTAATATTTCCACCAAACCCATGGAAATTATAATCTTATCTTATATATCATGACATTGAGCATAATATTTTAGATGTTTAGAATTAAAGGTAAGTCTAAATTGAATAGCTTGTATTTATATTTTAGAAAAGGCCAAGGATCCCAATATTGATAATAAATCAAATATTTAACATTATGAATATCTATTTTTTAAATCCTCAAATATTTCAAACTTGTAAATTCTGTTAAGAGAACATATGAGTTGGTCATATAAAGAGAGCACCAAATATTATGGTCATTGAAGGATAAGCCACAATGAAAACCATCACCCACCCATTTTAAATAGGGTTTGAAAACTTTTAAATAATTCCAAATGATTTATAAACAAAATATCCCTCAATATTGATGGTTCTAATGGTAATAATAAGGTGTGAAACCCAACATTTTTCCAAATATATTAATAATGGGGTGAGCTAGAGGCAATGAAGAGCCATAGAATAATTGTCTAGGATTCATTTCTTTTAATTTCTTAGACCACCCATTTCACACACAAAGTAACACTTTGCCTTTAAATGTCAATAATTTCCATACCACTTTTTCCATGAGCAAGACTTAAATATTCCATGCAACTCTATGATACCCTCAAGTTTTCTTGGCATTGGCCCATATAAAATCCCAAAGAACCTTTGCCAATTTATCATTTGAGGATTTAGAATGGGCACAATAAGAATAATAATATACATGGGTAACCACCAAAATTTTATAGCATATCTAAATTTCTTTAGATAAAGAAAGAGGTTTGGAAATCTTAGAACATACCTTTTTCTCCATTCCATTATGACATATTACCAAATTTTAGGATAAGGGATACCAAATGCAAATGAAATTATAATGAATTTGAATTTATCCCCTTTCTTGATCCACCTCTAATTATATTATTTAATCTATTATGGCATAAGAATCATGCTCTATTTGTAGCATTGGGTTTTGACCCATTACAAACTAGAACTTGAGCCTTTGAAAAAAATATCGAGGAATTCAATGCCTATTTAAAATAATATTATTACTCTTTGAGAGTGAGAAAATTATCATCTAAAAAGTGGGCATTAATGAGATAATAGGAACTATCAAGAAGTATAATGACCCTGATGATCCCTCACTCTGCTTTATACACAAGAAGATATTCAAATGCCTTTATGGACAAGAAATAAAAATTTAGTGCCAAATGGAAACCCTATCTAATGGAAAGGAATAGGAAAAAATTTTCATTATTTATCTCATTGATAGTGAGACATGCTAAAGTTTCAAAAAACAATTTTTTAATTACTGATAAAAAAATTAGCCAAAACCTAAGGCCTAAAGTATAACCAAAATGAATGTCCACTCAATCCTATCATAAGACTTCTTAAATTCAAGTTTGAGGAATATGGTTTACTGATGAGAGACTCATTCCCTTTCCATTACTTCCTAAATAAAAAATGAGATTATCTGTAATCTATTTATTTTTAATAAATCTAGCCTACTCTAGTATAATGTTTGTAGGCAAGATGAAATAGATACAATTTACAAGAGCTTTAGCAATGATTTTTTAAGACACATTGAGGAGGGTGATGGGGTACTAACTATTAATGAGTTCTGGGTCTTCTACCTTTCAAATGAAATTTATATTACCTTTTTTAATGAGATAGACTTGGAATTTTTAAGGCTTCTTTACAAATTTGCAATAGGTTGGGACCTACAAAATTCTAAGTAGCTTTATAAAATTCACAAGCAAAACCATCAATACGGTGGTATTTTTCATTGGCCATGCATTTCATTACATGATAGATATCCTCAAGATTTAAATGGGCATCAAGACTAATATTTTAAGGCACCACATCCAAACTTTCTTGAAGTGCATGCACACATTTTGTCATCTCTACTTGGGCTTATAACACTAGTTTGTAGTGGTCAAAAAATACAAGAAGATTTTAGGTAGATCAGTAAGATGTTGATGCACAAGCTTGATGTTTTTGATTTTCTCTCTATATTTTTTGACCTGGATGGATTTGAAAAAAAAATTGAGGCTTGGTCCCCAATGTATTCAAGCTTGGATTTAAGCCCCTATAACTCTGCATTTATCTAAAACTTTTATCTTAAGCTTGAGATAAGCTATCATGGATTGAAACTATAGATCAAATGGACTATGCTAAAAAAGATAAGATATTATTTGGTATTCTTTGAGATTAGCACCATCAGCCCACTTCTAAACTCACACAATTTGTTTTTCATAGTGATGAGGAAGGTAGTGGTGCGATTTATCACTTCATTCCACCACTTAATATAGTTGGTGGCATAAAGTGGATGTGTAAAAATGTTCTAAACTCTAGAGATGATATGGATGGTTCCCTTGTAGTAGAGGATGGATGCATTCAAAAAAACTAATTATGTGTCACCTTAAAATGGCCACCATTCCACTCCACTCTACAAGTGATGGGACTATGGTCTAAAAGGAAAATTTATGAATGGATAGTGATAGTTTTCCCATAAAAAAATTAAAATATAAATCATGTTTATCAAAAATCATGAAATGTTTTAACCTCTTAAAGACCCTATTTGTGCCAACATGATAATTTAAAAAATTAATCCAAGGTGAATTATTAAATGTGTGCCACTAGATAAGTGGGTACACCAAACCCTGTGATTTTTTAAATAAAAATAATCTTCACATTATCCCACACACCATCACATCATAAGATCACCAAATTTGTCATGGGGCCTCTAAATCATATTTAAATCACCATAAATCATCTAGTGGAAAAGGATATATTGTCAACAACCCATCACCATAATGTCATTTTGTCAAGGCCATAATTTGGGTTGTAAATGTTAGGAATCCCTAGGGAATGACCATTGATGTCAATAAAAACCCAAATAGACTGATGTGATGGATCTTCACCTTATGCAATAATTGATGGGAAATTTTATTGAAAATAAAAATAATAGTGTCACCACGTCCATCCTCATGTGAAGAGGAAAAGAGAGATGTATTGGAAAAAATACATTCTAGAATAGTATGCAAAAAAAACCTAAAATATTAACTTCATATAATTAAACAAAATAAAAAAATTCCAATTTATAACAAGCAATATTCATAAAAAATTTGAGATAGGAATTCATGAGACCTCCTACAATCCATGATATTCAATTCATTGGGTAGAGTCTTCCATGAATAGTTTTCCCTGATCATCCTTTATGTACTCTCCAAATTTAAGTGCTACAAACTATTTTCTTAATAGATATTTTTGGTTTAGCATAAAATCCCCAATTGAAATGTATTAATTTTTAGCCCTATTATCCTCTCAAAGAGATTTAAAATTGTCATGAGGTGGATTGAAAGACCGCCAAGGAACAAGACCACTTGTAGAGGGTTTCCTAGCATGGAATAACTTACCTATGGCTGAAAAACTTGAGAAACTCAAATATGAGAGGCCATTAGAGAGTTATGAGACTAGAGAGAGTTAATAATGGAAACATGATCACTTTACTCCTTATAGGAGGATTTTAAAATAATAGAGACATAGATTGACTTAGAACCCTTATTTCTAGTCATAAAATTTTTGTTAGCCACATTTTCCAACCATATTTATTCTCCACCACCTTTTTTTAGATGGCATTTATTTGGTAGAGGGGTTTGAATGACCCATAAAAGGATAATCTTAAATCCTATGTTTAGGTGACTAACATCAAAAAAAGTGTTTAAAAGATTAAATTTTGGTGACTTTAAGCACCCAGAACTCCATATCTACTTGAATATCGATGGACTCTTTGAATTCTTTGGTTAAATAAACTTTAACACAAATATGTTTATTATGACATGTAGGGTAAAAATTTATTTTATCATGGAAAATCACAAGACCTAAGGGTTTAACAAATTCCTTAATAAAATACCATAGAGGAAGTAGAAGGATAAGAAGTTCAATCCAAATAGGTACTTACATGCACCCAAAATTTACATGGTGTGATACTCTCAGTGCAAATCTAATGATGATGTAATGATCTCTTATTTCATGCTCCACAGGGAACTCTCTATTTCTCATCCCTCTTATTCTTCCTCATCTCTCCCCTAGGCACCCGAAAACCCCCTTTTAGTTTCCTCTACAACATCCCTTGGTCTTATCTACAAATTCCTCCATTTGTGATGAAACCACCCCTTCTAGTGACAAAACTACCCTTCCAAGTGATGAAACCACCCTATCTATGATGGGTTCATCAGGGTGGTTTCATAAACCACCTTGAAAAATCTATCATATAAGGCTAGATTCATTTTAAATATAGGGTGATTGAATAATACTTAAGGTAAATTATATCCTCTAGGATGGTGGTTGTGTAACTACCCTTATAGATAGGGTTAGTTTCATCACAGTTCAAATGTATTCCAAAATTAGTTCTCTCAACTCCAATGTTTACATGTTTTACATGATTAGTGTCATGTTTCTTGATTTTTTCACCTTGTGTTCACCTCCAATGAATCCCAAATCACTCCCTCTTCTTTTTTATTCATTCTTAGTTCCTCTCAAGTTGAACTCCCCCTCCATGCAAGCTCCTAACTCTTTCTACAAGAAGGTCATTTTTGTTCTTATTTCATATCAAAAAATTACCATTAGAATTTATTTTAAATATCTTGAAGCCATAACCTTGATACAATTTCCTGAACATCCAAACTCTATAGTTTTTATGTCAACTACACTGACAGAAGTGAAGGAGTATTATTGGTCCAGCAACTTAGTCTTTGCAAGCTAGAGCATTAACCTGCCTCAATTCATATACTCTTCATTTGTGTTTTTGTATCCTCTCCTTCCCCACTTATTACATATATTTTTCATCATATAGTTATAGAGTTCTTATAATTCACACAAGGATAAATGAGAAGCATACTAATAATTTTCTCATCAACATACTACATGCATTCTAGTTGATCTATGCCTTGGTTAGGTTGGAGTTCTCTTTGATTTATAGTATTTTATATTTGTTATGTTATATTATTCTAGCTATTATTTCATTATATTAATATATTTATCTATATAAATATTATATTTTATAAGGAAAGAGGTTTTTTCTTTTCATTGTCTTTACTACCAAAAATAGTATTTAGCTTTAATTGTGTTCACATTTCATCAGGTTTGTTTTATTTAAATTAGAAAAAAAATTCACGAACCATTCATAAGAATATTTTATTTAATTCTCAATAAATTTATATATAACACAATATTTCATTTACAAGATCAAAACAAGTTTCTTACATTCCAAATAATCAACTAGTCAATTACAAGAGCTTATACAATATTAGGCACATAAATAGAGATAATATATTTTTGATCTTGTTTGTTTTAGTGAATAAAAAGTGTTGATTTATCCTAAAATATATATAAAATTTTAATTTTAATTTCTTATTTCTCTTTTATCAAATCAATTGAAAAACTTGTTTTCAACAAACTATGAGAGTTAAAGGCTAGTTTAGCTTGTTTGTAGACAAAGGAAGTTAATAAAAAGTTGTGACATTGTTATTTTGGATTAGATTTATTTTGAATCAATTGAATTATTATAATAAATATCTTTAATAATTATTCCACATCATATAAGCAAAACAAAAACTACAAAAAATATCACCACCTAGTTTACACCTAGACAAAGTTAGGAAAAAATAGCACTTTGCATAATAGTACAAATTTCTTCCTCTCTTTTGTATGAATTGTGGATAATTGGAAAAAGACAAAAAGAATTTTTTATTTCATTTAATTTCAGATTTTTTTTTTATTTTATTTAATCATTTCATTTTTAGTAATAAAACATTTATTTTAGACAACCCAAAAATAATAAAATCACAGCAAAAATAGTGTCAATAAGCCTTGATAACACATGAAATAACCTAGATTCCATCCAATACTTTCTAAAATGTGAAAGAATATACATCATATAAAATCCTTTCCCATTCATGAAAGTACTCCATACAAATCCTTGCCTTAAAAATCATATCAAGCACACATAAAAATTCATTGCCTAAACAAGTTCATACATTTTTGTATTTACTTTTGACTAACCTCCTTCAGATGACACTTTCCAATACCCTTTCCCTTTTTTTTCATAGTTTATTCCCTAGGTTTAGAGCACTTAGTTATAAATTTTTAATATAGTCTAATATTAACACCAAGCTAAGATGTGAGTTTTATTGGTCCACCCTAATTCCTCATCTTATTATTGACTCCTTGACTACCTTGGATGAACAAGAGAGAATTCTTGATCCACTTATCATCATCCTTCCTCAAAATAGAGGATTTCAGTACAATTTAATTTAGGACTAGTCTCCCATCCATACCCCTCTCTCTTCTCCTTAGTTCTATCCTCATCTTGTATCATTCACTTTTTGTGGATGGAACTGATTAGGCATAGTCAACTTGAAAGAGTAGACATTTTCCCATGAGTTATTTAACCCAAAATATCCCAAAATATTATTCTTATCATTGACCAATTGCTTCACCTTCTTATGGTTTTAGAGACCTAAGGACCATGGAGTTCTATTTCATCTTAATTTGACATTTTTAATGAGCACCGAGATGATGCTGAGGTATTTTAGTTCCATCATGAGAACCCATTTCCACCACCCATTTTATATCCCATTCCACCCAATAACCAACTAAATCCATAGCCCATCCATTGTGTTGGCTACTCAGCTAACCTCAGGGAGTCTATTGCACATATTAGTGTGTGTTATTTATATGCATACAAATTAGTGAACCCTACATGAATGACTTCATCATTTATGTATCCTTTAATTCCTCTTATTTTCTTTCTTCTCCATTTTCCCTCCTTCCATTTATTTTTTAGGTATTCATATACCACCAAAATATGTCTAGATAGGACATAGGTGGATATCTTGTCCTAAAAGGCTATAGGAGAAGATAGCTCAACTCTAGTGAGACTTCATTAATAAGTTAGAATAACCTAACCTTTGACACTAATATAAACTACTAATTTAATGATTACTCTCATCCAAATACTCAAACCATGAGTGGGGTGTCTATTGATGTGGGTTTTATCCACACCATATAACTTGAATGAGGTAGACTCTAAAATATTAGGATCTCTATGGAAAATAAGTTTCACTCTAGGGTACGAGTTTCAAGTATGTGTTTAAAATAACCATTTGGTGGAATATCAGGTTGAGCTTTTAGGTTTTTTTACCACGTTTATGGATGGATGTATTAAATCTAAAATAAATCAAAAACTAAGTGAATTAGATGGGTGGAAAGTTACTCTATGGTGGGTATATCTCAAATAAACTCAAAAAAAGGATGGAAAGGTAAGGTAGAAAAGGAGACTCTATGTTTTTTAAAGGTCACTCCCAAGCCTATTTCTTTGGTGGACAAGTATTTCCAAGACCAATGTTTCTCATTTATATATATTTCACACTCACAAATAAACATGGTTAAGTATTATGTGGAAATAGATATAGATAACTTAATGGTCTCAGCTGAAGGTTATTCTCTCTGGAGTTATTTTTGCACACCCTTATTGGAGATATTACAATTCAGACCAAGGAGTTATCTAGAGTAGCTATAGCACACACTTAAAAGACTATACCAAAATAAATACTCTTGAACACCTCAAAATATCAACACAGTCTAAGCTAATTACTCAAATCAATGAAATTTACTAATCTTTAATAACATTGCATATCTAAGATTAGCATACATAATTATAATAACTAGATTCATCCCTAGCATTTTCACACTTCAAAATTACTAAGTTGATACAAAAAAATAAGCTAAAATTTCAATAACATGGAAAAGGAAGAAGAGAGAACAAACATAGTTACATGATAATTAATTACTTGATTTCTTCCTATATATTGATCAAAACTCCAACCCTTTGAAAGAGAGTTTTACAAGTATTTAAAGACTTGGGAAAGGGGTCACCTCATCCTCTAAGTGTAGTGAAACTTAAATTTTTTGTAAACAAGATGAATAATATGGGGGTGAATCATTCTTCAAAAAAAATTCATTCAATTCCACTTAACCATTCATGAACCATTCTAACAACCATGTATATATTAGCAAGTAAAAGTATCAAACTATAAAAGCATGAAACACATGAACATAACATATACATGGGAAACCCTATAGGTCAGTAAAATCCACTAATAAATAAAATGGAAAATATTTATATAAGACAAACATAAAATTTTAGTGAAACACAAATTTCACATGGAGCACCAACCCCAGCTAGGTCAGCACCAACTCGGCTAGGCTTTAGCAAACACCCACTTGTAAGGAAGCACCAACCCCATAAATGACACAACATAAAATCAAACAACTTATAGTTTTATAACATTCAAAAATCCTTATTTATTATAAAATATATCATTATCTACTCCTTTAGTTCTTCATTCTCATCAATCCCTCTCAAATTGACCTTCAGCCTTCTTCGCTCAACTAGCCCTCTTCATTGCTTGAATAGGTCTTTTGACCTTGATCCTCATATGTAGAACATCTATTATATATTCATAAAATATATATAATTTTCTTCATGACCTCATTATACTCACTAATGATATATATCATTTTTTTATCATCTTCTACTCTTCCACACTTAGCATCTTCCAAGCATACTAAATATGCCTAAAGTGCCTTGCTTTTATACAAGACTCTTAATCATAAATTTATCCACATTAAAATCACTTAATTAAAACATAAATATGTATTTTAATATTAAAATATCATGTCTTAATCATGAATAAATCAATATAAGAGGTCGGTCATACATCAATTTTCCCTTACTCCTCTTTTAGGCTTATGGAGACCTAATAGGTCATATTAACAACACATTACCCTTTGATATTTATTGAAGCATATCCAAACACCTAAAACATTATTAAAAAGTCATAAACCACTCCAATAGACCTTATATAACTTTAATTTATGTCTATAACACCTTTTAGGTATAAATACCACTTGAACCCTTCTTTAAATCACTATTTATAAAAGGTCTCACATATACAGAAACTATGTCTTGAACAACTGAGGCATATACTCAATTTTTTAAAAAAACCATGGAAAAAATATATATATTTAAAAAATTCATGACCTTAGGGTCATCACAAACTTCATATAATTCTTCAACTTAGGGTAAACAAGCTCAAGAACTTCTTTGTAAGATATTCACTCAGAACTACTAACTAACTTTAAAACATAGTCAAGGAAATATGAACATATAACACATGATTGAATATCTTAAAAGGATTTAAATTCATGAAAAATATCTTATAAAATCCTCATATAAACCTCAATTAATCATATCTTGAGCTCTAATGAAAACTATTGGTCTTACAGGCCAATCTTTTGACCTTCTCTCTCACATACTCTACTCGGCCAGATAAGCCATTTTGGCTTCAATGATTAAACCTCTTACTCATACTTCCAATATTATTCAAATAATTGATAGATTAATCAAGACCCAAAAAAAATCATAAGCCATTTCAATGTATCTCTCTCATATGAAAAACACATCAATAAGCATTTGTCTGATTTTCTTATTGTCTACACCACTAGGTCTATTAGCAATTGGCCAACTTGGATCACCAACTTTGCACATCTAAGATTTGGAAATTGTCTATAAATCCTCATGAATATAAAATACAATTATAACACTTTTATATTCATCCACTTATTAATTTTGACTCAATCAAATGTATCTTTTATATCAAATTTTTGAAATATAATCATTTTTTTGTAGGGTCTGCTTACTCACCTGAGAAACTAATCACACCTAGAGATGCCTGAGAAGGTTGAATTAAACCTTCAATTAGTTTTCTAATCAAATTAAATTATTATAATCTCTTTATAAAAATATCTTCAACATCAAGTCACTATTAAGGTTTTATGAGGGTTTAGAGCATCTTTTAGTCTTAATGATCATTCATAACACTTAGCTCCTCTTTTTAGAAACCATTGCTTGGAAAATTGAGATATAACCCTTCCTCATCTACCATGAATAGTTTAATTTCTCATGTTGATGCTACATGTGCCAATTATCACTAAGAAAACCTTCTCAGGTAGATAACTCTTCATTTTACACACTTAAGAAACCTTGAAATACGTTTTCAAGCCTTTTCTTACAAACCTTGATCTAAAACTTCATACACACTTAAAACAACTTGAATCACCTCTATCAGTGTTTACCTCCTCATTTATTTCATGTAAACTGATCATGTTTTTTCATCTGGTGACCATCTCTCTTTTTTATTTTTAAGCCTTGACCTACAAGTCTTATTAGTCCTTGAATCTAAACTTCTAGCCGCCCTGTAGGCTCCACCCTAAAACTCTCCTATGTTTTGATGTCTCTTGTATATGCTCAAGTAATTTTAGACACTCACTCTTCTTCATAACTTCAATAGAACTTCTTTAGAGATACTTACATATCTTTGGATCTTAATTGAGATCTTTGTAGCATCTTTAGAGCTGCATATATAGATTTTTGGAGCTAACCTTTTGATCAATTATAGGTCTTCAACACCTCATGTATAAACTCAACCAATCTCTCTCATGCTTGAATGTTATCAAGTATTATTTGGGGCATTCTCTTCTTCATATCACATTTAGATCATATTTAAATCTGTTTACATAGATCTTTGGAGTACACAACTTCTTTTTTAGAGCTCACTCATATCACCATCCGACCTATAAATACCATCTCACAAGGTCTAGACAAAGTAATAAAATATGCTTTATATTTGTCATACTGACCTATACTCACTCATTATTGCTTCTCAATGATTTCACTCAAGCTGACATTAGAACATTATTTAAGTAATATTCTTTCATCATAGCATCGACACTCATTATGTTGGTAATAGAACTTATTCATATACACACCTCAAGGCTTACTTGACCAAGCATTTGCATAATAACCTTTGACATCAATGATATTATATTGGCATCAATGAAATAACCATGCATATTCATAATAACCTTTGACATCAATGATAAGATTAAATATCAAATATAAACACTAAAAAGATAATGCTTAATAATCTCTCCCTTAATCAATGATAATGTTCAACAGTTTCCCCCTTTGTCATTGATGGAAAACATACTTAGAAAACTCTGTCAACCACTTCTTAATGGTAATCATTTGTTAGACATTTTTCTTTCCTTTTCTTTCTCCTTTTCTAATCTTGCCTCATTTCTCATATTCACATTCTCATCTTTTCTATTATTTTTCCTTGTTTGACATTAATGACAAAGGTCTTCCACAACTATCATCTCTTTTAGAATGAAATTAGATTACAAAATCACTAAAACATAGATTAATTTCAATTAACCTACTTGAACAGCTCCCCCTTAAACTAAGCATCCACCATGCTTCTATTGTGGTAGACATAAAATATCATCAACAACTACTAAAGTCAAACTCTTCTCCTTGTGAGATGATATTATCTCTCAAAGACACTAGATGACATATAGTCTTCAGAAAATATGACAACCATTTTTATAAACTTCTCAATCAGGTCACTCTCCCAGGTAATTTATTAAAATATCAACAAATAGATTCTATGAATTATCTCAAGCACAATCTCTCCTTAACTCCATGCATATCAAAAAGCAGTCACTTTTTTGATAAAGAATTCAAAGATAACAAGCTCCCCCTTAGACCAAGCATATCTTTTTTTAAAGAAATATAATCTCATATTACATACCTTTCTTGATATGGTATAATAATATACCAAACTCTTGACCATACACATGAATATCCCATTCTAGATACCAAATGTAAAAATAGGGACTCTCCCTTTGTCTTTATAAATCTAGATTAGTTTCTCATAACAAATAGATCTTAGAAGTTTACCTCTTATATACCAATTTTTTTAATAGTTTAAATTCATATACTTGATACCAATATTAAATATCTCATCATTCTACCTTCTATACTTCAAATCATAGATCTATCAACATGGGAAAGGATAATATCCACCTTTATCTCCTTGATTGTAGCATATACAACCTGGAATCTTTTCAAAAGAAACCTTCTTTATCTGCACCCTCATGCTTCTAATGATAGAAGAATGTCTCCATGAAGCTTAATGGAGCCACCCCTTTTTCATAGGGGTATAAAATAGGATAAAATTAGGAGATTCCTAAATCTCCATACTCTTTTCATAAAACTGAATATTCTTCAACATCCTTCTAGACTTGACTGGCACTATAGGTTTGTTCTCATCATCAACCTTGTCATCCTTCTTTTATTTGACTGCATTGTCAACACATTCAGATAACAAGTGTTCTTAGCATTCCTTACTTGATTTCTCACCTGAGATATATTCTATCTCAAAAAGTAGTCCACTTGATCTTGTATACCTATCATGACTTATCTTTACTGTCTTTGGTTTCCATACATTCATCTACCTTCTATCCTGCATTTTTGGAGCTTCAAACTTCCTACTTTGACTTGATGATCTTCTAAATTTGTTAAGACACAATATTGAAATGTGTCCTAAATTATGACATCTATAAAATACCACCTTATATGTACCATTTGATTGATGATGTCTATGATCTCCCTTTAACCAATTACTTCTTATTTCATAGTTCTATGAGTACTCATTCTTGGAGGATCTTATGCATTCTCTTGTTCTATGACCAAATTGACTACATGTAAAATAGTGACCATTAAAAAACTAACATGCCTTGTAAAATTGGGTTGTCTAATAGGTATTTTCAAGTTGACCTTCTTGTCTTCAACAGTCTTCTTTTTAACTTGAGGTCCCTTATTTTGGTCTTCTTTGAATCCAAGACCTATCTTGTCACTTGTAGACTTTTGATTATTCAGGATATCATCTAGAGCCTCAGTACTCTTTTCAAACTTCAAAAAGTTATTCATCTTTCAAGATGCTTTATCTAACTCAAATTTTAGATATTCTATTTTAGTTTCATATCTGCTACAATCTTCCTCTATAGCCTTTAAGCTAGCTATCACAATCTCTATTTGGGTTTCAACTTGTTAGATGATCTCTTCATACTCCTTGAAAGTGTTTCTTACCCTTTCCTCAAATAATCTAATCTACTCCTCATAAGAATGAACTAATGACTTCAATTTCTTATTCTTGTCCATAAGCTTCAACTCTTCTAGGAAACTTACCAGCTCTACCTCAAGATATACTTTAGCTTTTACTTCTTCATTGTCATAGTATACCTCCTCATTTGATTCTACATCAACCAAGATACCTTTCCCATTTTAACAACCCTCATTGTCTAACTCTATGCCTATAAACATGGTTTCATTATTATCATGTTTAGATTCATTGCCACTACCAGATGTGTCTGAATCACTTACATCTGATGAACTATCTTCTTGGTATAGAATCTCTTCTTAATATTGAAATATCCTTTCCTTCCTTTATTCTTTTTGAAGTATTTCTTGTTCTTGTCAGACTTATAGGCCTTTTTATCATCTTCATGAGATTCATCATGTTCTTCATTATGCTCATATTTTTCCATGTTAGGAAACTTGGTTGCAAAGTGACCAATCTTTCCATAGCGAAAACATTTGAAGGGTAACTTATCCTTGTACTTACCTGAGCTAAACCTCAACTTCCTAAAAAACAAAGCTATGAGTTCATCATCATCAATATCTGAACATACTTCATGTTTGACCTTCGAATTATTTTCAATTTTTAAATAAGTTTCCATTTTTTAGAGCTCTTCCTTCATTTTATTTCAACTTATAGGTAGTCAAGATGCCATAAAGCTCATCCATCTCTAGCTTATCTAAATCTTGTATCTCTTTTACTACAGACACTTTAGAATCAACTTAAGAGTGAGTGATCTCAATACCTTTTGAACAACAATATATTATTTCACTTATTCTCCCAGTCCTTGTATGATATTGACAACTTCATCAACCCTCAATATGTAAGATGCAATAGTTTCATCTTCATTCACCTTCAGACTTTCAAACTATGTTTTATGGGTTTGCAACTTGGCCATCTTCACCTTGATGTCTCCTTCATATATGGTCTTCAATTTGTCCCATATGTATTTATTTAAAACACAATGCATTACCTTTACAATCTCAACCTTTTATAGGTCACACAAAATGGCATTCATTGCCTTGGTGTTATTTTCACTGGCCTTCTTACTTTTTGCATCTATTGGTAGAATTAGAGGTGAAATATAGCCATCCATAACAATCTATCAAATATCATGTCCTTGTGACATCATATATATATATATATATATATATATATATATATATATATATATATATATATATATATATATATATATACATATATATATATGTATATATATATACATATATATATGTATATATATATATATATGTATATATATATATATATATACATATATATATATACATATATATATACATATATATATATACATATATACATATATATATATACATATATACATATATATACATATATATATATACATATATATACATATATATATATACATATATATATATTCATAAGGCACATTTATATCCATTAAATAATGGAGACTTAATAGTAGAGAAACCACCTTGAGCTTGTTGACTAGGTATATGTACTTCTTAGGATCTCCTTAGGGCTTTCAAGACTATCCCAAAGGACCTACTCTAATACCAATTATTGGAAACAAGATGAATGGGGGTGAATTAGTCTTCAAAAACTTTTCATTCAATTCCACTTAACCATTCTTGAACCATTTGAACAAGCATGTATATCTTATCAAGCATAAACATCAAAATATAAGAGCATGAAACACATGAACACAAAATATACATGGGAAACCCTCTAGGGGTAAAAAACCCACTAATTAATAAAATAGAATATATTCATATAATAAAAACATCAAGCTTTAGTTAAGTGCCAACTTCACATAGAGCACCAACCCCAACTAGCTCAGCATGAACTCAACTAGGCTTTAGCAAGCATCCACTTATAAGGAGGTACCAACCCCCTAGATGGCTCAGCACCAACTCAACCACCTAATTATTTGATCATATTAAAAAACCCTTTTTTTTATTATAATGATATACTCCTTCATATATTTACTCTTTTTAGTCCCTCTCAAACTGACCTTTAGCCTTCTTCACTCAACTAGCCCTCTTCATGGCTTGATTAGGTATTCTAACCTTGATCCTCATATGTAAAACCTCTCTTATATATTCATAATATTTATTTAATGGTCTGAATTACCTCCCTCTACTCACCAATATCAATATCATTCACTTATCCTCTTCTTCTCTCCCACATTTATCATCCTCTAAGCATACTAAATAGGCCTAAATTGCTTTGCTTTTATACAAGTCTCTTGATCATATATTTCTTAGTCAGATCCACATTAAAATAACTTAGGCCAAGAATGAATAGATATTTTAATATTAAAATATCATGCCTTAATCATGAATCAATCAATACAATAGGTTGGACATACATCAATTAGCCCTTACTCCTCTTTTAGGCTTATGGAGACATAATAAGTCTTCTTAACAATACATCACCCTTTGATATTTATTGAAGCATATCCAAAAACTCCACATGGTAGGAATAAGTCATATTTCACTCCAATATACCTTATATAACTTTAATTTAAGTATATAACACCTTTTAGGTCTAACTACCACTTGAACCCTTCTTCAATCATTGCTTATAAAAGGCATGTGCATATATAGAAACTTTATCTTGAACAAATGAGGCATATACTCAATTTTTCCAAAGAACCATGGAAAAAATATATATATTTAGAGACCTCATGACCTCAAGGTCATCATAAACTTCATCTGATGTTTTGACTTAGGGTAAACAGACTCAAACACTTCTCTGCAAGATGTTCACTTAGAACTAACAACTAACTTTAAAACATAGTCAAGGAAACATGAACATCTGAAACATGATTGAATATCTTCAAAGGATTTAAATTAATGAATAGGATCTTATAAAAGACTCAAAACAACCTCAAATAATCAAATCATGATCTCTAATGAAAATTATTGGTCTTATATACTAATCTTCTGACCTTCTCTCTCATAGACTCTACTCAACTAGATAAGCCATTTTAGCTTTAATGATTCAACCTATTACTTAGAGTTACAAGTTTATACAAAGCATGGAGAGATTATTCAAGACCTTAAAAACATCATCATGCATTTTAATTCATCACTCTCACATGAAAAACATTTCAAGAGACATCTTATATTTGTCTAATTTCCTTATTGTCTACACCACTAGGTCTGTTAGCAACTGGTCAATTTGGATCACCAATTTTGCACACCTAAGATCTATAACCTCTCCATAAATCTTCATCAACATCAACTAAAAGTCTCACACTTTTTTTTCCATTCACTTATCATTTTTTACTTGATCAACTGTGTCTTATATAATAAATGTTTGAAAGAAAAACCCCTTCCTATAGGTTTTGCTTACTCACCTAAGAAACCAATCACACCTAGAGATGCTTGAGAAGGTTGGATTCAACCTCAAATCACTTTTATAATAAAATAAAACTATTTTTATATATTTATAATAAGATCTTCAACATCGGTTCATTGTTAGGGTTTTATGAGGGTTTAGACCATCTTTCAATCTAATGATCATTCATAAAACTTAGCTCCTCTTTCTAAAAACCAATGCTTCAAACATTGAGCTAGAACCCTTCTTCATATACCATAAATATCTTAGGTTCTCATGTTGATTTTTTACATGCCAAAAATCATTGATAAAATATTCTCAAGTAGATAACTCTTCATTTTGTGCACTCAAAAAACCTTAAAATATTTTTTCAAGCCTTTTCTTAAAAACCTTGATTTGAAACTTCATGTACATACTTAAAAAAACTTTAATAACCTTTGTAAATGTTTACTTATTCATTTATTTCATGTAAATTGATCATGTTTCCTCATATGGCCACCATCTCTCTTCTTGTTTTTTAATCCTTGACCTGCAAGTCTTATTAGTCCTTGAATCTAACTTTTTAGCCACCCTGTAGGCTCCACCTTGAAATTATCTTGTGTTTCAATGTCTCTTGTGTATGCTTAAGAAATTTCATACACCCACTCTTCTTTATAACTTCAATATAACTTCTTTAGATCTACTTACAGATATTTGAAGCTTGACTGGGATCTTTGTGGCATCTTTAGAGCTACATATACAGATCTTTGGAGCTGATTTTTTTATCAATTATAAGTTCCTTAACACCTCATGTACAAACTCAACCAATATCTCTCATGCTCAAACACTTTCAAGTATTATTTAGAGCATTCTCTTCTTCATAGCACATTTAGAGCATTTTTAGAACTCCTTACACAGATCTTTAGTGCACATAGCTTCTTCTTTAGAGCTCACTCATATCATCATGCCACCTATAAATACCATCTCATAAGGTATAGATATAGCATTAAAAGATGCTTTAAATTTTGTATACTAACCTATACTCACTCATTTATGATTCTCAATGATTTCACTTAAGCTAACATTAGAACATTCTTCAAATAGTATTCTTTCATCACAGTAACAAAACATTCGTTATGCTAGTAATAGAACTTATTCATATACATACCTCAAAGCTTACTTGACTAGGCATTTACACAATAAACTTTGACATCAATGATATTAGATTGACACCAATAAAATAACCATACATCTTCATAAGAACCTTTGACATCAATGACAATATTAAATATCAAATCTCAACACTAAATGATAATTCTCAACAATCTCTTCATTAATCAATGACCATGTTCAACACAGTTTATATCAAAATGAATAGAAACTAAGTTCTAGTTCAATATAAATTGTATGTTATAATTCATATATTACATCAATCATGAAATGTGTGTATGTTGGTGAAAATGATTTAATTAATTATATCTTGAATTAAAATAAACTATAGTTAGTTCAAATAAATACATGTAAAATTTGTATACAAAATTATCCTTTAACTAAGGCTTGCTTGGCATCTACATGGCACTACTCATTGTCATGATTAGAAATGAAGTGGTAGATAGGGTTGAATTAAAATTTGTATCCAATACACTTGTTAAACTGGTAGGAACTAAAGTGGTAGGTGTTGTTGAATTTGGCACATTAGGTGGAGTCTGGGTTATTAAACTAGTAGTTAGAGTGAATCTAGACTTCTTCTTGGCTTCAATTTCTTGATAGTGTTTGTATCCCATAGCATGATGTGCTCATATTATGCTCATGTCAAGAATATATGGTTTATTCACCATGTTCACTTGTGCCATTAATATTGCATGCTCAACTTTAGTGGCTCTAAAGCCTACCCAAAAGACTTCAACTTTAGTGGCTTTCTTCCTCACCAAATTTAGCTTAGCCTCAATATTTTCTAAAGTTAATCCTTGTATACTATGTTTAAAATTATTTGATTCTTGTTGTAACATTTGGTCAAAAATGAACGTAAACATTAGCCTTATTGTTCCATCCCATGCATGTGTTAACTCTATTTCATTCAAAATCTGCATTGTATGTTTTTCCTACTCAGTGATCTTGTTGACTAAAGCATCAACAGATGTAATCCATTCCTATGATTCTTGGGTCTTGATGACTACTATATTCAATTAATTTGTTGCCTCAAGGGGGGACATTAATTTGAGATGGCTCAAAATTCTATTAGGAGTATACATAACCAAAAAAATTAGCTCGTTCCCATCTTCCTTGAGAGCCTTAAATAATTTAGTTGTTGTAATTTCTTGGGGAGCCAATTGTGCCCTTAAAGAATGAATACTATCTAGTATCTCATATAATCTATAATAAATATACTAGATACTATATACTTAAAGTCCTTGATGAAATGGGATTGACCCTTATTTCTATCTTATCTCTTTGAAAGAGAGTAGATCTCTTCTTTTTCTTCCAAAAATTAAATTTTGCCCAATGTTGTCTTTTATCTTCCTCCTCCTCACCCTTGGCATAGAACTAAACAATTTATCAAATAGTGAGCTCACATGGGCATCTCGATTATCTTCAAGTTTGGCCTGTTAGAAGTTGATGCTCCTAATTACTTAGCCTAATCTAGAAGGGTCAAATTTGACAAGTCTAGTCATTTTACTTCTATTTGGATGTCTTTTATAGGCTTAGTCTCAGGATTTGGCTTGGACATTAAAGGCCATATTATTTTGGACCAGTCTACATTTCCTAGATATGGCATTGGATTGAAAATGTATACCAATTTCTTCTTTAGATATCTCTTTGTGGCCACCACTATTGTAGTCTATATTTCTTCTGAGGAGGGCATCAATGAGCTTAGTTGAGTATAATATGTTGTCAATTAGGTGTTGGGATGGATAATAGTAGTGGTATAAATAGATGTGAAGACCAAATTATAAATATTAGTAATAATTATGGACATAGGTTTAGAAGAAGGTGATGACATATGAGGGAAAGAAGAGACAACTGGTAATGAAATAATAGGAGAATGGATAAATTGAGTAGTGGGTAGAACATTCTTACCTGATTGGTCACCCCTAAGGTGTGCCTTTCCTTTCAATCCCTACAAGCTTAAGACCTTAACTTATAATTATTATTCATCCACCTCATGGATTGACTCACATTATATTAAAGGTTGTGCTTGGTCACTTGGCCCTTTTATGGATTATGCCTAAGACCTTCCTGCCTTATATTTTATCTTATAAAAAATTATTGTCTTTTTTGCTTGAGGAGTAGTCACTTGTTCGGTAGTAAGAGAGATATTCATGATAGATGTTGTGGTTACTAGAGATACCATAGTATGTACAAGGTCTTCTTCATCAGAATACTTTAATCAAATGATATCCTCTTCTCTCCCAATAGTGTTATCTCTGGCCTAAATTAATTCTTCTACTTGTTCTTATTTTACATTCCTCAATTTAACCTAAACTTGAGGAGTTTCCTCTTCCATTTTCACTGTAACAATTGATGTTTCCCCTTCACCTTGTTCTTTCCCTATAGCCATCATCATAGTGGGTGGATTTTGGGGGTCTTAGCTCTAGTCTTGTGGTTTCTAGAAAGGTCTATTACTCCAAAAATCTTAAGATGTCCATGCCCTTGGTGGTAGGATTCTAAATTTTTATTTTTCAAGTGTAAGGGAAGGATCTACTTGGATTACCTTAAGCAAGCCCTCACTCATACTAGTAGTCTTAGCCTTTTTCTTAATCTCTGCATCATATTTTCAATTAAGAAATAAGAAGTCATGATAAAAAGGCTCATGCTTTTATTGAATTACCATATTGTGTACATGTTGTTACACTTTCCCTTAGGGGTCCCAATCCTTGTGGGGAAATATAGATAAGGCACAGGTCTTCCTAGCACCACCAGCATCTATAATCTACGACAGGTATAACACATTCTCCAAATTATGCTATGGGAGCCATGAAATGTTCTCTTATTTCTCTTAGTGAGGTCTTCATCAATCCCATTCCATAACCAATAGGCAATTTATTTTTTAGCTACTTTGTTTAGGATGTATTTAGGGAGGCAAATAGGATCAACCTTGTGTCCAACAATCATTTTAACAGTGTATTTGATATAAAACTATTAATCACACAAATAAATGAATATATTGGCTATATTCTTATAAATTTTGGCCAAAGGTTCACCATAAATTGTAATCCAAAGTTGAGGATACAAATCTTCAATAATTCTTGATATGTTCCTTGTATAATCCTAAATGTGTACAAATGAATAGATGTCACATATTTTGTTCTTGATGTATTCAGGATTGGGATCCCATAGAGCCCTATTATGTCTATAGATAGTGCTAGTTACTATGTCTAAAAGGTAAGACATCATGTATAAATTTCCACCTTGGGGCCTTTTATCTTTGTGCAATATCAATTCCTACAAGTGGGTGTAGATAATCTCCCCTAATGTGAAAGTGTGTTAAGATGTGATTAAAGATCGAGAAATGGTACCAGTTATAAATGAAGGAATTGGATGTTTAGGTGGCCATATAGATGTTTCAAGTGCTATACCAAAGCATATTCCCATCCAAAATTTGGTAACATGCACAAGATTATTAGTGACCTCTTTGAGCAAAAGTGTCTATCCAAGGAGAAGCCATTTTTACACTATTTGTTCTACATTGTTGCTCATCTTCCAACTAGGTACAGTATGCAAATCAAAGGTAGAATCTAGGATGGGTAATCATAAATACCTTTTAAATGTCTCCTTGGATATGTAAGTGATGATTTTGTTATGTTTCATGTAGTAGAGGAACCTACTATCTGTAATCCTCCATTCAAAGAACAAATCTCTTAATAGGTCAATGCATGGCATCACCTCTAGTTATGTAGCTACATAATTAAGTGTTTGGAATTTGAAAGGAAATAGGTTAGTTTCAAGTTGTCACTCCTCTTGAGATATGTATTCTTTATAGGAAAATGGGTTGATGCTTTATACAACCTCTCATAAAGCTGAGTAATTAGCGTAGATACCATCTAATTCTGAGGCATCAGAAATTGTATCCATGTATTATACTGAGTCTTTGATGGAGAATATAGATGGTGTTTGGGATATTATGTATGTTCTAGATAAATATGTCATTTTTAATTCTTAGTAATGTTAGAATTCAAGCTTCTAGAAATGGTGGTTTGGCATTGTTATGCAAAATTACAACTTATTTGGATGCAACTAGGGCTTTAATTTCATAGAAGGCAATATACATTCAAGCTCAATGATAATCAATAGATTTGGATTAAGTTATAAGCTTAATTTTATATCCTTTTATTATTCATGTTTAGTTCATGTTCCATTAATCACCAATGACTGTAATCTTGTCACCTTCATTTAATTTTAATTTGACCACCTTGGCCTAGTGGGCATACCATGTAGGATGCTTTCTCATCCATGGAATACCATGGTGCTACTCTTCTTACACTTGTCAATGTGTGAATTAGTTAGGAGTCAAAATTTTCATTTGGGATAAATCATTCGATTTGGTGAGCCAATATTTTTAAATCAAATACTCTAAAAACCTAAATGTTCTTTGAAGATATTATCATTCAAGAAGATTTATCAGAGAAAGTTTTTGAAGGTATGAGTTTTGATCAAAATTATTTGAATAAAAGATACCAAAGAGAAAATTTTTGAAGACCAAAATGTTCCCAAAATAAATCTACCAAAAAGAATGTCTCTGACCAAAAGGATCTGAAGGATATTTTATTGGCACAAATTTGTCGACTAAAAAGCCCCTGAAAAAGTCTCTCGACCAAAAGTTCCCAAAGAAAAGCTCCCGATCAAAAGTTGTCTAAGAGAAAGTTCCCAAAGACTAAAATGTTCATAATAATAAATAAGTGATCCTGAATAAGTGAATCTAAATAAGTAAATCTGAATAAGTGAATCCAAATAAGTAAATCTAAATACCTATCATACATAGTAAGCTTTCACAATTTTTATTAATAGATTAGTTCCAAAAAGTCATTCTAATGGATTTGGGTTACAAGAGGAAAATAAATGTAACAAAGGTAATTTAATACCAAAATTTTCCAAATTTCCATAGATAATAAAAGAGGCTAACATGCATGCACAACCATATAATGAATAATACTTCTAAAAAAAATGGGTCCCCACTTGTCCATTAGAAAATGCAAGGTGGGGTGTGTTTAATACAACAAATGGTAACTTATAGGGGTGAATACTCTTGAGTTTAAAGAACCTAGAATCCATGGTTTTTCAATCCTAATATCAACCATGAACCATTCTTATAAAATGATTAGATCAAAAATATGAAAGAGACTCTTGATAAATTCATACAACATACTAACTTTACCCATACCTTAGACCAGTGTGTGTCAAAATGATATCTTTTACTCCTTGTCAAAGGATTTTAGAAAAGACATGGGATGAGTTGTATGTTTCATTATGATTTGGCATTAAGTAAAAAAAAAATTGGGGATCCTAGGTATTGCTCTATTACTAGCCAAACATCCATAACCCTGACAAAGATACCTTTGATCACCCTTCCTCCCTTTTATCATAATTTTTTATGATGCATGATACATTGATATTATGTCATCATGTAGGATTTTAATCCCTTATAATTTTATTTTATAATTTTGAATTATTTCCTTTTATTTTTTTCTATATTTTATTTTTGAATGGAATAAATAAGAAGGTGATCACCATAAGTTGGTACTGGTAAGATTGGGTTCATCAGAATGTCCCTGTCAACTTTACTCATATCAATGGTTATTACCTCCAACAAGTATTATGATTTAATTTGCATTTTATCTAAGGAGATAATACAAAAATTCTAAATTTTCATGGAACTATGGGAGTACCTTTTATATACCTTGTGAAATTAATTACTTCATAATATTGTCATGGTTAACTCTCTCATCACTTACCTAGATTAGGAATTATGATGTACAAGGTGCAATACTCACTGATTCAAGTTGGATTCAAAACACACAAGTTGTTGCTTAATTATACCAAGATTTATGAGTCATATTTCCATGAAATAAAATGAATAACTATTATAAAAAGTGGAAAACTACCTAAAACAAACAACTAGACTAAGTAAAACAAAATGTAGAAAGCAAAAATTACTAATCTAGAAAGCATGAATTATTCTAAAGAAAATAAATGACTGAAAGAAGGAAACTAACTAATAAATAAAATATAACCTACCCCTACCTATGCTATAACATTTTTTGTTACTCATAAACATCTCTAGATGGAGCAGCCATGAACTAGTGTTTCAAAAATTATCCATTGATTAAATATATCAATTCATTACCTTGGAGATCCTTCAAATGGAAAGCACTATTACCCAAGATATAAAATATTTAATAAGTTCCTATCCATAGTAGGGTGAAATTTTCATGGTGTCCTTTATTTTCATGGGCTTTATCCCATAGAAGCATCAAGTCATAAATCTTGAATGCTTTAGATTTTGCTCTTTTATCAACCATCTTTTGGCTATGTCTTGATGCCTACTAAAGTTATACAAATATTTAGTCTTAGATTCCTCCATCTCTATGATATCTATTAATCTAAACACTATCCTCTCAATTGGTTCTATGTGTTCTTTCATGAACTAATATGTTGGAAACTTAAGCATGATCGGGAATAATAGTTTCTTCTTATAGACTAGCATATATGGTGAGGTTTTAATGTCCTACTTATATCGAGTTTGATCTACCCAAAGTGTATATTTTAGTAAGAGATAACACTCTCTGGGCTTATCAACAACATATTTATTGATAACATCATTGAGTTTCTTATTGGTTGATTCATCCAATCCATTCCCTTATGGGTGGTGATTGGAAGATGGTCTAATGGTTATCTGATTATCATGGGCCCATTCTATAAATTCAACTAATTGAAATGTTGGCCCACTATCACAAACCAATGAAATATGAGTACCAAACCTGGTTGTGATATGTTCTTCAAGTAAATTGATCATATCTTATGCTCTTGAATTCTTGTTGATTATTGCTTCAATCCATTTGGTATAATAATTTGTAGTAATGAGCATAAATTTATGCCTAGCTAAGGAGTTCATGTTGATAACACCAATGAAATATAATCCCCATGGGTGAATGGGTTGCCTTCAATCATAGTTTGTAGTGGAATTACTACATGCACTTCTCTTTTTTCTAAAACTTAGAATATTTGGCACATCTTTACATGGGAGTGAGCATCCTTGAAGATTGTTGGCTAATAATATCCCATTATGTGGATTCTATGGGCTATAGTATTTCTAGATAGATGGCCACTACCAATCTTTTAATGTGGATCTTCCATAATCTCTTAGGATTTTTCACATGATACACATCTTAAATATATTCTTTCATATTTATTCTATAGAGTATTCCCTTCTTGATCATATAATGAGTAGCTTATAGCCTTAAGGCTCTCTTTTTCTTACTTGATTTTTTGGGGACATGTTCTAGTGAGTAGGAACCAGATGATACATGAATACCATTCTTCTTGGGAAACTTGTGTTTGACAGACTTATTCAATGGTGATGCATGTAGACATCCAATTTTGGACACAAATTCCTTCTGATCAAACTTCATACTAATTCTTACCAACCATTACAAATTAAGCATAAGAATCATTAAACATCTCAAATTTGTTAATGCATCATTCATCAAAGCTCATAATCATGTTAAGGCATCCCTATTTGGGATACTAGACTATATACAATAATAACCTCTCATACATTCTTCCCCAATCACCTTGAAACATAACAACTATCACTTTGGCATATAGACCCATTAAGCAGGGCACTTGATTAGAACTTGAAAGAGCAAAAATGCTAATCAAAATCAATCATCTAAGTAAATAAGATTAAATGTTTAGTTGAATTATCCATTACAATTAATGAATATCTAAAAATAGAAATTATAAAATTCAAAATATCAATCCTTTTCATCATTGCCTTTATGATTTGTTGAGCTCTTCCAAAATATCTAATTTGAGAGCTATGTGTAGTAATTAAAAATCATAATTAAATGACAACATTTAACTCAATTAGAGTTAGCCTCAACTCACCTAGGGTTAGGTTAAAATAATTACATGTTTAAACTCAACCTTAACTCACCTTAGGTGAGATTTAATTATTGAGGCTATAAATACAAGGCCATGTTTATTTATTTCTAATCTATTTTAGTGTAAAGTTATTATGCACAAATATATTTAACAAGCTCTTTTGATTTAGTGTTATAATGCCTAAATTCCTTGTAAGTAGTGTTACCATGCTCAAATTTGAGCCAATTAATCAAGCCAAGGTGCCAAGGAAACATGAAGACAATAAAAATCCAAAGATGAATATTTATTGATGCACACGCTGAGTAATCCATTTCAACAATCCATTTGAAGCTCTAAGGAAGGTAAAAGAGTGTCTTATTTTATGTTTTAGTTGTGTTTTCATATGCATACTTGTTACCTATGCTCTCCCTAGTGTCTAGGCTATATGTTTTATTATTTTAGTGTGTTTATTTGAGTTTTATTTCCTATACTAACACAATACTAACCTCCCCTTTATGTATTCCTTGATCACAATGTGTGGGTCTAGTTCAGCCATCAAATGAACATTGTCTTATCCTTTGAAGATCTTAGTAGGTTTAATCTTAATGAGAAACTCTTGAAATTTTTCCATCCATTTGCCCCTACACTCTCCTAACTCATTTTGTCCTTGCATAAACTTTACATTAGGGTCTTAGATAATAGCAATCATCTTATTCCTAAGAAGTTGATTTTGGAAATGTTTTACTGCTTTGGCAAGGGCAAAGATCTACTTGTCAATCAGGGAATATTTGAAGTATGCATCCTATAATTTCATGCTTATGAAATCAATAGTATATGTGAAAAATGAATCCAAGAGGGGAGATTAGTATGGTTTAATTCAAGAAAATAAAATCAAAACAAACACACTAAAAACTAACACCACTAGCCTAGATACTAGGGTGAGCATAAGTAACAAGAACACGATTAGAAAACAAAATAGAATTTTCCCTTTTATCCTCCTTTTAGCTTCAAATTTGCTTGTTTGGTGAGGTTGTATTTCTTGGCTATGTGCTCAATAAATCTTTTTCAATGAAGCTCCACTACTCCACCTCTCCTTAGCACCTTGGCTTGGCTTGTTTGAATTGATAAATGGGCATGGTAACACTAAAATGAAGCTTTTTTGAGGTCTTTTGGCATAAAAACATTACACTAGAATAACTTTACATGTATTTTACCAAAATAAATTTACACCAAAAGAGATTAAAGATCAATGCATGAGGCCTTATATTTATATCCTCCAAAGTTAACTCTCACCTAAGTTGAGTTAGGTTAAGATTAAGCATGATTGAGTTTAGACTATCCCTTGGTGAGTTAAGGGTAACCATAATTGAGTTAAGGAAGGGACATGTAATTATTATTTTCAATTATTAGGCATGGATCATAAATCCATATATTTGGTAGATATTTATTGAGTGCTTGACAACTTCTTGGAAGCACAGCTACTAATAAGGAGGTGAATTAGTGCCCTTAAAAAATTCATTCAAGTCCACTTATCATTCATGAAGGATTCATTAAAACACATAAATCAATCAATGCATAAGCAAGAATTCATATAATAATACACTATATGAACATAAGAGATATGTGGGAAACCCTCATGGGGGATAAAACCAAATAAAACATAGCTTTTACTACAATCTTATAAGTAATGAATCAATATTTAATGAAGCACCAACTCCATAAGGAGCACCAACCCCTTAAGTGAATCAACACTAACTCAATCCTTAGAACCTCTTATTACCTTTTTACACTTTTTTCTCACTCAAATAATGATTATTACCTTCTTTTTCTTGTCACACTCTTTTATCTCTCTCAAATAGTCTATTAGGCCTCTTCGGTCAACTAGCCCTCTTCTTAGCAGAATTAGGTCAAATGACCTTACTCATAGTATATAATTATTGTTATAAATTCATGAAATATCCATCACACATATCTAATGGTAATTAAACCCTATACCTAGTTTCTAAACTCTTATTTCATTCAATCATTTTCTTCAATATTCTAACTAGTCAATTAGGCCTATTAGACCTTCTTTTTATACATGACTCTTGCTCTTACACACCTTGGTTAAACAAAAAATCCCCATAATTTTATAACCCTTATAATAGATCAAAAAACATGTTTCACAAGTGAAAAAACCATTACATAGGTGGGTAACCACTCATAAAGACCAAAACCACCATTAGGCCTAATAGAGAATGCAATTAGGCCTTCTCAAGGCACACGTTTCACCTTGGCCACCTTGGAACATTTTAAGACTCCATAATTGGATGAAAAAATTCACAAACTCTTTAATTAAATACCTTATAATCTCACCTTATGTCCCCAACACCATTTATCTCATTTCACTCCTTGAACCACACCATTAGATCTAGTCACAATTAGCCCTTCTCACTACCAAAAAGTTTGCTTTGAATATCTGAGGCATACACTCAACTTTGTCACATAAAAATATCAAAACATCACATGGATATAACCTCCATGACCTTAGGTTCATCATCATGTCCATTATAATTCAAAATATATGGCAAAAAATTTTAAATAGACCACTTCCATATGTTCAATCAGAACTGCAAATAGGCCTTAAACACCCCGTCAAGAACCTTTGACTTTTCACACCTTCATAGGCATTTATTGATGCATAGGCATGGGGGAAAAGTCCTCATATACATAATCATCTAAGGATAAATCCAATTTTCACATTCACTCAAATATTTGGACTTCAAGGTTCATTTTCTAGTTCATTATTTTACTTAGCTCCTTGGGCTTTGGAATCCTTTAGGAATTCATAATTGAAGATCACTTGAAATAAAAACAATTGACTAGTTGGATTGTGAACTAGATTATGATGTTTTAAAGTATTCTCCTCAATATCTATACATCATTTATCATGAATTAAAATTAACCTATGAGACCTATATAAAAATATCATATGCATTATATTCTTAAACTCTATGCATAATTACTCAGGAACATCATTCTCACTAACACACAGAAAATTGCCTGAATGCTCCAAAACATAGTCATGGAAACCAAGACTTGGAACACTTGTGTGAAAATTTTTATGAACTTAAAATGGGTTTATATTATTTTTAAGCATATTTATTTATAATATATATATATATATATTATAATTTAAAATATAAATATTGGTTTTACTAACCAATCTCATGTCTTCACTGTACACAGACCTCACTTTGTTAGACAAGTTAGATTAAGATCAAATTTTTGCCATACACAAGCTTATTTAAATATTATCTCCATTATTTATATGTGTTATAGGTATTTAAAAATAACCCCATACATTTTTATCCATCCCTAATCCACTATAACCCATCCCTAATCTCATTCTCACTTCTCCGATTGTTTTCTCACTATCTTCCTCACTAAGCCTTTTTAGTGATAGGATAACTTCTATGACTAGTTTATCATATTTGAAATTTTTAACCTGATAATAAACTTAAATTATCATAAAATACAAGTATCACACATCATCCTTCAATTATTTTCATGCTTTGACCTGGTTAACCCTACCTGTTAAATCAAAAATCTAAGAAACAAGGGGTTTCATGTAGCTTCCACTCAATCTTCTGATATACCAATTCCACCTAGAGGTACTTGGGAGAGTAATATACATTTTAAAATCACAAAAATAGGTCATACAAACCATTATAAATAATTTCCAATAAGATACTCCATATCAGGTCATAGTTAGGGTTTTAAAGCACTAAAAATAGTTTCTATTCTTAGCAATCATTCATAAAAGATTGCCCCTTAACTCCAAAAATAATTCTAGGAAATTTGGGCTAAGAAATTTCCCAAAATTACATTAAATTATTAGGATCTCATTCAAAATTTTCACATGAAAAAGAGCATGATAAAATCCTTCTTGGGTCTACAATACCTCATTTTGTGCATATAAAAAACCTTTAAATCACTTTTCATGATTTTTCTTTCAAAATATGACCTTAGACTTGGTAAACACACTTAAAACAACCTATAACACCTTTTAAAATTATCTCATGATATTTTTCATCTTATAAACTAAACTTGACCCCTCATTAGGCCACACTAGGTCTCTTTACACATTAGGCCTTGAATTGATAGTCACACTTATACCTTGATCACAACTTAAAACATATTGTAATATTATTAACACATCATATTCATGTCATAAACCTCATACCATGATCACACATTTATTTTCATCCTTCATATATCTTGATAACATGTCAAGACTCCTCATTAGGTCAAGTAGAGTCTAGGACTATACCGATTGCATGCCAAGGCTTAAGACCTTACCCCTAGAGGTTTACCTTAAAACATTCTTGAGTGTTTCAAAAATTCATATGAATTATTAGGAATCATTAACCATTAACTTGTACCTTTTATCTTGATCTTGACCTTGACATGTCATCAATCTTACAAGAATTACCAAGTTTCCTTCAAATTCTCTCTTGTCATAGGACTCCTTGTCAAATAACACTTCACCATGTATAACACCAAATTTTAATTTTACATCAATGATAAAATTTATTACACAACACAAATAATATTAACATACCTCAACAATCCCCCCTTTGTCATTGATAGCAAACTCTCAAACAAAGTTGATCATTCTCATCTCCCCAAGTTGGATCTTCTTCAAACTAACCTTTCTCCCAAATTATAACTTTCTTCCCCTTTTCATATTTTGACAACTATCCAATCCTTGAACCTATAAAAAAAAACCTTTTCTCTTTGAACAAGATCACTCTCTCTCTTTGATAAAAACTCAACATAGATCAAGCTCACAACCAACTATTATAGATTTACTTGGCAAACATACCTACTCTTCGGAACATGATTGGCTCCCCTTATCTCCATGAGATATTCCAAAAATCTCATAAATGTGATTTGGTTTGATCAAGTCATCATACAAATTTTTTTTAACCCATATCTTTCATTCACATCTTCAATAGACTATTGACTAAACTTTGGATCTGAAACAAATAATACAAAGCTCTACCTAAGACCAAGAACCCTTCATGTTTATTCGCACTAGATGAGTGCCTCCATGAAGCCTAATGGAGTCACCTATTCTCTCTTGAGTAATAAAAAAACATAAAATAAAGAGATTTACATATCTCCATGTTCTTACTAGATTGAACTTTCTTCATGATCCTCTTAGGATTGAATGATTCAATTTCTATTTGAACAACATTCTGACTTGGTCTATTTATCTTGACTCCTTCATCCATAATCTGAGCTGATAAGGAGAATTATTGGAACTCATCTACATATTAAATATGCTCCACCATGGAAATTAGTCCACTTGGAATTGCATATTGATCATCATTCACCTTATCTACCTTTGGTATCCATTCACTATTTAGTCTTCTTTCTTACACTCTAGGGGCCCCTATCTTCTTGTTTTGACTTGAGAATCCATACTTACAAAACTTTGCAATATGACCAAACTTTTTAAAATTGAAACACACTATTCCTCTTAATGGAAACACAACATTACCCATACCTCTTGACTGATGATTCTCCTCATAGACTTCTGCATATTTATTCTTGGAGGGTTTTTTACAATGCCTCGCTCTATGACCAAATTGGTTACATGAATAACAATAATCATTGAAATGATTACCTTACCTTATAGTATTATATTGTTTTATATGATTATTATTCATTATTTTATAACCATAATTCCTTGATTGACCATTGATATTTAAGGTCAAATTCTCCTTGATCACATTAGTGTTTTTCTTTTGGTCTCTATTAAAACCAAGACCTATTTTGTCATTGGCAATCTTTTAACTACTTAAGATGTTGTCTAGATCATTGGTACTCTTTTAAAAATTCATAAAGTAATTTACCTTATTTTATTATTGATTCAACTTATCTTTAAAATAAAACACTTCAGTTACATACCTTGCACATTCTTCTTCTTTAGCCTTTAGGCATGCAATCATAATATCAATTTGAGTCTCCACCTGTTTGACTATTTCCTCATGTTCCTTGGAAGTGTTTCTTAGTCTAACTTAAAAAAAAATGATTTGATCCTCATAGTATTTGATAATATACCTCATATCCTTATTCTTATTCTTCACCATCTTCATTTATGCTAGAGAATTCATCAACTCAGCCTTAAGGTCAACCTCATTTTCTTCTTCATCTAAATCACCTACAGTACCTCTAAACCACATGGACTCTTCTTGATTTGAAAATTTTGCCTCCTTGGACATGAATTTAACTTCATTGACATCAAAACATACACCTTAATGCTCACTCTTATAATCTTTCTCTCACTTCCATTAAAGGAGCTACAATCTTCCTTGGTGTAAAAGCTTCTTTTGTTCTTAAAAAACTTTTTCTTGTCATCATAATTTTTAAAGATTTGCTTGATTTTATTAGACCTATAAGACTTATTTTCATCATCATGATACTCATCATCATTTTTCTTATAATTATGAGGGCACTTGTTATCAAAATGTCTAATATTTCCATATTTAAAGCACTTGAAGGGAATATTATGCTTGTATTTAACTAAACTAGTTTTCAACTTTCTTACAAACATAGCTATCAACTCATCATCATCAATATAAAAATTATAATTATCTTTGAATTTTTTACCTTGTGTCTTATTCTCATTTGACTTATTTTTTTCCTTTAATGCATCTTCATTCTTTTTAGGTATTCCTTCACTTATCCTCATCTCATAGGCTATTAAGGTGCCATGAAGTCCATCCATATCTAGCTTATCTAAATCTTGCATCTCTTTAACAACAAATACTTTAGAATAAAACTTTGTAATTATATATCTCAATACCTTTTTATCAATGTTATACTCTTTCAATTCTTCACCTATGCTTCTTATGTTGTTGACCACTTCATCAACCGTCAATAGGTAGGCTACAATGGTCTCATCTTCATTCATCCTTAGGCTTTTAAACTATCTTCTATGGATTTAAAGTTTATCCAACTTGACCTTGGAGTGTCCCTCATGGATAATATTCAACTTTTCCCACATTTATTTTTCAGACATACAGTCTATCACCTTCACAAGCTCCACTTTTGATAGACCACAAAGAATACCATTAATTACTTTTGAATTGTTATCACTAGCCTTTTTACCTACTACATATGTAGGGGGAATAGGGGGTGTAGTATATCCATCCAAAACTGATTTAAAAACATAATGACCTTGATACATCAAATAATTTCTCCTCCTAACACTCCAAAAATCATAATTAGATCCATTGAACATTGAACAATAGAGCCTTACTTGTAGAGAAACCTTCTTATTCTTGACTAGCCATATTCACTTACATAAGATCTATTTTAGGATATTAGGTCCACTTAAAAGGACCTAATATGATACCAAATTCTTTAATTAATTATATTACTAATGTGGGTGAATCATTTCCTTTAAAATATTGATTAAATTCCACTTATCATACATGAAGCATTTATTAAAACACATACATCAACCAATACATAAACAAGCATACAACATATGAACATAAGATATATGTGGGAAAAACTCATGGGGGATAAAATCCACTAAAAAAACTTTTACTATGGTTCTATAATCAATGAACTAAGATTTAGTGAAGTACCAACCCATCACTAGTCAAGTACCAACTCAACTAGTCCTTTAACAAGCACCAACTTGAAAGGAGGCACCAACTCCCTAAGTGACTCAAAAAAAACTCAATCACATGGAACCTATGATCACCGTTGGACACCTATTTCTCACTCAATTTATGATGATTGCCTTCTTTTTCTCTTCAGACTCTTTGATCTCTCTCTAATAGTTTATTAGGCCTCCTCATTCAACCAACCCTCTTCTTGATCGAATTAGGTCAAATAACCTTGCTCATTATATGTATAATTACTATTATAACTTCATTAAATAATCATCACACCCATATAATTTTATTAAAACCCTCTACCTAGTTTCCAAACTCTTATTTCATTTGTTCATTTTCTTCAATATTCTAACTAATCAAATTAGGCCTATTAGACATTTTTATACATGAGTCTTACTCTTACACACATTTATCAGCCCAAAAACTATACATAATTTTATAACCATTGTGATAGATCAAAAATAAAATTACAATTGAAAAAACCACTACATAGGTCGGTCACCACTCATAAGGACCAAAACCAACATTAGGCCTAATAGAGACCTAATGCAATTAGGCCTTCTCAAGGCACACATTTCACCTTGGCCATCTTATAAAAAATTAAGCCTATATAAATGGATGAAAAAAATTAAAAAATATTTTAATTATACCTTTTATAATCTCACCTTATGTCCCCAACACCATTTAGCTCATTTCACTCCTTGAACCACATCATTAGGTCTACTCATAATTAGTCCTTCTCACTACCAAAAAGCATGCTTTGAATATCTAAGTCAAACACTCAAATTTTCCACATAAAAATATAAAAAAATCATATTTATATAACATAAATTACCTAAAGGTAATAATCATATCCATTAGACTTTACCATAAAGGTAAAAAGACCTCAAATAGACCACTTCCATATGCTCACTCAAAACTATAAACAGACCTCAAACACCTAGTGAAGAACCTTTGACTTTTCACACCATCATAGGAATTTATCTTGAACCTATTATACATATATAAAAATTTAATATGAATTATATTATTCAAATCTATGCATAATGACTTAGAAACATCATTCTCACTAACACACAGAAATCCCTGATTATTACAAAATACAATCATGGAAACCAAGACTTATAACACTTGTGTGACCATTTTTATGAACTTAAAATTAGTTTAAATGATCCTTAATAATCCTTAGAACATATTTAAATATATATTTATAAATTCCAATAGCAATATTGCTCTTATAGACCAATCTCATGGCTTCACTGTACATAGACCTTACTGTGTTAGACAAGTCAAATTGAGATCAACTTTATACCATACATAAGATTCTTAAAATATTATATCCATTAGTTATATGTGTTATATATATTTAAAAATAACCTCATGCATTTGGATACATCTCTAATCCATTGCAACCCATCCCTAATCTCATTCCCACTTCTATCTGGTTTTCTCACTATCTTCCTCATTAGGCCTTTTTAGTGATAGGCCAACTTCCATGACTAGTTTATAATATTTTAATTCTTTAACCTAATCATAAAATACAAGTCTCACACATCATTCTCCAATAATTTTCATGCTTTAACCTAGTCAACCCTACCTGCTACATCAAAAATATGAGAAACAAGGGGTTTCCTATAACTTTCACTCACTCTTCTGACAGACCAATGCCACATAGAGGTACTTGGGAGAGTCCTATACATGTTTAAATCACAAAAATAGATCATAAAAACCATTTTGAGCCATTTTTAATAATATATTCCATATCAGGTTATAGTTAGGGCTTAAGGCATTAAAAACCAGTTTCCATTCTTAGCAATCATTCATAAATGATTACCCCTTAGGTCCAAAACTAATGCCAAAAAATTTGGGATAAGAACCTTCCATAACTTACATGAACTTATTAATATCTCATGTAAAGGTTTCACATGCCAAAAAACATGATAAAATCCTTCTCGAGTCTGTAATACCTCATTCTTTATACATAGAAAACCTCAAAATCACTTGTCATTATTTCTCCTTCAATCTATGACCTCAAACTTGGTAAACACACTTTAAATAACCTCTCACACATCTAAAAAATATCTCATTATCTTTGGCATCTTGGAAAATGAACTTGAGCCCTCATTAGGCCACACTAGGTCTCTTTGCACATAAGGCCTTGAACTACCAGTCATACTTAGATCTTAAACACACATTAAAACCTATTATAGTATTATCAAAACCACATAATCATGTCATATAACCTCATACCATGTTCACACACTAATTTTCATCCATCATAGATCTTGATAACACCTCAAGACTCCTCATTAGGTCAAGCATAATATTAGACTAGACTAGTTACATGTTAAAGCTTAACACCTTACCCCTAAAGGTTTACATTGAAACATTATTGAGTGTTTCAACACTTCATATGTATTTTTGGTCATCCTTAACCATTCACTTATACCTTATATATTGATCTTGACCTTAACATATCATCAACCTTAGAAGAATTACCAGGTTTCCATCAAATTCTCTCTTGTCATAGGACTCCTTGTCACATTCAACTTCACCATGCATACACCAAATTTGAATTTGACATCAATGAAAAAATTTATGCCACAACACCAAAAAAAATAACATACCTCAACATAACTCATAAAATAAATGATGAATAAACTTGATATTTTAAATTTTTGAATTTCCATTTTTATATATTATTTAACTATAAATGGATTATTTATCTAAGAATTTAATTTAGTTTAATTATTTGATTCATTTTACTTATCATTTTATCCTTTTTATAATTTTTCAAGTGCCCCTCTTAATGTGTCTAACATCCAAACTACCAATTATTAGGTTGCAAGGTGACTGGAGATGAATCTATGAGAGGTTACTATTATGTACAAGATAATACCCCAAATAGGGATGCCTTAACATAATTTTGAGCACTAATTTATGATGTGTAGATTAAATTGGGACATTTACTAATTTCTAGGCTTAATTTTCAATGTTTGGTAGAATTCAATCTGAAGTCTAATCAAAACCCTATTGTGGCTAGAATGGGGTGTCTACAATTTGCCCCTATTTGGTAAGGCTTTGCAAACTATAGTCATAGTAATATATTCTCAAAGAATGAAAATTCACTTAATGCCTAATGATCCAAATGGCTTTGGATGAGACCTGGATACCCCCTCAAAAGAGTGGGCAGAAAATAAGGTCAATGATCGTCACCTCAAAAATAAGAAAATGATGGGACCTAAAGGAAGAGGGTGGAAAAGACTAATTTAACCAAAGGTAATTATAATTAATGGCATAGTGGGATAACCTAGTTGGGTAGATAAAAAGGATGATTTAACCAAAGGTAGTTATAATCATTGACATAGCAAGGTGGAAAATAATGATTTGCCCAAAGGTAGTTATAATCATTAACAAAATGAAAAATTCCCCAATTGGGTAGATAAAGATAAGGATTTACCCAAAGGTGGTTATAATCATTAGAACAATGAAAACATTCCCCACTAGGGTAGGAGAATGATAATTATTTTCTCAAAGGTGCTTATAATTAATAACAGTGAAAATGAGTTAGAACATGATAATAATGAAGAACATAATTGCCAAAATGTGGTCATACTGGTCCAAGATATGGCCTATTGTGTAGAATACTAAATCAACTTCTAAAACATTATCTATATTTAGTCACTAAAGGTTCTTAAAGAACCAATGGAGTGGAACCAAGGTCAAAATGAATGGTAGGTTGGTTAAAACAACTTTGGTTGATAGTAAAGGTATGGAAAGAATGGTATTTAGTATAGTATAAGGAAAGTGATATTATGGAAATTGGCTATAATGGTAATAGGGTCACCCCCAAGTGATAAGTTTAGGTAAATGGTGGGGTAAAGGGAAATGCATAGGGTATGAAATAATGGCAAGTTGAATGGAAAATGGAAATGGCAAGGTAAATAGTAAGGCAAGATAAATGGTTTTATTATTCCTATTGATGTGGAGATGCACATCTTAATCATCATATGATACAAATAAAATGGTTAAATTTTTAAATTACTATCCCACACCCCTTCTAAATAGTTGCTCTATCAAGAACCTACTACTGATTTGGACTCCAATAATGTTGTGATCTTCATTGGTCTTTGATTATGTTTCCTCCAAACTTTGAGACAAGATGTCTTCATATCCTTTGTTAAGAAAAGTGCAGCCAGGGATGGTAAATATAGATAAATAGTGGATAAAATTTTTGATTTGTTGATGGGGATATGGATCATTATGGACTTTATAATGGTTGGGAAACAAATGAAGATCAAGATTTTTAGGCACACACAATGTTATTAATTTAAATTTGACATAATTTTGGTTATGGTAGGCCAAAGACTTATGAATATGCTATCGATAAGACCACCAATTTTTATATTATTTGGACATAAGAGTAGCTACCATCTGATTATACTATAGATTTGAAGTTTTATTGATGTTATCTTGATAATATCTGCATCGAGCATTGAAGAACTATTGTGCTCATCTATTATCACCTTGAAGAGGTTTTCACCAATAAAATTGTCTTGATTGTCCCTTAGCACCTCTAAGAAGGTTTCACTAAGGAATGTTGACTTTTAACTTTGATTGTCTTCTAGTGCCTCAAATAAATTTTCACTAGAAGATGTTGATCTTGGAATTTGATTACCCCATATCACCTCTAAAAATGTTTCACTATGATATTGTTCTTATTTTATATGAATGTGGTCTTATTCCTCCTAATATTCTACAATTGATATGTCACCATGGATAAAGTTCAACAAGGTGTGATTTTGTTGGTCCCAATTGACACTTATGGTAGGTGAAATGTAAATATAATGGATATGTTGGTTTTTGGTGGCTAATGGAATGGTAATGGAATGGTAATGGAATGGGAAGAGGTAACACAATCCTCATAGAATATGGTAGGATAACTTGTGTCGATGCTAAAGTAATCATCCTCAAAAACCATGGAAGGATTACAAATGTATTAAAATTGATATACAAGGAATGTGTAAGTAATTTTGTAACATCCATGAATTTATTATAATTATGAAGCTAATTTTAACTCAAGGGACTCTAAATTTGATGTTGAGACTAATGTTAATTCTACTTAAGATGTTAAATCTGATATCAATTCAAGAATAGAACCTAAATTCAATGTTGGTTCTTCATCTAGTGTTGTATCAAATATGTTATATTTAATTTTGGTATTGGATGAGTGATGGCCTCATGTTGAACAATGGCCTCTTCATAAATAAGCTCAGCTAAGAATGACTCCATAAAGACTAGCTTGTGAGAGTGAGGCTTCTCAACAAAAGGGAAACAGTTAATAGGAAACTCCATAGAGACTTGTGTGTCAAAGTGAGGCTCCTTAAAAATAGGTAAATGGTTGAGATAATGATTTTCCCAAAGGTTATTATAATATTTATGGGGTGACTCAATAAATACTAGCTTTTTAAGTGAGACTCCTTAAACAAAGGGAAAGGGTCAACAGGCAACTTCATAGAGACTGGCTCATCAAAGTGAAGGTCCTAAACATAAGGCAATGGTAAAAGGTGATTTAACATAAGTTAACTCATCAAAAATAGGTTTTTGAATTAAAACATCATGGATTAAATGGTTGTATTATCTTTAGTTTATAATTGGTTGAAAAATCTCAGATTTGGACACATCTTAGTCTTTGAAATATGGCTCTTGAAGAGATAATGAATCACTTTTTGTGGATTGATGATCAACATGCGTTTCATAAAGTTAGGGGAGGTTGATAATGGATGCATAATTATTAGTGGTTGGATAATGACTCATTTGTAAATAATCCCATCTAAGATGGGTTTAATAAAGACTGGATGTAGGTCTAGGATGGTAGTTAGGATCTGCCTAATCATAATTGCACAACCTTGTTAAGATAATGTGCTACTAGATTTGGAAGGGCCTGAAATGGTAATGAATAATCACTATGAAGTTTGGTTTCTAATGTAATTCAAATGATGAGGGCCTAGAATGGTAATCCTTGGGCACTATGGAGCTTGGTTACTAGTGTAAGCCAAAGGACAAGGTCTTGGTATGGTAATCCTTGGGTATTGTGTAACTTGGTTACTAGTGTAGGCCAAAGGATGATTTCTTGGTATCATAATCCTTGGGTATTATGAAGCTTGGCTGCTAGTTTAGGCCAAATAATGAATTCCTAATATGGTAATCCTTCAAAGTTTTGGATCTTAGTTGCTCACATATATTGAAGGAGGATTCATGGTATAGGTAGGGGATCGGTTACCATTATCATTGAAAGGGTGAACATCATATGTTAATTAGCCCAAATAAGGGAAATCATGGCATATGGTATTCAACATTGCTAGGTTTTGAAATTATCCAAAGGAAGGTGGTCTTGGTCTATGAAAATGGTCTTGGTCTAGGTCTAGGTTTGAAAGTGGCATTATTCTAGGAATAGGTACTTAATTTATTATTGCAAATGTTTTAAACTTGGTATGTCTAGAAACTTGGTCTAAAAGTAAAATGTACTAAACTTGGCCTAAGAATGGATCTCTTCTCCAAAAATGTCAATAATAAACTTGGTCCAAAATGTCCTCAAGGTCTAATGTCAAATGTCTCACACAAATGGTCAAGTGAAAATACAAATCTGAATTCCAATCTTGGTCAAAGGTGCTTCAAAAAAATATAATGTAGGTCAAAAAATGGAAAAGGTGTATAGGTCTTTAGGAACAAGGCAAAAAACTAGGCTCAAAACAACTAGGTCTAAGAATGAAATAGCAAATTACTAGGTCTTTTTGAAACATGACAAAAAAGCTAGACTAAAAACAACTAGGTCTAAAAGGTAAGATAATTAATCTAACAATTTGAAACACTTGGACTCAAACTAGGCATTCAAATTCAAACATGAACTTGACCTTTTGGAAAAATACATTTGGACTTTAGGCATATACATAAAACTAATTGGGAAGATTAATTCTAAGTAAGAAAAAATACAGACAACCAGTAAAACATTCAATCCCAAGTGATGATCAAGACTCAAATGTAAACTAATCACAATTAAGTTTACATTTGGAGAGAGAGTTTTGACCTTAGTTCTAAGCAATAAAAGAGATGCAAGGGCCATGGAAGATAGACCACTTCCCAAATCTAGGCACAAATTTCACCAAAGCAAGAAAATAATTAGTCCAAGTTGCACAATCCAAAAGTGAGAGGTAAATGTCTAAGCCAAAATTATGCAAGGCATAGGCATAAACCAATCAATGTTTGAGTCTAAAAAACACAAGACCAATTTCAAATGTGGTTTTTAAGGCTTATTTTCCTCAAATGGATAAAAATCTATACCAATACAGACGGCATAATTATATTAGGTGTAGATCAAAAAAGTCACATGTGATTTCGAAATTAATTGGACACAAGGCAAAGGTCTTTAAAATAATGTGAGAAACATAATAACACTATCTCACTCAATAGATATGAAAAATGTTTTTGTTTCAAAAACTCTAAGGTGAAGAATTGGAATGAAATGGGTAATGTAATGATGCCCCTTTCAAATAAGTGATACACACACATGAAAGGTTTACAAAATGACTAAGGCAAAGTGTGGCATCAAACAGGTGGCATAACACCTCTTTAGGCAAAATATTGATGTGCAAACATGACTTGTTTTGTTTATGGTGTGACTAACAAATATTTTTGACTCAAAACAATGTAATTAAAAAGGAAAAATAACAAAAACACCTAAGTGTATCATCTTAATCCTAAAAACTAACAAGGTGGCTTCATACTGTAAAATTTTGTCTATGTACTTGCTCTTGAGAGGAAATAATATTGTTAATTCAAAAATTTAGATTCATATGAAAAGTAAGGTTTTTATACCCCCTCATCTCTCAAGAGTTCATATGATAACATGGAACTTCAGGATATTTGCCTTGCATTTACAATATTTCCATGGAAAATAGGGTTTGTCTAAAACTATAAGTCTTGCACATCTAGATGGTCCCAAATGTGGTTAACACTAGAGATTCAATCACATCAATTGATTTCATACCAACTAGCTTACTATACAAGGGTCTATTCATTTTCATATTGATTCCATCTATGTGCTTCTTAATGGAATCCTTTAGTTAGTTAGACAATCATAGTATCCATTCCCTAATTTATATACCTTGTCATAAAGTGGGGTTTAAATAATTTTGGGAGATGAATTCCTAGTCTAAATCTTCCCTAAATAACTCATGGAGAGGCTATGAACTCCTACCCACAAGCCAAAATGCAAGAAAGTAAAGATAGGACTTTGAGGTCATTTTGGGGTCACCCAAGTCACTCAGATCTTAGGGAGTGCCTTAGCAACATTCTTTCTATGCTTGGACTAAGTGACAAAAATCAAATGACAAAGCATTTTTGGTCACCTGAGCTCTCTAAAGGGGATGTGGGGAGAGCATACACACTAAGTCTATATTGTAAAAATAACACTACAAACAAACAAGTAAGAATGATAAACAAGTAAGCTCTTAAGATCGTTTAATCTAAGTTTGAGTTAGTTTTTAGAGCACCAAGAGAAATATGATGTGAATTTTATCCCTTTGGCATTTTTTGAGTTGTGAACTTTGAAAATGAAAACAAAGCAAGTAAATGATTTTTAAACACCAAATGTAATTATGATTTAAAAAATTAAAGTGTTAAAATATGTTTTTCCTTGGTCTTTGGATCCTACAAAGACTTTTAGGGGGTCCTTATGATTATAAGTTAAAATCAAATAAGAAAATAACAATTTAAATTTATCTCAAGTTTATTATGTTTTTCACATAGTGAAATACTGTAGATACACAGAGTAAAACCATAACTTTCTTACAAAACTACAACTGGTTAATCAAAACCAAATTTACCTACAAAACAAATTATTAGTATAAAACTAAAACTACACAATTTAAAATCATGTTAATTAGTACAAAACTACATTTCATGAGTTAATAATGTAATTAGGAAGGTAGTAATGAAACTGGGAAGGCAATAACATAATTGGGAAGGTAATAGCACAACTAGGAAAGTAATAACATGATTGGGAAGTCAATAATACAACTAGGAAGGAAATAATGGAACTGGGAAATTAATAATGCAACTGGGAAGTAAATAATGCAACTACAATATCACAACTCCATAGTGCAATACCATAACCTCTTGGTGCAAAAATACAACTCTATAGAGCAATATTGCATTTTCCTATGTAATGTCTACGAGCTTCAACTTTTCACTTTTTGGTTATCAAGTTAATATTTTGACATGGAAAATGTTAAAAAGATGTCCTAAAATGCAATGGGAATAACTTTGTGGAGTGTGCATCCCACCGATCTTACCATTAATGTGAATAATAAATCTAAGAGGGGATATTAGTATGGTGTTAGTCAAGAAAATCAAATAAAAATAAAACACATAAAAACTAACACCTCTAGCCTAGACACTAGGGTGAGCATAATTAACAAAAACACAAATATAAAACAAAATAAAAACTCCCTTTTATCCTCTTTGTATCTCCAAATTTTCTTTTTTGATGAAGTTGTCTTACTTGGCTATGTGCTCAAGAAATCTTTGTCAATGAAGTTTCATTTCTCTACCTCTCCTTGCCTTGGCTTAGCTTGATTTAGCTTAATAAATGGGCATGGTAACACTACAATGAATATTTTTAGAGATATTTTGGCATAATAACATTGTACTATAATATTTTTACATGTATTTGATCATAATAAATTTACACCAAAATAACTTAAATATCAATGGGTAAGTCCTTGTATTTATAGCCTCCAAAGTTAACTCTCACCCAAGTTGAGTTAGGTTAGGATTAATCATGGTCAATTTCAAACTATCCCTGCTAACACTAGTTGAGTTAATGAGGGGACATGTAATTATTATTTTTAACTACTAAGCATGGCTCACAAATCCATATATTTGTTAGATATTTTGAGTCCTTGACAACTCACAAAAGCAATGATGAAGAATCTTGATATTTTAATTTTTTTAATTTCCATTTTTAGATATTCATTAATTGCAAATAGATTATTTAACTAAGAATTTTATTTGGTTCAATTATTTGATTCATTTTGCTTAGAATTTTATACTTTTAGTAATTTTTCAAGTGCCCCACTTAATGTTTCCAAAGGCTAAACTACTAATTATTAAGTCGCAAGGTGACTAGAGATGAATCTATGAGAGGTTACTATTGAATATAGGATAATACCCCAAATATGGATGCCTCAACATGATTATAAGGTCTAATTTATGATGTGTAGATAAAACTTGGACATTTAGTGATTTTTACACTTAATTTCAATGTTTGTTAGAAATCAATCTAAAGTTCAATTAGAAGTCAATAGTGGCTAGAATGGGGTGTTTATAGGATGTTCATTCTCCTTATTTTTTGTGATCATGGTAGAGATTGTATGTTACAAATAAAATGAGTACAAGAAGAAGTCCTTAGTGTAATCTAGGATTACTAATACTAGGGCTTGTGATATGTCCTTTTTATGTCCTAGAAAGACTTCTTGGTTTATGATGTCCATTCCACTTTAGCATCCTACTTAAGCATTGTGTTTAGAGGTCTAACAATCTCTGCAAATCCTGATATAAATTTTATTTCAAAATTAATCTTCCCAAATAAGGACTTACACTCTTTTTTACTATTTGGGAAAATTATTTTTTAAATTCTTTGAATTCCATTTAGGTCAATGGTGATCCCATATTTGGTAATAATGTGGCCTAGCAACTTGCCTTCAGTAACACTGAATATGCTCTTTTTATGGTTTAATGGGATACCAAAGTTCTTGCATATTTCAAAGATGGACTGAAGATGGTTTATGTGATCATCTCTATTTTTTGATAAAATGGTAATTTCATCCATGTATATGATTATGAATTTACCTATTAGCCCTTAGAATTCATGATCGATGGCTCTTTGAAAAGTATTTCCTGCATTGATTAGGCCAAATGGAATCCACTTATATGCATAAGTTCCCCATTTTGTGGTAAATTTAGTTTTCATTATATCCTCTAATTCCATCAAAACTTGATTATATCTTAAAAATCCATCTAAGAAAAACATCATTCCAGAACCAATCATAGTCTATATCACCTCATCTTATGAGGGATATGGATAGTTATCTTTATTAGAATATTTGTTAAGGTTCCTAAAGCTGATACATAGCTTGATTTTGATGTTCTTTTTCTTGACTAGAACTATATTATCCACCCAAGTCAAATGCCTAATATAAAAGAATATTTAGATACTTATCAACTTCTCTACTTCTTTCTAGATCAACGGTTCTAGAATAGGATTAATCAGTCTTTGCCTTTGCCTAAATGGCTTATGATCTAGCTTGAGTGGAATTGTATGGGTGATGACTCTAGGATTAAAGATCTTTAAATCATCATATGTCCATGTAATTACATATTTATATATAATGATCAAGTCCTTGACCTCTTATGGAGTGAAACTTAGATAATATTGATGAGGTGTAAGTTTCTTTCATCACCTAAATTTTTTGAACTGAAATTAAGACTCATTAACCTTAAGATGCCTTTGTTACTGTGCTTAAGGATCCGTATCAAAATATCTTTCCAAGGTGACCATACCTAATGGGAGAAAATGTTCCTTCAATTGTATGATATCCTCTTCATCTAATTCATCATGTCTTAGATGGATTATTTCCCCATCATCAATTATTTGGGTCTCAAACTATATTGAATTAATCATAAACAGGGTGATCTATTGATCATCATCAAACACTTGAAAATTATCAATATTGTCTGGTACTAATGGACAAGGTACCAATTCTATGGATAATGTTTCCACCTTTGACTCCTACAGGGGTGCCAAATTTGATGATGAAGTGGAAAATGAGTCAACATCTTGGTTTTGTTCTCTTGGAATGGCCACTATATTGAAAGCCTTAAATGAATCGATTAAATGACAAGATTTATGATTATACTTATTTAAATATGATAATTTACATGATACTTATTCTTGACCTAAATGATCACCAATTTTGAGTCTCCATATAAAAATGATTCTTTGATATTGTTATTGAGGGAAAACTATAATCCTAAAATGAGTGCTTCATATTCTGCTCTATTATTGGTGCATGGAAATTGGATCCTATGAACTAATAAGTATTTATTTCCTTGTGGGTCAACCAAATCAATACCAATACCTAATCCTTACTTAGATCTTGTTTTTTCAAAATGGAGGGTCCATAATTAGGAAGGGCCCTACACTTCTTCCTATGATTCATGGTATGTAGTAAATACATAAATTCCTAGACTAAGAGATTTTTAACTTACTTCTTTGTTAGTGGTGTTATACTCTATAATAGGGTGCTTCATCCTTAGATCCTGATCAATCCTAATTTGGTTTGAAATGCCTCTCCATGGTATCCAAATATGAGAGAAGTCTATGGAAATATATTCATTTAGCATCATTGACTAATCCCTGCTTAATAGTAGCCCATATCCTTTAGGAATATCTACTACCAGTATGTCGATAGTCATATGCACATGAGGTTATGATGAAACCTAGATGCATACATCATTAATATCTCCTATCACAGGTACTACTATTTTATCTAGTTATGAAATAGTCCTCTTGGATGGACTTGGGTTCAAACTAAGCTTCTAGAAAATGGAGGTTGGCATCATAGTAATTGAGGCTCTGGAATCCACCAAATAATTATGTATATTCTTGCCAAATTCCCAAATGGTCATCAAGAAATGATGGATCTTAGGATTGATTTTGTATATGATATTTATGTTGGCCATTTTGACCTTTTTTATAGTAGACTTCCCTATGATAGACTTCCATAAGATCTCCTTATGCTCTGTGATCATCCCAATTCATGAAGAGTGATATTAGCCTTAATAATTTTCATATCCTTAATAATATTATATCCTCCCTTGATCTCTTCTTCTCTATGTTAAGATTGATCATTCTATTTTGGGGTAGGAGGATTATTATCAAATTTAGGATTCAAGGGAATAATTGTATTATTGGGAGGAGTAGCAGTGGTGAGAGGTTGTCTATTCCTTAGATTATAATTATTTCTATTGAAATACTAAAATGCTTGCACTTCATCAAAATTATCCTTTAGGAATGTTGTCATCTTCACTTGGGAAGGGAAACTCATAAGTTTCAAATATCATAGCTGAACTTGAGCAGTTGGATTTATGAGGGAGATCTAGGGGATTCATCATTTGATCTTGTTTGATCATTTCCATTTGGAAGATTTCAAAGGTTGTGCATAAATCTACACAGTCCAATTCTCCATGTTGTGATGTGTTATGAACTCTACACTAATTAGACAAATTTGTCTCCATGATACTGATTTCTAGTAGTTTAATGGACTATTGGTGTTTTGCATTATTGGTGGGTCTATTGAAAAACATGTTGTATCTTATAAATCCATAATTATGTTTATAGTTCTAATTGGTGGTATTGCCTATCATTTTCTACATATTTATTAAGTCATTGCTCAATTTATCGACCATTCTTTGTATAGAATACAATTCAGCTTTGGTTGAGTCAGCACCCTAAGTGACTACTATGTTGGAGTGAGCTAGATCTTGATTGTACTATTTCTAATAATGGTCATTCCTTTGTCATTGATTTTTTAGGAAATGATAATTCTAGCTAGTTATTTTTTACGTCATGGGAAGTAGAGTGTAGAATTGATTTTGATTGAATGCAAGGACATTTTTATTAGCATCTGGAATTGGATTCAAATATGGAAATCTATTATTAAATGTTTGGCCCCTAAAATTTTGAGGATTTAGATGTGGATTAAGCTTCTTGTCAATGTTTATAGCTTCTTCATATGCCAAGGCTAAATTATTGATAGCAATAGCTCTCCTCAAAAATACTATAGTGATGGGATCCAAAGTGTTCTTAAAATCTCAAGTGATAGATATGTTTATGGTTTGTATGTCATGTTCATCCAAGTGTACATTTTCTAAATCCTTGTATTAAAATATCTAATTGATTCATTGGGATCCCTCTTCATGCTGGTGAAATGCAATCATAATAAAAATCTAGTAGGTTGAATGGGAAAAGCCTGCATGTAATATCTTCATTTATAACAATCATTAATCTTAAAGCAGCCTTGAAAGATTTAATATGTTCTTCTACCATTCTCCCACTTGAGGGGGGAAATGTAGGCAAATATTTCATTGGGTTATTTGGTAAATTGTGTTGATCTCTAAGAATGGCAATAGTGGATCCAACTAGCCATGGTTGAGCCATAGGATGGTTGATGAGCAAGATATTTCTTATTGGGGAAGGTGTTTTGGCCAGTGTACCTTAGGGGTGGTTAGTACTAGTCTAAGCCTCCTATGATTTGAAAAAGGTGATATCAAAAGGATAGCTTGGGATATAGAACTTTTTAATCTCCTAGGTGTATCTAGTGCAACTCTATGTAGGGACTGACCTCTACTATTGAAGAAACACACAAGTGTGTCCTCCTTCTAGTGCTAGTTTTTTATTTCTATTAATGTGGGTTTTAATCACACCATAGAAATTAAATGAAGTAGACTCAAAAAATTTAGGATCTCTATGGAAAATAAGTTCCACTCTAGTGCACAAGTTATGAGTATGCAATTAAAAAAACCAATTAGTGGAATAGTAGGTTGAGTTGGTAGGTTGTTTAACCATGTTTATGGATGGATGTATGAAATCTAAAGGAAAGCAAACACTGAGTGAATTGGATGGGTGGAGAGTTAATGTATGGTGGGTAGATATCAAATAAACTCAAAAAAAGAGGGAAAGGTAATGCTAAAAAGGAGGATTTATGTTCTTGAAAGGTCACTCCCAATGTTGTTTCTTTGGTGGACAAGTATTTCCAAGACTAATGTTTTCCATTTGTAACTATTGCACACTCACAAACAAACATAGTTAAGTAGTTTTAAGAACTAGGTATAGGTAAATTAATGATCTTAGCTAAAGGTTACTCTCTTTAGATTTGTTGTTGCACACCCTTAGTGGAGAGATTATAGCTCAGACCAAAGAGTTATCTAGAGTAGTTACAACCATACCTAGACGACTATACTAAAATAAATACTCCTAAACACCTCAAAATATCAACACAGTCTAAGTTGATTGCTCAAATCAATGAAATTTACTAATATTTAATAGATTTTTCACATATAAGATAAGTATACATTAATTATAACAACTAGATTCATAAGTAGCATTTTCACAGTTTAAAATTACTTGATACAGACAAAGAAGCTAAAATTTGAATAACATAGAAAAGAAAGAAGAGAGAACAAACATAATTGCATGACAATTAATGACTTTATTTATTCCTAATTATTGATCAAAATTCCAACCCTTTGAAAGAGGGTTTTACAAGTATTTAAATACTTGGGTAAGGGGTCGCCTCATCCTCTAAGTGTAGTGAAACTTTAATTTACATCAAAATGAATAGAATATCAATACAAATTGTATGTTATAACTAGTAGATTACATCAGTCATGTAATGTGTGTATGTTATATAAAAATAATTTAATTAATAATAACATGAATGAAAACCAACTATAGTTAGTTCAAATAAATACATGCAAAATTTGTATACAAAATTTTCCTTTAACTAAGGCTTCTTTGGTATCTACATGGTACTACTCATTGTCATGGTTAGAACTAAAGTGGTAGCTAGGGCCAAAATGGAATTTTTAGCTAATGCACTTGTTGAACTAGTAGGAATTAAAGTGGTAGGAAGTGTTGAAACTAGCACATTGGGTAGATTCTAGGCTACTTAACTAGTAGATGGAATGAATCTAGACTTATTCTTGGCTTCAAGTTCTTGATAGTGTTTAAATCACACAACATTTTGTACCCATATTATAATCATGTCAAGAAGAGAATCAATTCACCCTATTCACTTGTGCCATCAATATTGCATGCTCAACTTTAGTGGCTTTGAAGCCTACCTGAAAGACTTCAACTTTGATGGCCTTCCTCCTTATCAAACTTAGCTTAGCCTCAATATTTTATAAATTTACTCCCCATAGACTCTATTTGAAATTGGTTGAGGTTTGTTGTAACATTTGTTCAAAAAATGACATGATTATTAGCTTCCCTACCATCTCATGTATGTGTTTAACTCTAGTTCATTCAAAATATACACTACATGTTTTTCTTGCTTAGTGATCTTATTGACTAAAGCATCAATAGATGTAATCCATTCTTAAGATTCTTAACTCTTGATGACCATTAGATTTAACACATTTTCTTCCATGAGGGGGGACATAAAACTTAGATAGATGAAATCCTTATTGAGAATATACAGAACCAAAAATTTGGCTTGTTCTCATCTTCCTTTAGAACTTTAAATAATTTAGTTATTGTAGTTACTTGGGGAGCCAATTGTGCCCTCAAAGAATGAATAGTATATAGTATCTCATATAATCTCAATGTTTCATTTTTAAAGTCTTTTTATATCTTATAAGGTACATGGATTACCTGTTATTTTTATTTGAGGTTTTTTAGTTCCTATTCAAACTTTTTTCTTGCCTGCTCAGTGCCCTCATAAATGGATATCAATGCTTAAGTGTGGGTCTCCATATAGGACTTAAAATCCTCAATGAAATGGGATTGACCCTTATTTATGTAATGTATCTTTGAAAGAGAGTAGATCTCTTCTCTTTATTCCAAAATTAAACTTTTCCCAATGTTGTCTTTTATCTTCCTCTTCCTTACCCTTTGCACAAATCCAGTTGACTTATCAAAGAGTGAGCTCATAGTGGGAAACTCAGTTATCTTCAAGTCTAGCCTCTTAGAATTTGGTGATCCTATTTCATTGGCCTAGTCTAAAAGGGTTAAATTTTATGGGTCTAGTGTATTTACTTATATTTGGGTGTCTTTTATAGGCTCAATCTCAAGCGTTGGCCTAGGCATTAAAGGCCATATTTTTTTAGACCAATCTACGTTTCCTAGATGTGGCATTGGATGGACAATGTATATTGGTTTTTTATTTGGAGATCTTTTTGTTGCCACCACTATTTTGATTTTTATTACTCTTGAAAAGGGCATTGGTGAGCAAAATTGAGTATAATATGTTTTCAATTGGGTGTTGATCAGGATACAAGTGGTGGTGGAAAGAGAGGTGGAGACCAAAGGAGAAATTATAGAAATTATTATGGACATAGGTCTAGAAGAAGGTGATGGCACATGAGGGAAAGAAGAGATAACCAGTAATGAAATAATTGGAGAATGGACAAATGGAGTAGTAGGTATAATATTCTTACTTAATTGGTCACCACTAAGGGGTGCCTTTCCTTTTAGTCCCTACAAGATTAAAACCTTAGTTTGTTACAATTCTTCTTCATCCACCTCATGGCTTAACTCATCTTCAATTGAAGTTTGTGCTTGGTAACTTGGACCTTTTGTGTATTGTGTCTAATGCCTTCATACCTTATATTTTCTCTTATAATAAATTATTTTATTTTCTACTTGAGGATAATTTACTTGTTGGGTAGGACTAGGGAGAGTCATGATAGATGTTGTGGTTGTTGGAGCTACCATAGTAGGTACAAGGTCTTCTTCATTAGAGGAATATAATCAAATGATATCCTCTTTTCTCTCAATAGTGTTGTCCCTAGCTTAAATTAATTTGTCTGCTTGTTTTTGTTTTACTTTCCTCAATTCAACCTAAACTTGAGGATTTTCCTCTTTCATTTTCACTTCAACAACTGATGTCTCCCCTTTACCTTGATCTTTCCCTATAGCCATCATCACAGTAGGTGGATTTTGGGGGTCTTAGCTTTGGTATTGTGGTTTTTGGAAAGGTTTTTTGTTACATAAATCTAAATATGTCCATCCCCCTGGTGGTGGGATTATTAACTTTGATTTTCCAAGTGTAAGGGAAGAATCTACTTGGATTACCTTAAGCAAGTTCTCACTCACACTAGCAGTCTTAGCCCTTTCCTTGACCTTTGCATCATATTTTGAATATATAAATAGGAATTCATGATCAAAAGGCTCATGTTTATAGTGAATTCCCATATTTTGGACATGTTGTTGCACTTTCCCATGGGGGTCCCAATCCCTATGGAGTAAGGTAGATAAGGCATAGGTCTTCCTAACACCACCAGCATATTTGAAGTATCTATAATAGGTGTAGCACATTATCCCAATTATGATATGGGAGCCATGAAAAGTTATCTTCTTGCTCTTTATGAGGTCTTCATCAATCCCATTACATAATTGATAGGTAATTTCCTATTCATTTAATCTATTTAAGACATACTTAGGGAGGCAAAGAGGATCAACCTTGTGTCCAATGACTATTATAATAGTGTAGTCTAGATATGACCAAAAATCACCCAAATACATGAGTTTATTAGATATATTCTTTTAAATTATATCCATAGGTTCACCATGAATTTCCATCCTAACTTTAAGATATAAATCTTTAATAATTATTGTTATGTTTCTTGTATAAGCATAAATATGGAAAAATGAGTAGATGTCACAGATTCTATTCTTAGTGTATTTGGGATTAGGATCCAACCAAGCCCTATTATATCTATAGGTAGTGCTCATGATTATGTCTAGAAGGTAAGAAATAATTTAGAAATTTCCACCTTGGGGATTCCTCTCTTTGTGCAATATCAATTCCTACAAGTGGGTGCTGGTAATTTCCCCTAATGTGAAAGTGCATTCTGAGGTGATCAAAAGGTCAAATAGTGCTACCAGTTCTAAATGAAGGAAGTGTATGCTTGAGTGGCCATATATATTGTTTAATAATGTCATACCAACATGAATTCCCATTTAGAATCTGGTAATGGGAAAAATATTCTTAATGACCTCTTTGAGATAAAATGTCTCTCTAGGGAGAAGCCATTTTCATACTATTTATTCTACATTGTTGCTCTTCTTCCAGCTGGCTATGTTATGTAAATCAAAGGTATCATCTAAGATGGGTAATCATAAATACCTTTGTAATTCCTCCCAAGATGTCTAATAAATGATTATGTTATTATTGATGTAGTGGAAGAACCCATTATCTACAATCCTCCTTTTGAAGAATAATCTCATAATAAGTCAATGCATGGTATGACCTCTAGTTTGGTAGATACATAATGAAGTGCTTAGAATTTGAAAGGAAATAGTTTAGTTGTAACTTGTTTATCCTCCTAAGAGATGTCTTTTTCATTGTCTAATGGGTTGATGATTTGTATGACCTCCAACAAAACTGATTAGTTAGTGTAGATACCATCGAATACTTAGGCATCAAAAACTACATCCATGTATTTTAATGAGTCCTTGATAGAGAATTTGGATGGTGCTTGAGATCCTCTATATGTTATAGATTAATATTACATTTTAATTATCAATTATGGTAGAATTTGAGATTCTAAAAATGGTGTTTTAATGCTCTTGTTATGCAAATTGTAAATTATTTAAATACAGCTAGGGTTTTGATGTTTGTAGAAGGAAATTATGTTTAAACTTGATGACAATAAATGGATGTGGATTTAGTTATTATCTTTATGTTATATACATTTTAGCATTCATGTTTATTTCATGCACCATTAATCACCAATGTCTATAATCTTGTATCCTTAATTTAATTTGAAATTGACCACCTTGGCTTAGTGGGCATGCCATATAGGATGCTTACTCATTTGGGGGGTAACATGGTGCTACTCTTTTTTACACTTGTCAACATGTGGTTTAGTTAGGAGTTGGTATTTGCATTTGGAATAAATAATTTGATTTGGTGAGCCAATAATTCCAAACTAAAGACTTTAAAGATCTAAATATTCTTTGAAGAGATTGTCATTCGAGAAGATTTATCATAAAAATTTGTCGAAGGTATGAGTTCTAATTGAAAGTATTCAAATAAAATTTACTAAAGAAGTTATCAAAAACCAAAATGTTCCCAAAATAAAGTTACTAAAGATAAATTTCCTAATTGAAAGGATCCAAAATATATTTTACTGACACAAAGTTGCTGATCGAAAATTTCTTAAAAAAGGTTCCTGATCAAAAAATTGTCAAAGAGAAAGATCCTAAAGAAAAGCTCCTGACTGAAAGTTACCAAAGAAAAAGCTCCTAAATACCAAAATTTTAATGTTGAATAAGTGATCTTGAATAAGTGAATCTAAATAAGTAAATTTGAATAAGTGAATCCTAATAAGTAAATCCAAATACATGTCATACCTATTAAGCTTCCACAATTTTAATTATTAGATTAGTTCTAAAAATTCATTCTAATGAAAATGGGTTGCAAGAGGAAAACATATGTAACAAAGGTTATTTAATATCAAAATTTACCAAATTTACATAGATAATAAAATAGGCTAACTTGCATGTATAGCCATATAATGAAAAAGCCTTTTAAAAATAAAAGGGGTCCCCACTTGTCCATTAGAAAATGCAAGGTGGGTTGTGTTGAATACAATAGTTTCCATTCGATAAATATGAGATATATCTAAAACATTTAGTAACCACCTTGAATCCAACAATATGACCCTTACTAGGTAAGGCACAACCAAACCTTGTATGGCCACTAGGCCATCCATTAGCCCACAAAGCCCATATGCAAAAGTCATAGCCAAATATGATCACTAATTTATAAGGATCTATCACTTAGAAGACAAGGTCAACCATATGCAAGTTTTTGTGCATCTTCCTAATAAGACTCAAGATGCACGTAACCCACTAGTACAAACTATAAACATAACCCTTGGGTTTCCACCCTCTTCTCACTACCCCATATCATGTATCTACTCCTCCTATACATGAGGTCCCTAGGCCTAATTCTAACACTAGCCTAAACCAACTCATCATCACACTAGTGGGTTTTATTTGATGCCTAGATAATAACCAATAAACTTCAGGTCAGGGGATGGACCCGAATTCCCTTACACCAACCCATCCCTGTCCCTCTCCCATCTAGACAACAACCATCCATCACCACAATAAAAAACCTATATTCTTACTCCATAACAAGAATGTATACCCCCAATAAATCATGACTCTCACCAACCTCTTGGGGATATCCTCACTCACGGGGTCCCTAAACTTGACACCCCTAAAACCCATTCATATTATTAAGAACCCAATCAAACCCAGATGGGAAGCATATGCACTTATGTTCTACCATCATAAATGATGCAAGGACCAATAATATGTTATTATTCACACTTTTGAGTTATGTCCCCCTGATATAATTGAGTCATTTTCCACCTTACATAGCATCAAGTTATGTACAAACCACATAAACCCCACCATAAAAAACCACCACACCTCTTGAATCTCACAATATCCCATTTATTTTCACATTTATTTAAAATATACTTAGCCAAATAACTATTTTTAAGCCTACTCCATCTCAGCTTACCTCATTTCTCTTATTTCTTCTATTGGTTACCAATCCAACCCCTGTATGACCCCACCTTTTCATTTCAATCTCATTATGACAATGACAGATGTTAACAACATGTGGACTTATATTGAATACCTCAAGGGACCTCTTGATGCCAACATATGAGGGGCTCCTTTACCACATCCCCTACCAAACCTGCCCATGTTCAAAGGGGAAGGGTATCCCAAAGCACACATCAAATCCTATTTTATAACCATTAGGTAAATACTCCCTTGGGATAGGGTGGTTTCAAAAATCTTCCCTAAAACCCTAGAAAGGAATAGCATTTGATTGGTATTACCACCTCCCTAAGGGGTATATACATTATTTCTTCTAACTCAGCCAATTTTGTTAATATTTTGGATATGAACAATATTTTTAAGACTGACATACATGAATTCTTGCACATCAAGTAATAACACCATGATTCAGCTACCCATTTCATCATGAGATGGTAGTAGGTCTTATATTATTCTACAAGTGCACCCAATATGGATCAACAAGAATTGTGTGATCTCTTCTTCCATTCCTTTAACAAGGAGATGAATGAGGATGTTTATAATTTCCCATATCAATCCTATGAATAATCCCTTGAGATTTCCTTATGAATTGACTAGGGAGCCATTGACAGTGGTTGTTATCCTTATGAGACCAATGGATGTAGTATCACCCCAAACCAAAATAATGGGGATTTTAAAATGAAATTCCAAATAATGCTAACAACCAAGGTCCCAAAATCCTAAATCAAAATAATAATGCCACTAATTATGGCATCACTAACCAAAATAAGAAACCAAACCCTTTAAACAACAACTAATGTCAGCTATAAATAATACCAACATTAATAACAACATGGGGGATAAGAATCAAAATCCTCCTCCTACTCTTCATACAGTCAACTTGAACTAACCACCACTACACAACACATAGCATTAGAACCATAACCAAAATTAGTATCAACCAAGTGAACAATACCCCTAGTTTTAAAACTAAACATATTACCCACTAAAAATCAATAAGGGTTCGAACAAGAAGGGTAGAACATGAGACTTAGTGACTATAATCCCAATGTCTATTACCTTTTTCATCAAGTTGTTAGTCATGACACTCAAAGCTACAAAGAGTACAACAAGTTTATATAAAGACTCCTAAAAGATAAAAGGAAAACACTCATAGACATGTTCTTAGGGAATGCAAGCATAAGCTCCCAAGTATTTTCAAGTAGTTATGTCACCCCTCAAAATCAAAATCTCTAAATCTATCAAAACCCCTTCCCTGATCACCAAGCATGCATTACCTAATTTAAAAAAAGGGTGGACCATAAAACCATCCTATTCAACATAGATAACCCACAGTGGCATGCACTCATGATGTTGAAGTCTCTACCTCAGGGACTAAAAACATTGATGTGATTCCTCAGTTGGGAGTGTAGGGCAAAACTAGAATGATAGGGTTCATAGAACTTAAATTCAAAGAGGAGGCAAACACCATCACTCACACCAAAGAGTATGAACCTATCCCCCTCCATTTTATCAAAAATTATATAAATAGAATTCACTCCTAATCCCATGGGAAACTATTATTTAATCTTCAATCTAACTAAAACATTCTCCCTCATTTCATTCCTAGACTTTCTTAAGAACTCTCCTACTCATCAGTCATATTTTATCAATGCCCTAAGATGAGGGAATTTATCCAATTCACTCCTCTTTGACAATCTTAGATAAACCACATTAATCTAAACATGTTTTTGTTAGGTCAACAATCGTAAGATGTTGGCTACTTCTTCAATTAGTGAAGCCTTCTACCTGACTCTAAGATTGTGACGAGGGGAGATCTAATCTTATTTATACAAGTATGGATCTACAACAACTATTTAAAGAGATCCATCATTAACAATGGAGTGATCATCAACATTATCACCTTTTCCATCCTAAAAAATTAAGTTATGGGGAACCAATTATTCCATGACATGTAACACTCTATAAGGCTATGATAGCCTCAAATATACTTCCATAGGGACCATTATGCTCTTAATAACTTTGGGCCCAAAGATGGTGCTAATGAAGTTCTAAGTAATAAACAAGGACACCAATTATAATATGATCATAGGAAGGCCTTGGATACATAAGATGAAGGCCATCCCTTCAATAAATGTTAAAAAAATATTATTCTTACACCTAAGAAAGGTTTTGGTGGCTTAGGTAGATCCCAACCCCTTAGATATGTTATAAGAAACCTTGCATGATCATCCTGGATTACACATCAACTACATTCTATCCACCAATGGGGTCATAAAACCCCTATAATTAGTCAATGTTATTATTGACATTTTGACCTCATAGGCCAAATGTCAACCCCTACCATAAAAAAATGCATAAGAACCCCTCTAAACTTATTTGTAGTGCCTAAACTATCATGGTCTCATGAATGTCTCTTGAAGTCTTTTAACCATGTTTAAGAGGTCTTATGATGTGTCATATAATCTATTTGTAAGCTCATTGTGTCATAGTTATCTTGTCCCTATTGTTGATGTGCTAGTAGTCATGATTGGTTTTGGAGTGAGAGAAATTGAATGTCAAGATGTCTTGCAAGGTCTAAATAATATTCTAAACATGTTTGATAGTTTTAAGTATCTTTTGACAAAGTTAAGGTAATTTGGGCATTTTAGGGTTATTAATCCTTATGATTTTAGACCTATTTGATACCTTTGCTTGAAGGTAAATTTTTTTTTGGTAGGATGTAAGGGTTTCAATAATTTTCCAAGGTCATGATATGAAGGTTTGTTGTTGTGTCTTCAATGTTATTATTCAAGGTTACCTATTCAGTAAGTTTCAAGCCTATAAAACAACCCTATAAGGAATACATTTGATTGGTATTATTGCCTCTCTAAGGGGCATATACGTTATTTCTTCCAACTCATATACAAGTTTGTTAAGGATTTTGATATAAAAAATATTTTTAAGAATTGCATATGTGAATTCTTGCACATACACTAATAACACCATGATTCAGGTACCCATTTCATCACGAGATCATAGTAGGTCTTATATTCTTCTACTAGTGCACCCAATACAGATCAACAAGAATTGTGTGATCTCTTCCTCCATTCCCTTAACAAGGAGATGAATGAGTATGTATAGAAGTTCCCATATCAATCCTATGAATTAGCCATTGATAGTTCCTTGTGAATCAACTAGGCAACCATTGATAGTGGTCATTATACTTATGGGACCACTAGATGTAACAAACCACATACACCCCACCATAAAAAACCACCACAAATCTCATAATATCCCCCTATATTTTCACATGTATTTGAAATCTACTTAGCCAGATAACTATTTTTTAGTCTACTCCATCTCACCTTACCAAGTTTCTACTATTCCTTCTAGTGGTTACCAAGCCAACCCATGTATGACGCCACCTTTTCATTTCAATCTCATTATGACAATGATAGACTTTAACAACATGTGGACTTATGTTGAATACCTTAAGGGACCTATTGATGCCAATATATGAGGGGTTATTTTGCCACATCCCCTACTAGACCTTCCCATGTTCAAAGGGGAAGGGTATCCCAAAGCACACATCAAATCCTATGCTACAACCATTAGGTAAATACTTCCTTGGGATGGGGTGGTTTCAAAAATATTCCCTAAAACCCTAGAAAGAATAGCATTTGATTGGTATTACCACCTCCTTAAGGGGTATATACATTCTTTCTTCCAACTCATAGTCAAGTTTTTTAAGGATTTTTATATGAACAATATTTTTAAGACTAGCTTACATGAATTCTTGTACATTGAGTAATAACACCATGATTTGGATACCCATTTCATCATGAGATGGTAATAGGTCTTATATTCTTCTGCCAGTGCACCCAATATGGATCAACAAGAATTATGTGATCTCTTCCTCCATTCCCTTAACAATGAAATGAATGAGGATGTGTATAAGTTTCCATATCAATCCTATGAATAATCCCTTGAGAGTTCTTTATGAACTGATTAGGTAGCCATTGATAGTGTTCGTCATCCTTATGGGACCAATAGATGTAGTATCACCCCAAACCAAAATAATGGGGGATTTTAAAATGAAATTATAAATAATACTAACAACTAAGGTCCCAAAATCCTAAATCAAAATAATATTGCCACTACTTATGGCATCACCAACCAAAAAAAGAAACCAAACCCTCTAAACAACAACCAATATCAGCTAAAAATAATACCAACATCAATAATAACATGGGGGCTAGGAACTAAAATCCTCCTCCTACTCTTCATGTGGTTAACTTCAACCAACTACCACTACACAACACACAACATCTAAACCATAACCAAAATTATTATCAACCAAGTGAACAATACCCCTAATTTTAAAACTAAACTTATTATCCACTTAAAAATCAATAAGGTTTCAGGCAACAAGGGTAGAACATGAGACATAGTGACTAAAATCCCAATGTCTATTAGCTTTTTCATAAAGTTATCAATCATGACACTTAGAGATACAAAGAATACAACAATTTTATATAAAGACTCCTAGAAGATCAAAGGCAAACATTCACAGACATGTTCTTATGGAATGCAAACATAATCTCCCAAGTCTTTTTAAGTAGTTATGTCACCCCTCAAAATAAAAATCTCCAAATCTATCAGAAACCCTTCTTTGATCACCAAGCATGCATTACCTAAAGTAAACAATAGGGTGGCCTACAAAACCACCCTATTCAACATATCCAACCCATGGTGACATGCACTCATGATGTCAAAGTCTCCACCTTAGGGACTAAAAATTTTGATGTGGTTCCTTAATTGAGGGTGTAGGGAAAAACCAAAATGATAGGGGTCATAAAACTTAAATTTAAAAAAGATGAAAACACCATCACTCATACCAAAGAGTATCAACTTATCCCCCTCAATTTTATTAAACATTCTATAAATAAAATTCACTCTTAATCCCATGGGAAACTATTATTTAATCTTCAATCTAACCAAAACATTCTCCCACATTTCATTCCTAGACTTGCTCAAGAACTCTCCTATTTAAGGGTCATATTTTATCAATGCCCTAGGACTAGGGCATTTATCCAATATCACTCCTCCTCAACAAGGTCAAATAAACCACATTGATCTAGACATATTTTTTTTAGGTCAACAATCATGGGATTTTGTCTACTTCTTCAATTAATGAAACCTTCTACCTAACTCTGAGATTGTGAGGAGAAGAGATCTGATCTTATTTATAAAAGTATGGATCTATAACAACTATGTGAAGAGATCCATCATTGACTATAGAGTGGTCATCAACATTTTCCCTTTTTCCTTCCTAAAAAAATTAGGTTATAGGGAACCAATTATTCCACAACATGTAACACTCTATGAGGCTATGATAGCCTCAAATATACTTCCATAGGGACCATTTTACTCGCAATCACTTTGGGCCCCAAGATGGTGATAATGAAGTTCTATGTCATATAAAAAGACACCAATTATAATATGATCATAGGAAGGCCTTGGATACATAGGATGAAGTCCATCCCTTCAAACATGTTCCAAGAAATATGATTCTTACACCCAAGAAAGGTCTTGGTGGCTTAGGTAGATCCCAAAACTTTAGATATGTTATAAGAAACCATGCATAATCATCTTGGATTACACATTGACTACCTTATACCCATGAATGGGGTCATAAAACCCATATAATTAGTCAATGTTATTGTTGAAATTTTGACCTCATAGGCCAAATGTCAACCCTTACCAAAAAAAACTTGCATAAGAACCCCTCTAAACTTATTTTCAGTGCCTAAACTATCATGGTCTCATGAATTTCTCTTGAATTCTTTTAACCATGTTTAATAGGTCTTATGATGTGTCATAGAATCTGTTTGTAAGCTCATTATGTCATAGTTATCTTATCCCTATTTTTAATGTGCTAGTAGTCATGATTGGTCTTGGGGTAGAGAAAAGGAATGTCAAGATGTCTTGCAAGGTCCAAATAATGTTCTAAACATGTTTGATAAGTTTAAGGATCTTTTGACAAAGTTAAGGTAATTTGGGCATTTTCAAGTTTTTTATCCTTATGGTTTTAGACCTATTTGATAACTTTTCTTGAAGGGAAAAATTTTGTTGGTAGGATGTAAAGGTTTCAATCCTTTTCTAAGGTCATGATATGAAGGTTTGTTGTTGTGTATTCAATGTTATTATTCAAGGTTACATATTCAAACACTTTCAAGCCTATATAACCCCCCTAAAATCATAAAATAACCCCTAAAATCCCCATTATAATTATATTTTCATTAATAACCTTTGAAAATGAATATTATTTTGATAAAATTAAATTATTAAGGTCTTGAAATAGGTCCCATTGTCTCCATATGGTCATAATTAGTCATTTCATGCCATCATAAAGGTTTATTTTAAAGTTTATTCCACCTCCCACTAGTTTAATGGGCCCCACATGTGCAAATATTCATCCTTTAAACTCCTTATACCATACCATTCATTTTGAACTATCATTTGACTCATGTTTTCCCTCCCTCTTCCCTCAAATGGTAGTTTTAACTCAAAAACTAGAAGAAAATACAAGAGAGTGTTTTTAGGTGTTTCTTACAGGATGTATGGACTTGTATGGATAGTTTCATATAGAGTGGAGTCATATGTTATAGGTGAGTTAATTATAAATGTATGTAATAATTTTTAGGTCAAAAAGATGCAAGAATAGGCCAAAACTATTACTCTCTCTTTAATGGGTTCCTTAGTAGCCCAGGCAATCATTTTAGGTTTGCATTCATTTCATATAGGAAAGAGAAAATCAGGGGGTCTCTTAGATAGATGAATTGGGTCCCTTGACCTTATTATCCATGTAATTTTTCTTCAAGTTTATGGTCTCATCTATATGAACAAACATTAACAACTTGGTCACTCTAATGACCTTCTTTGTCTATGTAAGGTTTAGAAAGTACAATGGTTTTGGTACATTTTTTAGGATTTTCTACAAATCAATGTTTTATATGTGTTCATGAGGTCATCATATAAAATATATAACACCTTTCACCCCTATTTAACACATGTGGAGTGTGAAGGCAAAAAAACCTTCATGTTTCTTCATTATGTAGACTACAGGCAATTTTCTCATATTACAGTATCTTGGTGCATAAGTTAGAAGTGTTTAATAGTGTCTTGTATTTTCTCATGATTCCCCTAAGTCCAATTGGACATTTTTTCCTCTCCTAGGCACTCTAATAAACCCCATAATTTCTAAGTTCCCTTCAAGTCCTATTTCTAGTGGACTATCTTATGTGCATTATTACCTTATTTTGTAAAGTGTAAATGGAGTTTGGAGTAGAAATATCATTAGATTATTTCAAAAACACATTTAACTCACCCCTAAGTCATGAATTTGATAAATTTAAAGGATAATTCTTACCTCATTCTATTATGTAACATCAACTCTTACTCAGTCACCATAAATCCTTTAAGGCAGACTACATACATAGGATGGTCACTATTGCAAAGGTATATAAAAGTGGAGGACCTCTGAAGAGTCATGTTGGCATATGAATAGGCATGGGTGATGAGTTGAGTAGGGTTATAGGTATGATAAACATTCTAATCCTTCACCAAGAAAGTGGCATAGTCAAGATCCTAGTTACCTCCTGCAATCCTAATTGTAGGTGTAGAGAAAGTCAGCCAAGGGAGACCTATTTGAGTTGAAAGGAATATGAAAGAGATGGGAAAAATATGGTAACAGTGTCTAATAGGTAAAAATATACTATAAGGTAATTTTTTTTAATGATTCACCTCATGTCTTCCTTCTTACTCATAATCCTAGAACCCAAGTTACATCTATAGTCTTAAATAAAAAAAGAATAAACTGAACAAAGAGGCTCATCATAAAGTGTCTTGAGGAATGTGGAGATCCAAAGTGGTAAATAATTACAAAGAAGGGGTTTGATGTCGATAGGTAAAATATTTACATGATTAAAATATCATCCATGATACAGTCTTAGTAGACTCAATACCACCTACACGTTGACTACTAAAAGCATGGGCAATTGAGACCAAGAGCCACCATTGTTTTCAATCACATAAGGTGAATTATGACTAAGATACCTATTTAAGGTTATTGAATATTATTAAGGAGATTTAAAGGTTATAAACACCTAATGGGGTAATTAATATTTGTATCAAAGTGTTTCCAAGTAACATGAAGTTAAGAATGATAATGAGAGCTTAATTACCTACCTGGTTCATTGGGCCTAAAATGGAGATGTGCATGCCTATGCATAAGGGTCAAAGACATCCACAAGTATAAGTTATTATTTGAAGTTATATACATATAAATAAAATATTTCAAAATTTGGATATTTGCTTTCTAGTGACAAGAATATAGGTCAAAATAACAAAAGAGTCTAATAGGCCTATACAAACCTTTTAGGCCTAAGTAGACCCAAAACAAGTTTGTGCACATCAATGGAAGGATTATGAAAAAATTAATATTTATTTAAATGTTTAAATCACTTTATAAGGTTAAAAATATACTTTTTTTAAGTATCTAAAATGGTATGAGTCTCAAACTGATAAAAAAAAAACCTTAAGGACTTGATTAGGCCTGTTAGGCCTAATCTAGCATACACAAGCCTATGCATATCAGATTAGGAATTGTACATGAAGTTGAAATAACCTGAGGGTATATAAATAGGATGTAATATAAATTTTATAATTTTTTTGTGGTGTTGAAGTTCTCAAATAGGTAAATAATGTATTCATAACCACCTACAATATAATCAATAAACCTAGGGCCATTACCTATGGGCTTAACTAGAGGTTGAGAGTAATTGAGTATGAACCTACTCTAAGTAAAATTAAATACTATATGAATTATTTAAATATGATAAACTCATGAGAATATTATCCAATGTCTATAAGTGAGGAGAATCCACATGCACAAACAAGGTCAACCCTCTTACACACAATCAAGGTGTTAGACTGTCATACATAGGTATGTACTAAGTTGAAGGCATATTCATATGTTTGAAGTCCTTAAGAGTTAGGAAAAAACTAAGTAATGATATAAATGTAATTAAAAAAAAATTATGTTTTAAATGCCTCTAATTCAAATAAGAAGGCACAAAACCCAACCCAAGGGTTACATAGGCATAACTTTTGCCAAACCCTAAACCTGTTGTGTGGGAGTATGCAGAGAAAAAAGATGATGAAATACATGAGCCTAAGCATGTTTTATGGACATATGGGTATGTTATATTTCCTTAAAAAACTTCATCACTACTATTAAATAGCTGAAGATCCTACTCATACCCAATACCACTATCAAGCAATTAGGTTGGTAGTAAGACCCTAATGCAATCTCATGGGAAAGTGAAGATAGAGTTAGGTCATTGAGAATATAAGGGAAGATACAAAGGATTGTAAATTATTAATAAAAAATTTTATGATTATATTTATCACTTCAAGTGATCTATAAGCCACGTTTACCTCTAATGCTCAATCTAGACATGATAGGCCTAAAAGTCATAACTAGGCCTTAAACTCCACCATCAACTTTGAGGCACACTCAAACCTTCTTGAGAAATTTTGACTCAATGAGAAGGTATATGTGGGTTATTAAATTATTATTAAGGATATTTAAAGTAGTAAAAATTCAAATAAAGGATCAAACAAGTCTTAAGGCCCTTCTCAAACTACACAGTCCAAGCAACCAGTTTGAGCCATTTGTTTAAGTGCTTAGATATTTCACCATAAAAAGTGGTGGAGACTTATGAAAAATGTTATTAGAAATATTTAGGCACCCCTATAAAATTTATATCCATGGTATAGGTATTTCATTTAAGGGTTAACCTTTATGAACAAAGGTTAAGAATATAAGCATGTCTAGATTACTTACAAAAGACTACAAACTGACCAACTTACATTAATATCTTAGCACACCAACTACATGGGAACCAAAGCTTGTAAAATTTTTTTGGGGGTCTATGGACTAAACATACATGACCATAATTTTGGGATTAGAGGTCTCATTTTTATGAACCATTATTAAAATGATAGACCTCCAAAACCCTCCTTAAACCCTACTACAACCTAGTCTTGGGAAATGTGAAGATTTTAGCAACCAAACACTCTAGAATGACATAATAAACTATTGAACCACAAATTAAACTTAGAGGATAACCTATTCATGGTACTATATTTTATAGAATCTATATGAAAGTGTTAGAAAATTGTACTTTTCCAAGAAACTAAGTAGAAAATAAGGTGCAAAACTATTTGGGATGATGCTAATCATTGGAGGGAGAGGTTTGCAATTTTTTTTCCTCAAGTATTTATATTCCTAAAACTATGCTTGAAAATAGCTCTGTAACCCTCCTTCACATAGCCAATCGTAGATGTGAAAGATAAGGTGACCTAGTCATCTAGTTTGGTAAGTTTACAAGTGTGAGCTACTCAAGAAGACCTATATCATGGTATGTAACATTGTTTTAGACTTAAATATCACTTATTTATATGATCTCAAATTTTCATACAAGTTTTCATGGATACCAAATACATACAGTCAGATAACTAGGCCTAATTGGCCTATTTGGCCTACTTGGTCAACAAAGAGGAATGAAAGTTGGTGTAGAGGTATGGTGAAATAATTTAATATAAGATAGTATGCTTGGTAAATAACTATATTTAATGAGGAAATTTTTCATTTCATGTTCATCATGAGAGAGGAGGGTAGTTACCTAGCTTAGTCAACATGCACAAGGAATAGTGTGTTACTCAATGGCTCATGAAGGCTAATTACAACCATTTTCACCTTATAACTATCAATGGAGGAGTGATAGACCATTTTGGGCATGGTTAATACTTAGATGAAGATAATTTAAGTTAATTTACTCTCCATTACCCCATTTCAATACCTAAGGGCTTATTCAAGGACCATCAAGAGCATCAACACATGGAGGGAGTTAGAAGGGTTTTTTGTAACTGATGTAACTATTATATGAGTTAACCATTATCATATATGACTTATTAAATACATATCCACACCATCTTTCTCCTCCTCTTTGTTCTAATATTTTATATATATTTAGGCCTTATGGCCTTGATTTGTATCCCTTACTTGGGTATGAGGAAAATCTACCTAATTTTTACTCTATGGACCTATTGGACTATTAGTAAATTGTTCAAGCTTATTTATTATCAATTTATAATGTGTGTATGATTGTTTGATATACATAAGTGCTGTAATTTCCCTTATTTAGGTCTAATTCCTTCTTCTATATGCTAAAACAATTTCTATGCAGGTCATGTAGTGTGTTATAGTGTTGATAAATGAGTTTAAGGGTGGAGATTTAACTAAAAAAGCCTAAAACCAAACCTTACTATCACTACCCTCATACTCTAGTCATCTAAAATCAACCTCTACATAAAACATCAATTCCTAAAAACCATTGTAAATATTGATTTAGTCTTATGCATTCTCCATTAGTGTTGTGTGACTTTAATTTGAGTGGATGGATATCCAATATTGGTGCATCACCACCCCTTAGATTATATTTTATTTATATACTCCTATATTTTTTACCCCAATAAATAATTATTAGTGTTTATGAGCTATAATTGATGTACCAAAGGAGCTAGCCCCATAATCTAGAAGTTTGGTCAAATTACAAGGTCACCCATAGCCTTTATACCATTCTCATGTTAGCTTAAGTTCAAAGTAGGCCTGAACAACCTCCTTCAAAAGGGTACAACATGGGTTGCTAATAATTATGGCATGCCTAGTGGGACCAAATTCAAGCATTAGAGCCTTCACAGTAGCATCTTGGTCTTCACAATCAGCTTCAAGCACTCACATACTAGTTATAATTAGAATTTCATCACAAAGTCATCACTTCAAGGGTAAGAAAGGCTCTTGTTCATAGTTTCATTTTTATACATGTGCTTGATGATGAATTATGGATGCATATGGGGAAAAATTCTATCATAAACTCCCTTATTATCATCCCCATGATCCATTCCAATTCCATCATGATCCCTATCAACCCTATTCTAACCCCTATCAGCCCTACATTTACCCTTGTCATCCCTATAATGAGTCTCCTTATTTCCAAGACTACCAACCCCATTTTGAGCCCAATCTACCTCCTTGGTAGTCTAATTGTCAATCTAATCAGTCATGGTAGCATCATTATTTTCTTAGCCATCCCACTCATGTCCCAAGTCAATTCATATTAATCTTTAAACATACCCTATTGGACTATGAAACATGCATGGTGAGCATTGACACACTGAAAGGGTATGGACAAGAAATCCTTAAGCATGTTATTGAGAGCATTAGAAATTCATTTTAATAGGCCAAATGAGAGTGGGAATTTTTCATAATAAGAGGTCATTAAAGGCTTAAAAATGACATGTTGAATATAGAGGGTCTAATTTCAAATATTGAGGAGAATTTGGCATTATATGAGGAGCAGTAGGTTCACTATTATCAACATTGTGTCCCCTCCTCCATCCCATACCAGTCTTATGTTGAGCTACCTATCACCCCTAAAAAGTTTCAACAAAATGAGTTTAAATTCCCTCAAAGTTTCTCACAATCCTTATCAACCTTTTCATGATGGAAATCTTACCAATAAAAAGTACAAGAAGAGGAAAAGGTGTGTAGTGAGAGTACTAGGTAGCTTGAAGAGACCTCTAATCAGATGGTGCTTCATTTTGAGACACACCTTGATAAGAAAATTAAACTTGAAAATAAACACTTATACCAGTTAGTGGTAGATGCAAGATTAGTGTCATCCTAGTAGGAAGTTCCTCCCTTCATGCCCCAAGATACAACACATACAATGAAAGAGATTCCTAAACCCAAGTTCCCAACTTGGAAATAAATGCAACAGTTAAGGGAGAGAGAAAATAAGTTAAGCACAAGCTAAAGTGTCAAATTTTCAAACAATCCTATGATCATTTAATCCTCACCCCTCCCTCCTTAAGATTCTAAGACATTTACCTCATGGAAATCCATTCAAATCAATGTGAAGAAGAAGGAAGAGATGATGGTTGTTGGGAATAACTAGCTAAATGAAGGAAATGAGGCATACATGTCATCTATCCTAAAGTCATTCAAAGAATATCCCATGCCACTCCTTAAGAGAGAGATTATTCTTAAAGAGTTAAATAAAGAAAGTTAGATTGAATTGGTAGTTGATGATTATGGTTTGAATGAGCTTTAAGAAGAGCTTGTCATTGGGGCACCCCTTGGTAAGGGGGAGCACAACTTGGCCTTCAAAAATGCAGAAGAAGATGAGATGAAATAATATGATGAACCACAAGAGAAAGACACATCATCTTATTGATAAAAATATGACTTTTAGGACCTCCTTAATGACATGTTATCTACCCTTTATCATGGTAGTCCTCAATAAATTATAGTAGTTGTGTGAGAAAGGTGCAAACCAGCCAATGAGGTTAATCAACAAGCCATTATCCAACTTGAAGAGAACCAAAGCAAATATTATCCATGTAAGGATTAGGTAAGTTATTTGTTTGACATCATATGGGTAGTATACTCTCTCCTTGAAACATGTTATGATCTATCCCAAGTTGAGTAAGGCAATGTTATCAAACAAGAAGGGGGCAACCCTTTAAGCATGCCACTCCAAGAGCTTATCCTATCTAGAAATGACTTGTTTGAATTTTTCAAATAAGGTTACCATCTCTTAATTACTCCTATAGATAACTCCTAACTCATATTTAATAGCACTAAGCCTTGTTATCCTTAAACCTATATCAAAAAATATCCATCTATCCTTGAAGGCAACTCTTCAAACATACTACAAGATTTGCTTCAAACTGTCCAACATGATCAATAAAAACCCATGACTGAGGCATAATTTAATTTGATCATACAATGAATACATGGGATGATTATGGTTGTTTTTTGGGCTCAATTATTCAACCTATGTAGATAAGGGTTGATCAAGAAGGTTCAGTTACATCCTTAAGAAGGTTTAGTATGACAATGTCTTCAACTGCAAGTGGGAACCTTCATTCAATAGATAATACCTAATTTCACTTCAATCATCATGTGTTAATCAAATGATTTTCCCTTTTTATCCTAAAGGATAAATGAGGTGTGTTCTAGTTAGTTATTTCTAGTGTTTTTTATCTCACTTTTAATAAGTATCAACATAAGGGTGAGTAGTTTATTGTCTTAGTTATTTTGGCATGTTTGTTATTTTCTTCTTAGGTGTTAGGTGTGTTTCTTTGATTATCCTTATTATTTCATGTTTTTGTTTCAATCCTAGATGTTTCATTAAGTGTTTTTTCTATTTGTCATTCTAAGAAAATGGGCATAAAAGTCATGACATCATCCTTGATTTAGTGGGTTCTCTTAACCAGCAAGTCGGTCACCCCTCCGAGTCAACAAAAAAGTTCACATTTTGTCCTCATCAGCCAAATGTCAACACATACCATAAAAAACTTGCATAATAACCCCTCTAAACTTATTTTCAATGCCTAAACTATCATGGTCTCATGAATGTCTCTTAAAAAAATTTAACCTTGTTGAAGAGGTCTCATGATGTGTCATAGAGTCTACTTGTAATCTCATTGTGTCATAACTATCTTGGGCCCATTAGTGATGTGCCAATATTCATGATTGGTCTTGAATTTAGATAAAATGAATTTAAATATGTCTTACAAGGTCCAAAGAATGTTCTAAACCTATTTGATAAGTTTAAGGATCTTTTAACAAAGTTAAGATAATTTGGGCATTTGGGAGTTATTGGTCCTTATGGTTTTAGATCTATTTGATACCTTTGCTTGAATGTAAAAATTTTGTTGGTAGGATGTAATAGTTTCAATCCTTTTCCAAGGTCATGATATGAAGGTCTATTATTATGTCTTTAGTGTTAATATTTAAGGTTACCTATTCAAGCAGTTTCAAGCCTATATAACCCCCTTAAAAATATCAAATGACCCTAAAATCCCCATTATAAGTATATTTTCATTAATAACCTTTTAAAATGAATATTATATTTATAATATTTAATTATTAAGGTCTTTAAAGAGGTCCCACTATCTCCATATGATCATAATTAGGCATTCATGCCATCATAAAGGTCTATTTTAAACCTCATTCCACCTCCCACTAGATAAATGAGTCCCACACATGAAAATATGCATCCTTTAAACTCCTCTTACCATAAAATTCATTTATAACTATAATTTGACACATAATTTCCTTTTGTCTGCCCTCAAATGGTGGTTCTAGCTCAAAAATTGAAAGAAAATGCAAGAAAGAGAGTGTTTTTAGGTGTTTATTATAGGATGTAAAGATTTGTACGAATGTTTATGTATAGAGGGGATGAATAGGATATAGGTGAGTTCATGATAGATTTCTAGAATAATTTTTAGGTCAAAATGACACAATAATAGGCAAAAACCATTATTCTCTCTTCATTGGGTTCCTTGGCAGCCAAGCAATCTTTTTAGGTTTCTATTCATTTCATATAGGAGAGAGAATATCAAGACCTGGTCTATTGGATAGATAAATGGGATTCATTGACCTTCTTATCCATGTCATTTTTTTGTAAGTTCATGGTCTCATCTTTATGAATAGACATTAACAACCTAGACACTTTAATGCCCTTCTTCATCTATGTAGGTTTTACAAAGTACAATGCTTTTATACATTTATAAGGATTTTCTACAAATCAATGTTTGATATGTGTTCATTAAGTCATCATAGACCATCTCAACCACCCTATTCCTTTTTTCACACATGTGGAGTGTGAAAGTAAGTGAATCTTTATATTTCTTCATTTGGAAAGACTATAGGCAATTTTCTCATGTTGTAGGATCTTGGTGCATAAGGTGGAAGTGTTTAATTATGTCTTGTATTTTTTAATGATTCCCTTGAGTCTAATTTAACCTATATACCTCCCCTATGCACTTAGATAAACCCCATCATTTCTAAGTTACCTTCAAGTCTTATTTCTAGTGGACTGTCTTGTGTGCATTATTATCTTATTTTATAAAGTGGAAAAAGAGTTTGGAGTAGATATATCATTAGATTGTTTAAAAAACACATTTACCTCACCCTTTAGTCATGAATTTGATAAATTCAGAGGACATTATCACCTCAGTCTATTCTACAACATCAACTCATACTCGATCACCACAAATCCTTCAAGTTAGACTTCACACATAGGATGGTCACTATTATAATGAGGTATATAAAAGTGGATGACCTCTAAGGAGTCATATGGGCATATTAATATTCATGTATGATGAGTTTAATAGGGTCATAGGTAGTAGCAACATTCTCAACCTTCACCAAGAAAGTGTCACAGTCAAGATCCTAGTTACCTCCTGCAAGCCTAACTGTAGGTACAAAGAAAGTCAGTCAAGGGAGCCCTATTTGAGTTGAAAGGAGTATGAGGGAGACATGAAAAATATGGTAGCAGTGTATAATAGGTAAAAATGTAATATTAGGGACTTATTTTAAGGAATAACCTCACCTCTTCCTTCTCACTGACAGTCCTAAAACCCAAGTCACATCTACAGTCTTAAATAAAAAAGAACAAACTAAGCAAAGAGGCTCATCATAGAGTGTCTTTAGGAATGTGTAAATCCAAAGGGGTGAACAATTCCATAGAAGGGGTGTGATGTTGATATGTAAAATATTGACATGAGGACAAGATCATCCATTACATAGTCTTAGTAGACTCAAGGTAACCTACAGGCTAACTGCGAGAATCATGGGTAGTTGAGACCAAGAGTCACCATTGTCTTCAATCACATAAGGTGAATTATGGCTAAGAACCCTATTGAAGGTTAATGAATATTGGTAAGGAGAGTGTAGGGATAGAAACACCTAATAGGGTAATTAATAAGTTATAGTAAAGTGTTTTCAAGTAATGGGAAACTTAGAATGGTAATGTGATCCAAAACTTAGAAGTTTTGGTTGATAAATATTTCAATAACATATAAATAACATAGTAACAATGAATTCTCTGAGAAGAGATGTAGTATTACTTAAGATCGCAATACAAATATATGCTTATCTCTGGGAAAAAATGTTTGTTTTCACATTTCAGGTTACCTCTTCATTTATACACATTTTGAAAACATGGGGAGGATGTCTAAGGTCAACAATCTCAAGGGATATTAAGTGGTTTAACTTTCAAGGTTTAAAAAAATACAGAATTCAAGGAATTACTATTTTTAGAAACTTACTATTTTTAGACTACACTACTAAAATTTAAATTTGGGGCACTTACATTGGGTTTTAAAGGGTCAAACTTCATTGATAGGATCTAAATTCCATCTCATGATGTTCTCCTCATATTAGCTTTCCAACGGTTCAAACGGCACATCAATTGGAGCTACGATGCAAAAGTTATGGCTCCCAGAAGTTTTGTCATCAAGTGGGGTGGAACTGTCACCCAAATTGTCAACTAAATTATTGCCTGGATCATAATGAGAGCTTAATGACCTACTTAGTTCATTTAGCCTAAAATGGAGATGTACAGGCCTATGCACAAGGGTCAAAGACATCCATAAGTCTAATTGATTATTTGAAGTTAGAGACATATAAATAAAATATTTTAAAAGGTGGATAGATTATTTATAGTTAAAAGAACAAAAGAGTCTAATAGGCCTATACAGACATTCTAGGCCAAATCAAACCCAAGACAAGTCTATGCATGTCAATGGAAGGCTTATGCAAAACTTGAGATTTGTTAAATTTTATAATAAGGTGAGCAGGAGAGTTTTTTTAAAGATCTCAAATTGTATGAGTCTCAAATTGATAAAACCTTAAGGACTTGATTAGGCCTGTTGGGCCTAAACTAGCATACATATGCCTATGCATATCAGATTAGGGCTTGTCAATGAAGTTGAAATCACATGAGGGTATATAAATATGAGGTAAGAAAAATTATATAAGGGTTTTATGGTGATTAAGTTCTCAAATGGGTAAATAAGGTAGTCATAACCACCTACAATATGATTAATAAACCTAGGGTCATCACCTATAGGTTTGATTGTAGGTTGACAGTAATTGAGTATGAACCTACTTTGAGGAACCTTCAAAACTATAAGAATGATTTAAATATGATAAACTTTTGAAAATATTATCCAACATTGGTAATTGATGAGAATCTACACACACAAACAGGGTCAACCCTCTTACACATAGTCAAAGTGTTGGACTATGTTGGAACATAACTATCTATTGAGAGGGTGGTGAATCAATAGATTGACTAAATTTTAAAAAAAAACTAGAAATCATATGTATATTAAAACATATATGTAGATATTACACACACAAAAACACATAACATCATATGTATACTTGGAAAACCCAATATGGGAAAAAACACAATGAGAATAGCTATTAGAATCTACTATTCTAATCTAGCCTCAAAATAAAAAAAACCTCACTGGTTACACATTTAAGGGCATCAACCCTAAGGAAACCCAATCCCTTGGTTTAAGAGCACCAACTCTAAGGAAGCACCAACTCTAAAGAAGTACCCACTCCCTAACTAAGCACCAATTTAGCTTATCTGATGGAACCCACCAATCACATCTATATGGAGCTACAACTCCAAATTACAATATATATTCATAAAATAATCCAGTCTTAATTCTATATTATAGGTCTGGTCTATAACTACTCATACTTTGCACATTATCTCTCTCTGCTCTTTCAATCTACCCCTTTGTCTCTATGTCTAGATATATCTCTTATTCAACACACTTCATCTCTCTATGTAGCCTCTTATCTTATCTTATCTTCTAGTTTTGTGTCTCTTATATTTATTTTTTTGACATAATTTAACTACACTAGCTCATTCTCTCTACACTTCTACCTCTGTGTCTCTATATTATTCTATATGACACAATTGTAGTAGCTTCAACCTGTATCCTAGATGACATATATATAAGCAATTGATCTAGGGTTCATATCTCATCTATGTTCACATAAGTTTCCTAACACATCATGCTCAGTTCTGTTAGACTTTAGTTCCTATCTTTAACTACAAATTTCCCATGTTTTAAACTCGTGATCCATCACTATGATTCTTAGTCTCATTACTATTTATAGCATATACTAGAATCTAGTTTTTATGCACATGCATTATTGCATAAATTTGATCAATCATTGTAATCAGTCTCATTGTCTATATCATAATTTATGGCTTAACTATAATTTCCATCATGTTCCACTGCTTGACCATTGGGATGAACATATCTTTAAATATCGATCATTGATCTTAAATATGGAACCATGATATGATGATCTTCATTCAAATTGATCAACTTTAAGATGCATCCATTAGATTAATATTTGACAAGATTACATGATTCATTCAATATTTTTATGCTTTTGGACTTTAGCTTTTTAACCTTAAAACACATCCATTGATCTTTTTAATCTGAGCTCCCACATGTCGTTGGATATTCAAAGTCGCACGAACTTTATCTCTATATATGGTTAAACCTCAAGCTCCAAATCTCATCTCGCACTTCCTAAGTCTTTGGAAAAAATACACTCCATTGATCTCATCAAACTATCTCAGTCTTTAACTCACCTCTATTTCATTAAACATTGAGCACTTCATCTCATTGAGTCTACTTGCTCCATTAGATCTTCATTGCATGACCAACCGCTCACCATTCGATATTCTAACAAGCTCAAACTTTATCTTTGATGAGCTCCCATAAATCTTACACTTGGAATTATCCCATGCCTTCTGCATATCATTTTCATTTCCCTCTATTAATACACTTGGCATCCTCATATTTATCATTGACTTTGAACTGCACCATATATTTATTGTCCAAGCTTTGTGATTGTGACACTTGTCACTAGCGTGTTCACTCATAGATGCCTTTGACATATTGACTTAGTTGTGCATATTGGAGATTCAACATATGATTAAGCACTAACCATAAAATATTCTAAAAATAACAAACTTTACCTTGTGTATATTTGACTAATTATGGGGACCATCTCAATATACCTATAAGGCTAACTTTCACCTTCATATCTTTTGTTTCGCTCATCCATTTATTCTAAAATTTGGACCATATAAACTAGGCATGATAATGAATAAACCCATATGATCATATCTTATTTAATCATTCATTCATGCTAGATATAATTCTATTAATCTATTCACTCAAATTCTTTTATCATAGAGCTAACTATGCTTAGAATTGTCTGGAGGACCAACTTTGTTCTTTCATAACTTTTGATGTGCTTCATTGTATGACTAGTAAATTAGCACATAAGATCTTATCACATATAATATTCCATCCATATATTCATCTACTATATAAACCTTCATATGTACAAGATATGACATCATAAGAATTCTTACTCAACTTCTTCTTGCCATCTGCAAATTTGCTTAAGTGTGGGAAATCACTGTCAAAATGTCTAGAAGCCCAACTTTACACATACATATATTTTGGTGAACTACATCATGTGACCTAATATTTAATGCATAAAAACTATTCATATAAATTAAAAAACCCATATGATCATTTTGTCTTGACACCTCCATGTGTGTGAATTCTAACCTCATCAACATGCTTACTTGGCTTTGTTTGAACCCTTTTGTAAATTTGGCTAAGTATAGAAACTTAGTTAATTTTCTCTGAGTAGCCAACTTTGCATCCTCATATCATATACCACACTTCATCACATGAATTTAAATTTGGTGCATAATAACTAAGGACTAATGTCATCATAACCATATGACTAGCTCCCCCAGATGTATCCACATGTGGTAATGGTGACGATAGCAAATTGCCTATTCAGATTTTCTTCTATACACCTAAAATGTATAGATGAACAAAATGAAAAAGTAGATGAATTCCACTCATGCACACAAGCACTCCATTCATCCTTTACCTTTGATATTATTCCTTTCACATCCTCAAATCACCATACTTATCCTTGAACATTAATGACATCCATAATGCCAATAATCTCCCTTTTGATATCAATGACAATCATATTGCCAACAATCTCCCCCTTTATCATCGATGGCAAACTAAATGATCTAATATTCTAATATGATTCTCCTTCTCTAGTATTGCTTGCATTAGCTTACGATGAGTATGAAATAAATTTATTCATATAAAAATTACTCCCCTTAGGTAATGGCACATTTTCCTAAACACAACTTGGACACATGCTCTTATCTTATTTAGAATTTGCACTTTTTCTCCAAAATTTTGTAGAGAGAATTTTCACTTTTTATCCCCCTTTGACATCAATGGAAAAGGGACTCTTTCTCACTATTTGTCCAAATGTTTCTCCCCCTTTATCATATAAATGAGTTTGTCCAAGAATATACAACCATCAACTCATTATAAATGTTTCTCCCCCTTTTACAAAAGTATGCATACTTGAGTTGCCTTTTCTCTCTTCTTTCAGGGATTTTCAAGAATTCTATGATAATTGCCCTGGACTCATGCCCTATCACTAGGATCTAGTGATGTGATGTAAAATCCACCATATAGGCTTATTCAACTACACAATCCTTTGATCCTAGGACCTGATCAATTACAAAGCTTCCCTTTGTTTATGCATGAGGATTCAATACATTATGAAAACACATAACTTGGTTTTATAAAATCATTATCACAACCTGCTTGAGTTATCATTTTTAGAAGACATCACAACATCTTCAACATGACTAAATCATCTCACATATGCTCCCCTTCACATCATGCATAGTTCCTCAAGCCATTCATCCTATCTGAGTTAGCTCCCCCTAACTCTATATTCCATCTTCCCAAGCTTGGCCCTTCAAGAACAACTCTTTTACACAATAAATAATTATACCTTGTAACCTCTCCTAGGTTGCTTCAAAGAGGTACATTTCAAACAAAGATGCATAACTTGAAATTAGCATACCTTTGTACCAAGGGACTACCTATAACACACCATAACTTCATTTAACACTTTTATATCATCATTTTACACATGTTTTCCAAGTTTGGTGATGCAACTCATTACACAACTCAAGAGACACAATGTCAAGGCCTTCTTGCATTTGAACCTTGATGCCAACCTATGATAATTTTTTCACACTAGGAGACAACCATCATACTCTTTTGCACCAATATTTGAGATTCCACACCTTTGGGATTCTTAGCTTCTTACACCATGGATTTAACCCTTAGGGTTTGACTGAGAAACCCTGTAATGTCCAAGATATAAAATAAATCATTTTTGAGATCATTTATCTTCATCTGAACCTATGGACCATATATATGAGATGAATCATTATGTCATATGGAAACCCTCATTTTATCCCTATAGACACTACATACATAGCACTTTTCTCATATTTATATATCAACTCCAATTGGGGGCACTCATTTCTTGCCTTCTAAAATATTTTAAAAAAAAACCACTGCATCACTTGCTTCTCCACTGAAAGGATTCTCTTAAGAAGCATAGACAGAGATACCCTACTTCAAAATATCTTAGAATAATGTTAAACTGGGAGTTACCCATAACTCCTCATATTCCTTCTCCTCTTTGGTCATCTTTTATTTGTAGTTATTCTTCTGCTTCTTAGGCTTAAGAGAAGTAACATGCTCATCCACTATAATATTCTCCTTTTCTTCTCTGATTGGATTAAGAATACATAGAGACAACATAGATTCATGACATACCTTTTCATCTAATGAATCTTCCTTTTAGTTCATAATCTCATCACTAGGCATAGAAAATTGATGTTTTATGCATAAAACTTGCTTAACAACAATAAGATGTTCACTTGAATCTCTACACACTTTAAAATATCCTTGGCCAACAACTTGAACTTCATTTTGAGCTTGGTATTTTGATTCTCAACATGAACAAACATTGAGATCTCTTCACATTCTCCAACCTCTAGTATTCTCCATCATAGCATGATCTTTCCCCTTTCATACATGCTTGGTTTTCCTATAGGTCCTATTTTTCCCTTTTTTAGAGACTTGTGAACCTTTTTTCACACTGGGAGGCATGTCTAACTTTACACTTTGTGTCTTTGGTCTTACAAAGCTTATTCTACATTATTTAGCTATGTGACCAATATTATTGCAATTATAGCATATTTATTTGTATCTAGAAAAGGTTCAAATGTATTTTTGCTTAAAAATTTTGTTCTCCTTTTAGATACAACTCTACATTCACTATCCTTATGACCAAACTGATTATAGCTATAACAATAAGCATATAAAAATGAATAATACCTATTCATAGCATTTCTTTGGGCAAGATAGGGATTTCTTCTTAAATTTGGCTTCCTCAAATCTCTCACTCTTGTATAACCATCTGCATCAACTACCTTTGTCTTTTGCATCTTTCTTAAGTTTTGAAAGATTTTCTCATTTCTCTTCCTTTCTTCAGGCTTTTTTTCTCCTTTAGCTTTCTTCATGTCAACAGTGCTTGTATCTGTCTTTGTATCCTTGCAATATTTCTCTTTCTTTGCACTTGATCCTCCTTTTGCTTTGAATTTGTCATATAACTTTGTAGATGTATTGGTTATGGGAATTTTCCCCTTTTCATAATGAAGACCATATCTTTATTTTTATGGATTTTGAGAGTTGATCAATTCATCAATAATTATTGAACCTCCTTTTAGCTTTAGACCTTTATCTATTTGTTCCTTAGACTTTTCAAATTCTTTTCGCAAAGCCACTATCTCTGCTTCTAGCTTCATGCATTCATCAAATTTAGATTTTAGTTCATATTTGACTATATATTCTATTATTTTGGCCTCTTCAACTTGTGTCTTTAGGTTCATTATCATCTAATTAGATATTTCAATGATTTTGGACAAATTTTCAATTTCTTTTTGTCCAAGCTTCTTTTACTTTGATTTCTCTTTTCTCTACTTGTCAATCTCATCTAGAGCACATATGAGTTCACACTCTAGATCTAATTCTCCTTCCTCTTCTTCATCAGAGTCATCAACTTCTTATTTTTCTATATTTACAAAGGTTGATCTTAATGCCATGAATAGGGATTCATTTCCATCAGCCACAAAGGCATAATCATGATCATCATTTGAACTATCACACTCATCCAATGAATCACTATCCTCTCTTATATACAAGATCTTCTTGTTTTTAAAGAAGTTCTTATTCTTGAACTTATGGGTCTTCATCCTTCTAACATCATCTTCTTGATCAGAGTTATCCTTTTTCTCGTAAGGGCATTTAGTAATAAAATTTCCTACCTTACCATAGTTAAAGTATTTAAAAGGTAACTTACCTTTGTACTTTCTAGACCCTCTTTAATCTTCTAACAAAGTTGGCTTCTTCTTCATTAATCTCCTCAAATCTAGATGTAGATGCTTCTGATTTTACTTTCTTCGATACTTTTAATGTATCTTCTCTCTTGTAATTATCTACTTCTTCCATTCTCATCTCATAGGCAATGAAGGTTCTATGCAACTCATCAACAGGGAGTTTATCCAGATCTCTTGCTTCCTCTATTGTAGAGATTTTAGAGTCATACCTTGATGGTAGAGATCTTAGGACCTTTTTGAAAATGATTGATTCTTTCATCTCTTCTTGAAGGTCTCTAATTGCATTGACTATTTCATCTAACCTAAGGAGGTAGTCTATAATTTTCTCTTCTTCAATCATTTTAAGACTTTCAAACATACCTCTATATGTTTATAGCTTCACTTGATTTACCTTATCATCATCTACATAGATTTTATTCAATTTTTTCCATATATCTTGTGCATTTTTATAATGCATCACTTTGACAACTCTGGTTTAGACAATCCACATAAAATAACATTCTTTGCCTTAGGTTTGTTCTAATATGCCTTGTTTGAATCCTGATTAGTAGGATTTGTAGTAGGGGTTGTATATCCATTTACAATAGACATCCATACATAAAACATAATGAATACAAATAAGTTTACATTCTAATTCTCCAAAATGTATATCTTTATCCATCAAAGAGAGATGCTTTATTTGAGGAAGATCCTTCTTGACTAGCCATTTATGTTCACTGTCCAAGATCTACCTGAGTTAACTAAGCTTCCTCTAAGTAATTATGGCTCTGATACTAATTTTTGGAACATAACTATCTACTAAGAGGAGTGTTGAATTTGTAGATTGACTAAACTAGTCCTTTTAAATCCCTTTTTAAAAACAAACTAGAAAGGATATGCAAATTAAAACATATATGTAGAGATCACACACACCAAAACACATAACATCATATGTATACATGGAAAACCCAATATGGGAAAAACCATAGTGAGAATAAATATTAGAATAAAGAACCTCATTTAATGGAACTAACCCTAAGGAGACACCAATCCCTTAGTTTAAGAGCACCAACTCCAAGGAACCACCAACTCCTTGATTTAAGAACACCCACTCCCTAACTGAGAACTAACTCAACTTATCTGATGGCATCCACCAATAAAATCTATATGGAAATACAAATCCAAATTAAAATATAGATTCATAAAATAATCTAATCTTAATTCTTTGTTATAGGTTTGGTCTATAGCTACTCATACTCTACACATTATTTCTCTCTAATCTTTCACTCTACCCCTCTATCTTTATGTTTGGATATATCTCTTATTCGACACACTTCATCTCTCTCTACAGCCTCTTTTCTTCTCTTCTAGTTCTATGTCTCTTATATTTATCTATTTGACATAATTCAACTACACCAGCTCATTCTCTTTGCACTTTTACCTTTATGTCTCTATATTCTTCTATATGACATGATTTCAGCAGCTTCAACATGTATCTTAGATGACATATATATAATTAATTGATCTAGGTTTCATATCTCATTTATGTTCACATAAGTTTGCTAACACATCATGCTCAATTTTATTAGACTTTAGTTCATGTCTTTAACTACAAGTTTCCCATGTCTTGAACTCATGCTCCACCAGCATGATTCCTAGTCTCATTACTATTTATAGCATATTTTGGGCTCTAGTTTTGATACACATACATTATTACATAAATTTGATTGATCATTTCCTTCAATCTCATTATATGTATCATAATTTATAGCTTAACTATAAGTTCTTGCATGTTCCACCACTTGACCATTGGGATGAACATATCTTTAAATATCGACCATTGATCTTAAGTTTGGCACCATGATTTGATGATCTTCATTCAAATTGTTCAAATTTAAAATGCATCCATTAGATCAATCTATAATAGGATTATGTACTCCATTCAATCTTTATAAAAATTTTAGACTTTACCTTTTCAACTTTAAAATGCATCCGTTGATCTTTTTGATCTGAGCTCCCATGTGCCATTGGATTTTCAAAGTTGCATGAACTTTATCTCTATCTATGGCTAAACCTATAACTCCTAATCTCATCTTGTATCTTCTTGATTATACAGAAAAAATACACTCCATCAATCTTGTCAAATTACCTTTGTATTTAACTCACATTTGTCTTATTAAACATTGAGCACTTTATCCCATGGAGTCCACTCACTCTATTATATCTTAATTACATGATCAACCACTCATCATTTGATCTTTTGAAAAGCTCAAATTGTATCTCTAACGATCTCCCATCAATGTGGTGCTTGGTAATAGTATGTGCCTTCTACACATTACTACCAATTCCCACTATTGAAACACTTGGCATCCCCATATTTATCATCGACTAATTGACTTTAAACTATGCCATAGATTTATTGTTCAAACTCCATGATTGTGACACTTTTCACTAACACATTCACTCATAAGTGATTTTGACATATTGACTTTACTATGCATCATTAGATCTTAAACATAAAATTAAGAGCTAACTGTTAGATATTATAACAAGATCAAACTTTACCTTGTACACATTTGACTAAGTATGGGGACCATATCAATATGCTTGGAAGGCTAACTTTTTACCTTCATATCTTTTGCTTCGCTCATCTGCCTATTCTAAAATTCAGACCATATAAACTAGGAATGATAATGAACAAACCCATATGTTCATATCTTATTAAATCCTTTTCACATGCCAGATATAATTCCATTAATCTATTCACTTAGATTCTTTTTCCACAAAGCTAACTATGCTTAGAACTGCCTCGAAGGCCAACTTTGTTCTTGCATAAATTTTGATGTGCTTCATCACAAGACCTATAATTTAGTGCATAAGATCCTCTCACATATGGAATTCTATCCATATATTCATATAATATATAAACCTTCATACATTCAAGATATGACATCATATAAATGCCTACTTAGCTTTTCTTTCCATCTATAAATTTGATTAGGTGTGGGAAAACTTTGTCAAAATGGTTGGAAGCCTAAATTTACATATGAATATCTTTTATCATGCTACATTGCATGACCTAATATTTAACACATATAAACTAGGAATAAAAATGAACAAATCCATATGATCATTTTATCCTAATACATCTATGTGTGTAAATTTTTACCTCATCAACATGCTTACTTGGATCTGTTTAAACCCTTTTGCAAATTTGGCTAAGTATAGAAACTTAGTGAATTTTATCTGAGTAGCTAACTTTGCATCCTCATATCTTCTACCACGCTTCATCACATGACTTCAAATATACTTAATAATAAATAGGGATTAATTTTATCATAACCATATGACCAATTCCCCTAGACTCATTCACGTGTGTCAATGGTGACATCAGCAAACTACCTATTCAGATTTTCCTCTATAGACCCAAAATGTCTAGATGAACAAAATGAAGAACTGGATGAATTCCACTCATGAATACAAGAAATCCAATCATCCTTGACCTCAAATAGGATTCCTTGAACCTAATTAAATCCCCATACTCAACCTTAACATCAATGACATCCATAATACCAATAATCTCCCTTTTGACATCAATGACAATCATATTGCCAATAGACTGTCATACACAGGCCTGTACTAAATTGAAGGCATATTCATATGTTTGGAGTCCCTAAGAGTTAAGAAACACATAATGAATGATATAAATGTAATATCAAATTTTTCAAGGTGTTAAAGGCCTCTAATTCAAATAATAAGACACCAAACCTAGCCTAAGGGTTACATAGGCATAACTTTCACCAAACCCTAAGCATGTTATATGGGAGAATGTAGAGAGAAAAATTGATGAAATACATGAGCTTAAGCATGTTTTAGGGCCCTATGGTTATTTTTTATTGCCATCATAAACTCCATAACTATTATTAAATAGTATAAGAGCCTTCTCAAACCCAATACCACTATCAGTAAATTAAGTTGGCAGTAAGACCCTAAAGTAGTCTCATGGGAAAGTGAAGATAGAGTTAAGGAATTGAGAATATGAGGGTAGATATAGAGGATGGGAAATTATTAATAATTTTTCTATGATGATATTGATCCCCTAAAGTGACCTACAGGCCACTTTGACCTATGATGCTTAGTTTAGGCCTGTTAGGCCTAAAAGCCATAACTAGGCCTTAAACTCCACCATCACCTTTAAGGCTCCCTCAGACCTTCCTAAGTAATATTGACACCATGAGAAGGTATATGGGGATTATTAATTTCATATGAAGTATATTTCAAGAAATATAAATTAAAATAAAAGATCAAACTAGTCTTAAGGCCTTATTTGAACTACATAGTCCAAGCAGCTAGTTCAAGCCATATGTTCAAGCGCTTAGATATTTCACCACAAAAAAACATGGGTAAAATGTTATTATAAATATTTATGCACCCATATACACTTTATAAAAATGGTAGATGGATTTAATTTAAGGGGCTCACCTTTATGAACAAAGGTTAACACTATAAACATGTCTAGATTGATTGCAGAAGACTACAAGCCTACTGACTTACATTGATATATTAATAGTCCATGATTATAAATTTGGGATTGGACGTATCATATTTATGAACCATTATTAAGATGGTAGACCTACAAAACCTTCCTTAAACCTTGTTGTAGACCAATCTTGGGAAATGTGAATATTTTGGAAACCAAAAACTATATAATAACATAATAAACTCCTAAACTACAAAGTAAACTTAGAGGATAATATTTTCATTATACTATGTTATATGGAATCTGTTTGGAAGTGTCATAAAACTATACTTTTTCAAGAAATTGAGTAGAAAATAAGGTGAATAACTATTTGGTATGATGTCAATCATTTGAGGGAGAGATTTGACACTTTTTTTTCTTCTCAAGTTATTAGATGTCCAAAATTATGCCTATAAATACCTATGTAACCCTCCTCCATACAGTCAATCTATAAATGTGAAAGAAAAGGTGACCTAGTCATCTAGTTTGGTAAGTTTACAAGTGTGAGCTAATCAAGAAGACCTATATCATGGTATGTAACATTGTTTTAGACATAAAGCTCACCTATTGAGATAATCTCAAGGTTTCATATATGTTTTCATGGCTACACATACATTCAGATGACTAGGCCTAATTGGCCTATTTGGCCTACTTGGTTAATAAAGAGGAAAGAAAGTTGGATTAGAGGTATGGTGAAATGAGTCAATACAATATATTATAATTGATAAATAACTACATGGAATGATTCAAGTGTTCATTTCATGCTCATCATGAGAGAAGAGGGTAGTTACCTAGCTTGGTCAACATACACAAGGACTAGTGGACTGCTCAACACCTCATAGAGTCTAATTACACACATTTGTACCTTATAACTATTATTGGAGGAGTGATGGACCATTTTGGGCATATTCAAGCCTTAAATTAATATAACTTAAGTTTATTCACTCTCCATTACCCTATTTCAATGCCTAAGGGCTTATTCAAGGACCATCAAGAAAATTAATGCATGGAGGGAGTTAGAAGGGTTACATACAACTAATGTAACTATTATATGAGTTAACCATGGTCATATATGACATCTTATCTACATCTCCATGCCATATTTTTCCTTCTCTCTCTTCTTATCTTTTATATATTTAGGCCTTATGGCCTTGATTTGTATACCTCACTTGGATATGAGGAAATGCTACCTAATTTATACTTTATGGTCCTCTTGGACTGTTAATGAATTGATCCATCTTATCTATGATTAGTTTCTAGTGTGTCTATGATTTTTTGATATGCATAAGAGGTGTAATTTCCCTTATGTAGGTCCAATTCCTTCACTTAGATGCTAATAATTTTTCTATGTAGTTCATGTAGTGTGTTAGAGTGTTGAAGGTTGAGTTTAAAATTGGAGATTTGAATATAAGATCCTAAAACTAGACCTTCCTCTCATTTTCCTCATGCTCTAGTCATCCAAAATCAACCTCTACATGAATATTGTTACCTAAAAACCATTGGAGATAGTGATTTAGTTCTATGCATTTTACATTAGTGTTATTTAAGTTTAATTTGAGTGTATGGATATGCAATATAATTTCATCACCACCCCTTAAATTAGATTTTATTTATGCACTCATATCCCTTTTCACCCCAAACATTAGGTCTTAGTGTTTTTGAGCTACAAATGATGTACCAGAGGAGCTAGCCCCATAATCTAGAGGTTTGGTCTAATTATAAGGTCACCCATAGCCTTTAGACCATACCCATGTTAGTCTAAGTTTGAAGTAGGCTTGAACAACCTTCTTCAAAGGGTGCAACTTGGGTTGCTAATAGTTATTAAATCCACAAAACCCAAAGTGGTAATCTAAAATAAGTGTGAAAAAATACCCCAACCCATGTTAAAGGATAAGATAAAATAAAAATATGTAACAATAGTTTAAAACACCACTAACCCAAAGCTAGTCACCAACTCATCAATTTACACCATGTCTCCAGCCAAAATTATCAAAATCTTATATAAGGACACTCCCCTCATCCTCCCATTCAACCCATGAGGGGTGGTGACCTATCATTTCTCTAGACCTCAAATCCATCAACTTTATAATGGGTTAGCTATCTTTCCAAACCTTTACATGATAGAAGTGTATAGGAATAAATAACCCCCCATTCATAATAACCATCTTGGCAACTACCATTTTTATCACCCAATACTCAACCACATATAGTGGAGCCATACTTTGCATTTAACCTTTGTCACTTCTGAACCACTTTATATTATGCTTTAAGATTATGCCATGATAGGGTTGTACCATTTTTTTAGGATCCCCAATCCATTTATTCTCCTCTCTCAATAGATGTATGACATCCTACTTTGAAATGTGCATAGTCACTTTTCCCATCACACCCAAAGCTTACCAATAGGAAACTAGACTATTCCTTCTCCCCTAGTTTTATTAATGCTCAAGTAAAGGATTTATACCATGATAGTGGGTAAAATATATATTAACATTATAACCCATGACTACCCATAGATCCTTAAATAAATCCCTTTCTTCCTCTCATAAAGGAGGACCTTAAGAATTTACTCACTGATTCTTACAAGATTTCCCATATATAACAATAGGACAAATGATAATAACCATGACCTACCCATTGTACTCAAATATATACAATTGTATCCACATAATTTACACACCAAATTAAGACCATAATTATGTGGGCATACTCCTTATGCCAAAGCAAAACCCTAGCTATGTCGGTATACTTCCCACCCCAAAGAAAATTTTGAGAAAACAACCTTTTGAATTCATAGAGACACTTACCTACCTCAACCCATAGCATATAAGGAAACATTTATATCTCTCAATGACCTTTCCATTCCTTCATCCACAATGCTAGGATGCCACATTCATACCTCTTTAGTCCCTTTTATTCACCATGTAAAAGAGATAGGCCTGTTATCTTCCCAAGTATCAAAATAATGTGCCCCAAGAGGGTGTATCCAAAAATTTTGATATCCATATGGTTGAAATATAATAATACCAAGACACGTCACTTTTTGACTACCCACTTCTATGCATGATCATTGGGTCTTTTACTATGATGGGCTAAGTGTCAATTAGGCACTAGGGCAAGAGTCATTCTTATCTCTCCTAAATGGCAAGTCATGCCTTTTAGATTTAAAATAGACTTTGGGTACACTAATAATGGGGTTGAATAAGAGGATTTATTGGTTGGCATACTCATCAAAAACTTCTTGGGCATTTAAAACATAAAAATCTAGGAAGACTCGTAGCTAATCACAAACCAAGTTTTCAAAGTCTATCAAACCAGGCCAAACACCTTCAGTTGTAAAAAATTGATATGCACAAGATTGTAAAATAATTTAAATTAATTTTCATAGAATCAGTCCCTAAATAAAACAACCAAGTTGTCAATTCCATGGTTTCCTCATTCTCATGCTTTGACCCCCATTCAGAAATACCAAAATTTGATTTCATAATCTCGATTAGAACAAAACCTCTCATCCCCAAGATATCTAACAACCAAGCAACTGCTCATATGGAGAAAAGTGAAATTCCATTAAAACTTGATGGCCTCTTATCTCCCATAATTCTCAATATCCATATGATATAAACATTAGAGGGTGATGGATTTTTCATCAACTTATTTTGCCATTACCATCGTAATTATTTAATGCATTATCATGCAAAAGTAGGTAGTAGTTTAAGCTACCTCATTTATCCTAAATTACTTTATTGAGACATTTATTTTCCTTCATTCATGCCCATTCTTGAGGATAGGATTCATACCTTAATTATAGGCACCATTTTGATCAACATTGATTCCCATGATTACCTAAAATTCCCAAAGCTAAATACCCTCTTCCTCTCACAAAAGCAATTAGCCCTATATGTGTCTTGATAATCCATATTAGGTTTGATTTAATATGGAACTTGAATATGTAAGATCAGTCATGTCTCATCACTAGTTTTATATGCTAAAATACTATCTTAGAATTTTTATTACACAAGGAGGGACTCATGGTGAGCGAGTGTTTGAGTTCCTAGAGGTGCCTATTTATACACAGCCAAGTACCATGTTTAAGTATATAGAGTTAATCATGCCCCACCAATGGTATTATGATTCACATAATTATGATTTTAATCTCCCAATTTATGTAGGATACCCTATCCTTAGACTCGATAGTCAAATTGATAAGAATAAAGTAAAAAGTCAAAAGTTTAGACCTAATTGGTTATGCCCCTACCTAGTGATAGAAGAATTTAACAACAAATCCTATTGGTTATGCACTCTAGAGGGTAATTATTTAAATGAGTCTATGAATTATTTACATCTAAAATTCTTCTATATCTAGTAATTACATATCACATTATTCTCACTTACATTATATTTTCATAGGTTACATATTTACCTACATTTTAGATGTGGTGTTTGATAATTATTTGGTTATTAGTTTAGATAGTATAGAAAATTTAAAAGTGTAGCATACCATATCATCCCACTCTCACATTACCTTATCACCCCATAGAGATCATTTTCAATCATTTTACATTGGTCATTATTTTAATTCTTATGAGTAGAGTACACCTATTCTCCGTACATCTTCTATCATAGCTTAGAGAGATGTTAACCTATAGTTTAGTCTAGTTTCTTATCCATGATAGAGTCCCCCCTTATAACACCTCATGAAATTAGAAATTTAGCATGCCTAAAACTAGGTTAACTTTACTTGGCTATCTTAGTTCTTGATGATGAGCCCTTGCATCTTACTAGTTGCATGGGACCAAGATTTGGGGGTAAGTACCTTATAAACACAAAATTAGACACTTTTGTGAAAATAAAAACTCTTAAACAAATACAAAGGTCAATTTTTACATATCTCACCCTTTTTCTGATCTTTAGTGGTGAGCCCTCATATATTACTAGTTGTGTGGGGTTAGCATTGGGGGATATGTCCCTTACTCACCTACTTATAGCCTTTGGTGGTGAACTCACATGAAACTAGGTGTAGGGGGTCATAAAGAAAAGTAGAATTACAAAAATCTTCAAAAATCTTTCCTACATGCCTATGTTTAAATAAGGTATCCTTTTCCCATTTATTAGTTTTGTCAAGACTAGTTATCTCTAGATGAAGCCAATAAAGTTATCATTTTATAAGTCTAGCAAGAATTATGATTTCCCCTTTGCTCATAATAATTAGGTCATCTTCATTTTTCCTATGAGATTTTGATTTAAGGTTTTCATTTCTTATCACCAGACATTTATCCTATTTTTCCTTTCATCCCTTGCTAAAATTGAAAGTCATGTGTTGTTTAACTAAAATAACTAAGTAATCACCTGCGAAACAAATATTAGTGTAGTAGTAGTCACATATATTCATCCATCACATTGCATCATTTACATACATTATTTTTCCACATATACATAATATTTTCTAATAGAATAATAGAAAAAATAAATATATACATATACATATATATCATCACATGTTAATCCATCTAGAGTGCATGAACTAAAAAATAAAATATGAAAGTTAAAGTCACATCAAGTGAATAATAAATCATTGAGAGGTAAGACAAAATATATGTGTGTGTGTATATATCATAATAACTATCAAGTTTATAAAATGAGGGTATTTTGATACAAAATACCTCTATAGAGGGCTAATATGCCTTAGGGCATCTCAAAAATAATCAACATATACAATGGTATAGAAAAATATATGCACAAAGTAGTCTCAGGAGCTTATCTTCCTCCTCTAGTAGGGTCTTGATGTATAAGAGTGTTTATGGCTATGGCTTTGGTGATAACTCCTACTAGTGCCTCCTTTTAAAGTTGTCTCACTCTTTGTAGGTTAGAAGCCAGGATGTTGACTCCTACCCAAACCTCCCTCTGACATTGTCCTCCCTATCCTATGGTTGGAGATTCATCCTCTTCCCCCTCCACCTATCATCATTTCTAATATGGCCTCTATTATATCCACCTTATCCAAATAGGGTGGTGTTATCTACCCTTAAATTTATCAACCTTATTGAATCATGGCATGCTAGTAAAAAGACATTTGTGTGTTGACCAACACTTGAAAGGAGACCAATATCTACCAAGATCTGATTCTTATTAAGGCCACTACTCAACTAAAAAGTTTGATTAGGTCATCCTTGATCATATCTCTCCACCCACTCAGTATCTACAATCATAAAGGGAGAAATTAATGTCAGATTTAGTTAATGTCAAAACCTTAAGTAGTAAACCTAGCTATACAAAAGAGATATAAATTAAATTATGATTTTTAAATGAAAACATGAAAATAAAAATTATAAATGTATCCCCCTCTTTCCACTCAGGGTCAAATTCATCATCCATATACTCCTTTTGGTTGACATCCAAATCTCCCTCTAGCTCTACATATATTGAGACTTCACCATCCTTATCTCTCAGTTTCTACTATTGTGTAGGATCATCTTGAGTGGGGTCCTATAGAAATAGTGGTTGTGGTGGTAGTGATGGAGGGACCATTTTATACTACCCTGCTCTAACCTATCCTCCTCCTTCCTTGGTGGCCTACATGGGAGGTACAAGTTTTAATACATGTGGAATTGGTCATATAATAAAAACCCTTCTCACAAGTGGATGGCATTCCAACCACCCCAACCTCATATCTCTCACCTCTCAAATCCTCTTGTATATAAATCTAGGGACAAGGAGGTTTCCCACATAAGGCATACCAAACTATTGAGTTACCCTATCTATAAGGTACACCTCAACTTATAATAGCCTATTTTGAACCTAGGTGGCCCAATAGATTCTTCAAGATAGACTCCCTCATTTTCCCTTTACCCAACCATGTCCTAGTAAGGTAGGGAAAATAGATATATTATTGTTAAAGACCCCATAGCCTAGGTCAAAGCATGTAAGGGTGCCACATCTCTCCATCAAGTGGCCCTAATATCTTTTGGTACACAAACTAGCACCCCCTTTAATAGGAAACCATCCTCTCATAAATCTATCCCATGATAATGGTCAGGTGGTTGATAGAAAGGGCTCCCAAATGATCCAATTGATAAATATCTATTTATGTCTAGTGTACCCCTTTCTCCTCAATTTGTCACATGATCGGTGAGCAATTGTATAATAATATATATGTCCCCTTACCCCCCACTAGTTGGGAGGCAAGGATACTAATTATAGGTTTCCTTAGATTATTGAAACTTAATCATTTAACCCAAGTAAATCTCATGCCAAATTTTGTACCCACATCAGGTGCGTTAGCATCTCTAAATTTTTTAGCCCAACTTTGGGCCTTGTGGTCACTATCGATAGCCAAAATAGAAACTGACTGACTTATCATAAGAAGTATTTTAAACTAGTAGACATTGGTGATATTGATCATCCACTCCTCAAGGGCATAAAGGAATATAAACATGTTTTAGTTAGGGTGCCAATATGTCAAAATATCACATAGTATCTAGATGGAGATGGGGATGATCCCCACCCATACTATCCTCAAGATATCTGCTCGATCAAGAATAGTTGACTCATCATCCATCAAAAGTGATAATATTTGAAGGAGCCACTTTTGCTCCCAGTATCTACTCCATCATATATATGCACCCTATAACATCAAAAAGTCCCTAAAGTAGCCCAGTAATTTATTCTACTCTCCAAACAAATCAAACTCCCTTTCCAAGCCTAGTATATGGAAGCACCCTCATTTGTAGGTGGTAGTTGTGAAACCACCCTAAGGTGGTAAAAAAACTACCCAAATAAGTTTCGTAATACCTAGGAGGGTGGTGATGTATTTTTACTACAATAGTTATAATACCGTCACGGTGGTTATGTAACCACCACCCTATAAAGGGTGACAATTTTGTCACCTGAGTGGTAGTTTTATCTACTAATAATGTGCCCTCCCAAATTCCCCCAAAACCTAAAAACTTGCCCTAATTATAAAAAAATATACATTTTCCTAATATACCCTCCCCAATAATCATTTCAATGATAAAATTTTCAAATTTCATCAAATTTTAGCTAAGTTTCAAACAAATTTTCAAATTTGGGGTAAAGATGAAAAAAGTCAACAAAACCTACCTGATCATCCCTGACAATTCCTCCCATTGCTACATTATACATCCTCTCATATCCCTCATCCCATTGACTATATTCTCATTCAAAATGGTCATAATAAATATAGAGCTCAAAATATCTAAAAATTAAATGGCATAAATGAATTATTTGTGGAAAGTTTATGAATATATTAGGCCCCCAAACTAACCATTTTAGTTCAAAAACTTTCAAGTTTTGGCATGTTTTATAATTTACATATATTTTATCCCATTAATTCATATTTTTTATATATTTTATGATTTATGCTCTAAATCTAACAATTTAATGTGTTTATATCTTTTATAGAACACTTTTATGGTTTTGTAGGTATGTTATAACCCAGTACTAAACTTAGTTCCTCGATGAAACAATTCAGGTAATATGATCTTCCCCATAAAAATGGTATGTATTCCTATCTATGATATTATTCTATACATTATTTTATATTTTCTTATCAAATCACACTTGATTCTTATTTCTCTACTTGTAGGTCATGTGGAGTTCTAACTAGCTTTATTTTACCATTCAAGTACGTATTCCTAACCTCTTATTTCCTTTCCATATGTCTTTACTTGAGAATACACCTTTACAACTCATGAAAATGCATATTATCAAGGGGTAAATATGTATGAACTTAAAATTTACATGGTGTAACACTCCTGATGAAAATCTAATGGTGATGTTGTGATCTCTTGTTTCATGCTTTACATGGAATTCTCTAGATCGCATCCCTCCTATTCTTCCTTCTCTCTCCCCTAGGCACCCCAAAACCCCATTTTAATGTCATATATAATTTCCCTTGGTATAATCTACAAATTCCTCCATTGATGACAAAATTTCCCTTTTTGGTGACTAAGTTTCCCTTCCAAGTGATGAAATCACCCTATTCATGAAGGGTTTGTTAGGGCAGTTTCTTAAAGCACTATCATAAAATGGTAATTTAATTTCAAGTATATGATATTTGTGTAATACTCAAGGTGGTTCTATCCTGAAGGGTGGTGGTTGTGTAACCCCCTTATATATTTGGGTTGTTCTATCACAGTGTAAATGTCTACCAAAATTAGCTCTTGTAACTCTAATTTTGATGTGTTTTACATGTTTAGTGTCACATTTATTGATTTTATCACCTTGTGTTCACTTCTAATCAAGCCCAACTCACTCCCTATTTTATTTTAGTCATTATTAGTTCCTTTCAAGTTAAACTCATCAGTGGACTTAGTTAAACTCCATAAAAACTCCCAACTATTTTTAAAAGAAGGCCATTTTTAATTTGATTTTAGACCTAAAAATTACCATTAGAAGTAGTTATTTTGAATCTCTTGTAGCCACAACCTTGATAAAATTAATTTAATATATAGACTCTATAGTTTTCATGTCAACTAAATTATTATAGGTGAAAAAGTATTATTGGTCCAATAACTCAGTCTTTACAAGCCATAGCATTAACCAACCTCAATTTAGTTGCTCTCCAATTTTGTTTGTGTCTCCTCTCCTTCCCCAATTTGTTATATATCTTGTGTATCCTCCAATTAGACATTTCTCTAAATTCACATAAGGATAAAGAAGCTATCATACTAAGGATTTTCTCATCATCATATTACATGCATTCTAGTTGATCTATGCCTTGGTCAGGTTGGAGTTATCTTTGATTTATAGTATTCTTTATTTGTCAGATTAGATTAGTGTATATTTTCTTGCATTATATTAATTTATTTATCTAAATAAATAACAAATTTGGTAGGTAAAGAGATATATTTCTTTTCATTATCTTTACTACCAAAAATAATAGTTAGCTTTAATTATGTTTGCATTTCAGTAGGTTTATTTTCTTTCAATTATCAATACATTTCACAAACCATTCATAAAAAAATTTAGTAAATTCTCATGACATTTACATCCAACATAATCTTTCATTTTCAATATCAAAACAAGTTTCTTGTATTTCAAATAATCAACTAGTCAATCACAAGAGCTTATACAATCTTAGGAACAAATTATGAATAAAAAATGTTTTTGATTCATACTAAAAAAAATAGAGAATTAAAATTTTCATTTCTTATTTTTATTTTAGCAAATCAATTGAAAATCTTGTTTACAGCAAACTAGGAGAGTTGAAAGGCTAGTTTAGCTTGTTTACAGACAAAGGAAGTTAAGAGAAAAGTTGTGAAATTATTTTTCTAAATTAGATTTATTTTATATTGTTTGCATTCTTAGAAGACATAGCTTGTATATTTAGTCCACCTCATATAAATAAAATGAACACTATAAAAATATCACCACCTAGTTTGCACCTAGACAAAGTTAATAAAAATTAGCACTTTACATAATAGTATAGGTTTCTTCCTATATATTTTGCATGTATTTTAGATCATTGGAAAAAGACAAAATTAAGTTTAACTTCATTTAATTTCATATATGTTATTTGTTTGATTTAAGTATTTAATTTTTAGTAAGCAAACATTTATTTCAAAAAACCCAAAAATAATAAGAGCTCAATAAAAATAGTGTCAAGAAGCCTTGTTAATATGCACAAGTACTTATATTCCATCCAATCCTATAAAACATGTGCAATAATCCATGTCCTATATAATCCTTTCCAATATATGCAAACACTCCATACAAATCCTTGCATCAAACACACATAACAAGCCATGGCCTTAACAAGCTCATATGCTTTTTCCTTAGTTTTTTCCTAACCTCCTTTAGATGACCCTTTCTGAGAGACTTGGCCTTGTGCATCACAATTTATTCCCTTGGGTTAGATCATGTAATTTTATATTTTTCATACAAATTGATATTAACACCAAGCTAAGACATGATATTTTTCATTCCATCCTAATTCCTCATCTTATTGTTGACTCCTTGGAAGCCTTGTATAAACCAGAAAGAATTATTGATTCACCTATCATCATCTTTCCTCATAACATAAGACTTCATCATAATGCCATTCAGGCCTAGTCTCCCATCCATACCTCTCTCTTCTCCTCAGGTCTAGCCTCATCTTATATCATTCACTTTTCATGGATGGCACTGATTGGGCATAATCAACCTGAAAGAATAAACCTTTTCTCATGAATCATTCATCTTGATCTTCCCCATTTTCCTAGTCCTAGCATTGACCAAGAACTTCTCCTTATAATTTTAGAGACCAAAGGACCATGTAATTCCATTTCATCTTAGCTTGATAGTCTTGATGAGCATTGAGATGTTGAGGTCTTTTGGTTTCGTCATGAGAACCCTTTTCCACCAGCCATTCTAAATCACATTCCACCTAACAACCAACCAAATCCATAGTGTATCCATTGTGTCATATACCTAAGTCTGACCTCTAGGATTCAATTTCATAGTTTATTTAGTGTTATTTTCATGCATATAACATCCTAAGGGAGGTCTAATCTGAGACTTTAAAAGTATGTGTCCAATGGGACATAATCATGAGGGGATTCCTCAAAAACCAATAGCTATAACTAGAAAGGAGGGATTGGACTCAAAATATATTCATAAATAATAAAATAATAAACCCTTTATTATATTTTAAACACCATTAATTTGGAAACCAAGGGTTCCTAATGATGATGAATCTAGGCATTAAGGGATTCCTTAGAGGGGACATGGTTGACATAATCTGCTATTAATAATTTATTTTCCTATAATTTATAAAAATTATTAACATCATCAAGTTTCAAAAAAACATTAGGTTGAGGGGGATTCTCAAAATTTATACCTCATCATATACCTTTGGGATGAACTTTTTGGCTCTCTTCAGCATAATCTGTCACACTATTTGAAACAATAATTGCAATAATATGGTTGAGTGCCATTTAAAACCAAAGATATGTTCCTAGAGGGTAGGTATAAATGTGCAATAAATTCACTCTTAACCTATATAGTCCCATAGAGGAAGCATGGAAACAACATTAAGTGAATAAATAAAGCAATACAAGAGCAACATGAAACACTAGCAAAGCAAGTTTTCTCAAGTCTTCATGTATATTGTCCTTTTTTATTTTTGCATATGATAAAAATGTTTATTGTATTTTATTTTTATATGTTAATTTAACTTTGATATTAGATTTTTTTTATTATATAAAAATGGTTCATCCTGATATATATACAAACAATGTAAAAGTTTATAAATAATCATATACTAGTGATAATATTATATGCATTAAAATTCATTGCATAACTAAAATTATTTATAAAATAAAATAAATTAGAGATGGGTTTTATTGATAAAAACAAACCCATTCATTTTACTGGGAAATTTTGATAATTTCAATATAAATACATATCAACATTGCATTTAAATAATTATCAACGTCAATCAATAAATCTAACATCCTTTAATTTTGAACTTCAGACAGATTTTGAATTCAGAATGAGCGGGAAAAGAAATGGGGAGAATTTGGCAGGAGGAACAGATCCTGGTGGTACAGCAGAGGAAGAAGGAAAATGTGGAGGGTTAGGTTTACTAACTGACGCAGACACAAAAAGGCTTTCATTTGTTAATGAGTCCTATAGTGGGGCCGGAGACTCACCATCAAAAAGTGCGTTAGAACAACTCACGGAGAAAGCGAAAGATACATCCGAATATAAAAAAGAAAAGAACTCTGAAAGATAGACAAGGGCCCCTGAATAAAGGACCTGGTCATCATTGTTTGGGAAAAAACTGACAGGGAAATCCCTTTTCCCACCGGTGACTTCTAAATCATGCTGGGAGAAAGGTGAGTTTCAAATTTTCATCCCAAATCCTCTACTTGATTTCTCTGTATCATCAATGGATCTCACCCTAGTTGGAAAGTTTCTAGGAGCTAGACCAAATATAGATTCACTTAGATCTATGATCAGAAAGAAATGGGCTATACGCGGAGAAGTAGACATTGCACCAATGGTGAATGGTTTTTTCTCTTTTATCTTTAACTGTAAAGAAGATTTGAATAAGATTATGAGTGAAGGACCTTGGTCCTTTGGAAAAAGCACTCTTACAATCAAGAAATGGGAACCAGAAATGGACTTATCAGACTCATTCTTCTTAACTACCCCTATATGGGCTAGACTACCTGGGCTTCCATTAGAATTCTGGCACGAGGACATTTTCAAAGGAATTGCTAGTTCATTTGGTGAGTTAGTGGCTGTGGATAATGCCACGGCTTCAAGAACTAAACTCCAAAGTGCCAGAATTTATGTTAAAGTGGTAGACCTGAACCATCTCCCCAAAAAAGTGGAACTAATCTCTAAGCTTGGTAAGAAAACCCAAGAGATTGTCTTCAAAGATTTGCCAAATTCTTGCTATGTGTGTAAGAAACAGGAGCATTGGGTTAAGAATTGTCCCAACAGGGGTAGATCCCTTTCAATAAATTTTCAGGAAGGGAAAAATATAAAGATCCAACAAAAGAAAATATGGAAGGTAAAAGAAGACTATCAAAAGATAGGGAAGACTCAAGAAGCCTTAGCTGACCAACACACAGATAAGGATATAATCTCTGCAACAGAAGAACAGGGCGACCTAAATCTATTAGGAGAAATAGAGCCCCTATTAAAAAAATGTAGTCCCTTGATGGAAGAGAAGGGGAAGGGATCAGAGGATAAAAAACCAGATCTTCTAAAAGAAGAAGGAGCTAATTTCCTAAACCAGAACACCCAAAGTTTAGAAAATCAATTTTCAAAGGTAAAGGATAATGAAGGATTAGAGGAAGGAGAATTATTACTTGAAGGGGGGAACAACATAGAAGAAGGAGAGGGAGATATGTGTGAAGTTCAGATGGGGGAAAAGTAGGAGGTATCAAAGGTTGAAAATAACACTCCAGCGAAAGAGGCCCTAATGGCAGAAGAAAAGAAAGAGTTTGGAAAAAACTCAAAAAACCAAAAGATAAAAGGAGAGAAAAAGAGCAATACTAATCACATGATGACGATAAATGGCGGTGTGAAAGTAAACAGTCCTCTTAGGAGTAAAGAAGGAAAAGGATCTGAAATGCAAGTCAAATTAAAACTGGATGTAGGATATTCAAATAAACTTGGGAAAAAATCTACAAAGAAGAATAGAGAGATGGAAAGTAAGCACAATATAGCAGATGGAAAGTAGGTAACCCTGAAGCAATGTCTCCTAAACAATAAAAACAAATGAGAATTCTTAGTTGGAATATTAGGGGGCTAAATAGCATATATAAAGTAAATTTAGTTAGGAATTTTGTCAGAGAGCAAAAGCCAGACCTCCTTCTGCTTTAAGAAACCAAAATGAGTAAAGAGAAAGCAGAACAGATCAAAGACTTTAAAAATTATACCATTAAGGCCAGTAGCTCTGAAGGTGCTTCAGGAGGAACCGTGATGCTATGGAAAAAAATCAATATTCTAGTTCTATTTTGATGGAAAGTAAAAAAAAATTGGCTGTTAATATTACGAGTGTTGACCAAAAGGAAAGATGGTATGTTGTAAATATCTATGCTCCCAATGCCAGGAATGAAAGGAAAAAGGTATGGGAAACTTTCTCAAAACTCAGAAGCAAAGATTATTGTGGGCAATGGATTATAATGGGAGATTTTAATGTTCCTCTCTATGATTATGAGAAAATGGGTGGTAACACTATTCAAATGGAAGGGAGATTTGATCTCATGGAGTTTATAAGCAAAGAAGGTTTAATGGACGTGGAGCTGCAAGGAATTCAGTATACCTGGAGCAATAAGAGACTTGATAATGAATGTATACAGGCCAAGCTTGATAGGGCTCTCATTTCCCTAGACTGGATAAAAGACTATACTTGTAAGTTGGAAGCATGCCATAGAATAGGCTCGGATCATTTCCCTCTTATCCTTACAGTGGTCAAATTGAACCAAAAAAAGAATCATCTGTTCAGATTTGAAAAGATGTGGATGCAGCACCCACAGTTTGAAAGCAAAATAAAAGAGTGGTGGAATATACCTATTGAGGGAACAACTCTCTTCAGAGTTGCCTCCAAACTCAAAAATGTTAAAAAGGAAGTTAAGAAATGGAATAAGGATTGTTTTGGAAATATTTTTGAGAAAAAGAAGACCATTAAGGAGGATATCAGTAGAATTTAGGAAAAAATTCAGCAAAATGGATATACCCCAGAATCCCATAGAGAAGAAAGTGAACAATTGGCTCAATATCAAGACATTATAACTAAGGAAGAAACCTATTAGAGACAAAGATCTAGGGTGCAATGGTTGAAAGAAGGAGATAAAAATACAAAGTTTTTCCATCTTTCCACTTTGAAACACAGAGCGAAAACACATATTCATCACTTGAAAAAAGGAGATCAGAAGATAACAGAGGAAAAGGAAATAAAGGAGGAAATGATCTCATTTTTCTCTTCCCTGATGAAGGCTGATAGAAACATCAACTTGAAAATCCAGGTTGATATCCTACGCGTGATCCCTCCATTGGTCTCGAAGGAGCAGAATAATATGTTATTTTCTATACCTAAGGAGGAGGAAATCTTCAAAGCAGTTAGATCTTTAGGAGGAGAAAAAGCACCTGGACCAGATGGTTTCCCCATGTTTTTTTTTCAAAAGCTCTGGAAACTTATAGGCAAGGTTGTCAGTAATGCAGTGAAGGAGTTTTTTGGAGATAAACAGATGTTGAAGGAAGTTAATGCCACTTTTCTGTGCCTTATTCCAAAAAAGGCTGGAGCTGAATGCCCTGATCAGTTCAGACTGATTAGCTTGTGCAACTCCTTCTATAAGATAATATCCAAAGTTATAACGACCAGATTAATTCAAGTGATCCCTTCAATAATAGCTGATCAGCAAAATGAATTCATTCCTGGCAGACAAATCCTCAACTCTGTTATAATGGCGCATGAGAATATTCACTCACTGTTCAGTTCAAAAAATGAGGGGTTCCTAATGAAAGTGGATATAGCTAAAGCATATGACAGGGTGGATTGGCTATTCCTTTCAAATAGCCTTATTGCCTTTGGCTTTGAACAAAGAGTGGTTGACATTATCAAACAATTGATATCTACAACTTCTATAGCTGTGTTGGTAAATGGGAGTTCGTCTCATTTTTTCAATCCGTCTAGGGGATTAAGACAGGGGGATCCTATCTCCCCTATTCTATTTATTATCATGGATAATAGTATGGGGCGATACCTAGGGGACTTAGTTCGTAAAGGATTATTTAAGGGCCTGAAACCCTCTTTGCATCCTTTAATATGTTCCCATGGTCAATTTGTGGACGACACTATTTTCATGGGACAGTCTGAAGTCACAAAAGCTATAACTCTAAAGGAAACTATAAATCTATATTCCTCTAAATCTGGACAACTGATTAACTGGAACAAAAGCGCAGTATTCTTCACTAATACCCCAGATTATAGATAGAACAAAATATCAAAAATCCTTGGATGCTCCATAGGATCTTTTCCCTCCTCTTACCTTGGTCTCCCTTTTGGGTTGAAAGCTCCTGAAGCTTTTTGGGAAGGACTTATTAACAAATTTAGTAAGAAATTGGTGGGATGGAAAGGTAGTCTTCTAAGCCAAGGTGGAAAGCTCACACTCCTCAAAGCAAGTCTTCAAAGCATACCTACGTACGCTTTGAGTCTTTTCAAAATCCCCACTAAATTTGCTGAAGCTATTGAAAAAATCCAGAGAAACTTTCTTTGGTCAGGTACTGAGGAGAAAAGGAGAATGCCTCTTATAGCATGGGATAACATCTGTAAACCTGTCAGGGAAGGTGGACTAGGTATAAGGAAAATTAGAAGTATAAACATAGCCCTCTTAGCTAAACAGGGGTGGAGGGTTTATCAGGAAAATAAAGAATGGAGTAAAATATGGAAGCACAAGTACTTATTCAAGGCAAAGTCACTCCCTGAATTCTTTACTACTCCAGACATTTCTCATCCCTCTGCCATATGGGGGGCAGTCCAGGGGACAAAACATGTTTTAGAAGAAGGAATCTCATGGAAAGTTGGCAATGGTAAAAAGGTAAAGTTCTGGGAAGATATTTGGTTAAGAGGAAAACCTTTGCAAGAAGAAATCCAAGATAAAGATGTTATAGACAGATACAAGCAAAGAGTGGGAATAATGGTTAACCAATACTAGCAGAACAACTCTTGGGTAAACCTCACTGACTATGATCAAGACCTCAAGGATATTCAATTATCCCTAAATGCTATATCTCTATATCCTAACCATGAAGATAAAATTGTTTGGCACAATGAGCCAAGCAGACAGTTTAAAGTTTCTTCCATCTTCACCTCAAAGGGAAATGGTAGCAAACCGTTATGGACGAGAGCCTGGATTAAGGGGCTCATCCCTTAAATCAAATTCTTTTTCTGGACCCTTCTCCAAAACAAAATTTTGACTTTGGATAATTTATAGAAATGCGGAATAAATATTGTAAACAGGTGTATTCTTTGTAAGAAATACCTTGAAGATAGAGATCATTTGTTCATGAATTGTTCCTTCACTCAGCTAGTTTGGAAAGAGATCCTCAATTTGTGGGGCATTGCATGGATCCACCATAAAAATGTGGAATTATCTCTCAAAAGCTGGTACTACCCCTCCAAGAATCCTGAAGTTCTTTTTTTATGGAAACTTACTCTTCCCCATATTTGGTGGGGAATATGGAAGGAAAGAAATAACCGAATCTTTAGAAATAAAGAACTTCCTGGATGGGTGGTAGGACAGAACATCATTAGAGCTATAAAGGAGAATTTTTTATCACAAAAGAATCCAAGCTCAACTCTCCAAGTGGATAACCCCTTAAGGACAGATAATTCTAAAGGTAAACTTGATAATCCCAGATCAGGAGTTACTTGGAATGTTCCCCCTCAAGGATGGATTAAAGGAAACTTTGATGGTGCTGCCAAAGGGAACCCGGGGAATGCAGGTTGTGGTGGAGTTTTGAGAAACCATACGGGAAAGGTAATTGATGCTGTTGCAATCCCCATTGGTAAATCTAATTGCCACATTGCTGAAGCTATAGCTGCCCTTCAGACCATCAAAATAGCTGTGGATTCAGGGTATCCCAAATTGTGGCTTGAAGGGGACTCACTGAATATCATAAATATTCTTAACAATAAAAATAATGTGTCTTGGACCATAGAGGCTAAGGTAATGGAGATGAAAACATTAATTAAAAAATTTGAAGAAGTGATTATAACCCACACCTTTCGTGAAGCCAATGGTGTTGTAGATTGGCTAGCTAATTGTGCAATCCGGACAGGTCAAACAGTGAGGTGGCATGAAACATTAGAAAAGAATGTGAATTTGAGGGTGCTCATTCTTCATGATGCAACTCATGCAAAGGAAGGAAAGATTGGAGTGTAATAGAAATATAATGAGTTGGAGGAGTGGCAGCGTGGGGAAAGGACAACAATCATTAAAGAAGAAGGCCCTCAAGAGTGCGAAGCGGATCCTGAATATGCACATACAAAGCTAACTTTCTAATCAATTTGGCAGCAGGTGGGATCATTGTAAATACCCTAGTGACTGGGTTTTAAAAAAAATGAGTATGGCTCGCGAAAGGAAGGGAGAACCCAGGAAGCAGGAACCCAAGAGTTGTGATGAATGGAAAGAGAAACAAGAAGTCTGGAGAATTCTGCAGAAAGGAAAAGTTGCGAACTATATGGAAAGGATCCATGGGTCAAAACCACATATCACAATGGCTTTCTTCAAAAATTGGACTGATGAAAGGGTCACCTTGCATGGTATCACAGTGAACCTAATAGAGGATTTTATAGCATAGGTTACAGGGCTGCCTATGGATGGACTTAAATTCTCCAAGCAGATAAGAATTTTGAATGAGGCCTTTTGTAAGTTCCCCAAGATGGATGAGGAAGAGTAGAAGCTGGTCAAGAATGGGGATTTCTATGAATTGGATCAGATTAAAGGGATATGGAGGGATGTCTTAAGCTGTATAAGGGAGTACTTCATCCTGGATGGGAGAAGTAAGCGAGTGCACAAATTCCACTTTGTCTTCCTTAATCATTTCAGGCACAAGGTAAGTTTGTCTTTTCCCTTTTACCTTCACTTCTCCTTGGTCCAAAGTTTATATGCTCATAGGAAAAAGGAAACGTGCCCTATCCTACATGAAGGCCTTATTCTGTTAATCAAAGGCTATTACAAGAATAATGCAATGGTTAAGCACCCTAACCAGGGGAAAAATAAGGAGTCAGGGAACAGAAAGAGTGAAAGTGTAAAAGGGAAAGGCAAAATCAAGCTCCCTAGCGCTAAAAATTAGAATGTAGAAGAAGATACTGAACGGGAGAGAATAGATAAACCCAGGGAGGAAAACTTGGAGGAAGAAGAAGGAACTGAAAGCTGGGATACAAACTCTAATGAGGATGAAGAATGTCCTGAGAAGAATGAAAAAGAAGATGTCAACACAGAGGAGGATTTTGCAAATAGAACAGAAGATACGGAGGAAAATCAGAAAGTGTCGGAGGATGAATTTGTCCAGGATGGCCCTGTTGAGGACCCTACTTCAAGAAACGAAAAGGAAACTACAGTTCAGGATGAAAATCAAGAAATGGACATGGAAATTCAAACTGGAATTAAAGAACAGGATCAAAAGGGTCGAGAGGATATCTTTGAAGAAGCCAGGAATAGTCCCAATATAAATTCTGAGGAATGGAGAGGAAAAAAATAGAATGATGAAACACACACACCAATGACTTGGGTTAATTGCAAAGCAGAGGCATCTTTCCAACTTGATTCTTGGACGTGTAGGGAGATCATGGATCTCAAAAGAAAAGTGGAAACTATGGAAGATACTCTGAAAGCTGTATGGAACAAAATTAACAATATGGAAAATCAGATAAGAGATATCCCAGTCAAGCTCAAAGCCTACGAGAATAACCTCCGAGAACTCATTAAGGACAACAGAACGAAAATGGAGGAAGTTACGTCCAATATTTGTGTTGCTGCTACCAATATTGGAAAAAGAGCTAACGAGGAGACCAAAGCCTTGGAGGGACCTAGCAAAAGGATGAGACAAGTTCAAGAAAGAAGGCTACACAAGAAGGAGCCAAGCTGGTGGCAACCACTACCCAGGATACTGTTGTGAAAGGAAAAGAAACTATGAAAATGATATTGGAACTGGATGAATAGTCTGGTTCCTCTTGTTGGTTATGCAAACTGGTCCTGTTCTATGGTTTCTTTTTGTAATCTTCTGCCTTTGATGTAGCCAGATCTTTGTTAAATCTGGGTTTTGACTAGTAGTCTTTCTGGTGGTTTTAGGTCCATTAAAAACTTGTTTTTGCTACTTCCTTGTTGTAGTTTTTAGGCTTTGCCTGTGGTCTTGGATGCTCTTTCTTTCTTTCCTTGTACTAGGGTTTCGGGGCCCCTTCAAAACTGTTTTTACCGTAATCTAAAACATTGCATTTAAATAAAATTTAAAAAAATGGCTTTTATCGTGCTCAATTGCACATCAATGCATGTCATGACAAAACACATAAGGTGATGTTATGACAATTTGCATGGGTGAAAATCATGAAATTACACATTATTATGTATTATGATAATTATTTTAATAAATGGTGACACTAGAGATAAATTTTATTATGTAATGATAAAATAATGCACATATAACGAGACCTATAGAAATACAATAAACTATAGAACCCTAGTGTGTATAAATAGGAAATGAAATCACAATTGATATATAAATAAGCAATAGTAATGGAAAGAGAGAGATAAATGACTAAAATTAACACACCTACACATTGTAACTCAAATTTTCAACAAAAAAAAATTATGAGACTAATTGGACTATAAACACCAGAATATGACTTTGATTTGAAAAGGAGACAAAATCTATGGACCATCAATTGTGACATGAGACACAACTAGCCACTAAATTTGACCCTTTATTAATGATTCTGAACTATTTTTAGGATTTTAACCTCTTATAATTTTTAGGTTTTGTAATTTTATGGGTTGTTTCAATAGAGATGAACAAGATCTTAGCTTCATTTCATGACATTGATGACAAAAAAATTTAAGAATTGAATTTATTTGTTGTAGACCTAACTCACCATAATGTCACAAGAACAAAATAGGCGAAATGGTTAGTGTCATAGGCCTCCTTCATGGGGGGTTACATATACTTATCTCAAAACTTATAATAAGTTCTCAATGTATTTATAGTGCATGTGATTATTCCTAACCCTAATGAGAGAAATAACTTCACCTCCTCTCCCTAAATAATCAAATGTAACTATATTATTTTCTATGACTTTCTCTTAGTGAGAGATGTGATCAAACAAGACATGGAATAACGGTGATACAATGTAGACTCAATGTGTAGGCTACTTGACAAGTGTGTAATCATTAATATAAGCTACTTGATCAATTAATGACAAGTGTGTAATAAATTCAATGTGTGACTTAATAACTTGAAATCCTAGAGGATATGAGAAGATGATGAATTAACTCAAACAAATTTATATGTATAGGGCTATCTAGGACACATACACATATAGGTTGACATTAGAAGATAGTGATATTAGTAATCAAGGCACATATAATCATGCCAAGGTGGAAAGGACCCATAAAATTAAGAGTATCAAAATCAATGAGTCATTGATTGTGACTTAGTCACAAAAGTGAATAGACATGAAAAAAAGATCGCAAGAGATATGAAGCTAATAAAATGCTATTGGTTAGGACCCTGATGCTTATAACTTACATATATGATGTTTTTATGAGGAAATATATGTGTCTTAAGGCTATGAAGAGTCTAATATGGGTGTAAAGTTGTATAAAATGGTCAAATGTACACAAATAGGCCAAGTGTGGTAAAACATGACAAAGGAAGAGAGGAAAATGGGTTTGTACTAAATTAGGTGTCTATATAATGCCTTGATTTTATGTGTGTGTAGATGTTTAAATCTATATTTATATGTCAAACTATTTTTTTACACTTTAAAAATATATTTCAAGTCTCTAATCTTTAGTTTTACCTTCCTTACAACCAAAAATCTCACACTCACCACCTCATTGGGTCTAATTACTTATTTCTTAGTCCAACCCTAAATATTTTTCTTATCTAGATCACCTGTAACCACATAATACCTAAAATATGATATATATACTTCACTATTAGTTACATAATTATTGACCATATTTGACCCTAGGTCAAATTTAGTCAACCCCCTATATATTCAAACTTTTTATAGGGTCTTTATAAATCATAAGTGGTCACATGGTCATGTTTAGGGTCACTTAATATGTTTCACCTTGATCTTTTAGTCATTTATCTTAGTATTTCCTTATGTCACCTTTTTTGTCCATTCTTGTAAAATATATAGTTTCCTACCAAAGTACAAGTGTGTTAAGTGAATATCTAACATACAAGGTGTTATTTAAGTGTCAGATGGTAGTTTAGAAACTGATAATTACAAGTTCAATGTGGATTTAATAGTAGTTATACGGCTTGAAAAGTATACTTGGCATGTGGGAAGGCTCAAGAGTGTCCCTTCAGATCCCCATAGTCCATCTCCATGCTTAAAAAGTTATGAAAAGTTTAAATTTGGTAAAAATTGGTCCATCTCCCTCATCATTCTCCTAGACAAGGTCAAACAAGTCAATCAATTTACTATTATTATAGATAGTAGGAGGAGAGTTGAGATAAAAGCATTTGGGAGAAATTAGAATCCTTCATTTATTTCCTTTTCATGTTGATATTTTTTGGTTTGGTGTACTATGATCCATGAACTATCCTTAAGAATCCTAATGACTCAAAAATACCTGCTTATCCCCATGCCCTCTGGTTTTCTTATTTGTTTGTAGTTTTTTTATGCTTCTAAATAGTGAACATGATATTGAAAATAATTTCCTTGATTTCCATGTTATTTATAGCATGGTTTTCACATGTGAGCATAAAGAGATAGGTAGGATAATCCTTGAGTTTGAAATGAGCACTATCAATGGTCTGTAAATAGTTATTTTTAGGAATAGTGCTTTGTCCTCTCACAATGAATTTAGATTAGAGGTAATACACTTGTCTTATATCCTCTATGAGAATGGTCATGGTCTAGGTAGATTTAATATACCAATGGAGGTCTTAAGGCTTTGAAACTAGGTGGAGTTGAAGATGGTTCATATACACAATCACACTTCAATATATTAGTAACCTACAAGAATATGTAGGAGCTCTAAGACAGAGTGTTGAAAATGATATAGAGATGTGTGGATCTAATTTAGGCTATAAAATAGGGCTGAGAACATCAAGGAATTAATTTTATGAATGGATAGGCCAATACACACAACCAAATATAAATCCATGTTCATAAGGTTAAAATGGGAATCATTACCTTAATATCTCCAAAAATGGATTTTGCCTTATGTAGTGTTACCTTGTGATGAGAATCTATGAGGTCTGAGTAGGTCTTGTGGTTTCATTATTATAGCTTGGACATAGTAATAACATTTAAACATGATAGGAGGTGGATTTGATAAATAGAATATAATGTAAAGGAGTTTCCAATTCCATCAATTTTTCACTAAAGGCACTTACTAAGCACATCCCCATTTGAGCCTACATGAATAATCTATAACTTGAAACCTAGGTGTGTTGATGGTGAGAATAATTGTATGGTATCATGGAAATAAACAAGTTAATTTAAGGGTGTAATGTCCATTATTACTTCCATATGGAACCAAGCGAGTGGATCATAGTGTTCAAACAAGAAAATTTCCACCTACATGATTCTTGATTTTCCAAATGAGTACCTACAGCTGACATAGTTGGTAGATGTGGCAGAATAGTCTAGACCAATGTGTGATTACAAGTTTATAAAACATAAGATGGATAATAATTTTGGATACATTCTCACACTGATATATCATAACTCCTTATGGTCCTTATATAATCATCAACACCTACAAGAACCTTGTGGATTCTGAATACACACCTATAATTGAAGGTAGTCTACAAACTAGTCTAGGCATATGAAAATGTAGGTTGTCTTGGTATTCAGTGGTGTAAGATTAAATTAATATGATAAAACATACTCAAAATTATATATCACATTCCATGTGACTCTCAAGGATAGGAAAAATAGATCAAGGACCAAGTCTCCAACTTTAGTCTACAGTCAACCAAATCATAAACAGGACTAGTGAGCCAATCTTGAATAATTGAAGGTTTGAGGGGTCTATAGGTGTGATCTAACTTTAAAAATTGGTAAATTTCATCCTCATGAGTTTATAAATTCCCTTATAATCTCACTTTTTTCAATAAAATAGGGAATATTTCCTCTATTTTGTCTCAAACAGAGGGCACTTCATAGGCAACCCAATCTGCAGGTTTGGTATATGAAGAGTAAGATGGATGGAGTGGAGATATCAAGTGACTATGGGATGTTGTATATAGTTGATATGAATATTAAAAAGGTTTTTTAAAACCCAAAAATTATATGAAACCCTCATAAGGGTTAAACACATAGCTAGATACAGTTAGTCCTATTAGGCCTAGAACTAGGCCTAAGCCCTATAGGTACCTTGACTAATATATATGAATATGAAACCCTTATAAATACTTTTATTACCTTAAATATATATTTGAGGATGGATTAGAGCCATTTTTTGTAGATAAACGTTAAAAATTGGTCAATTTATCCTTAATTCATATCAGTCCTACCTAGAATGCACTGTAAGAGCTCGAGGGTCATGTTATTTCACTCACATATATATGGACCATGTGCATGAGACATCAATCACTTGGGGAGAGCTGAAGTGGATCCTATGCCACAAATTTGTTAAACTGGTTCTAAGATTAGATGTTAGGATTTTATTAATAATCATTAATAATCCAAACCTCTTAAAACTCTAGTTTAAACCTGATAGAGAAGAAACAAATTGAGATGCACTTAGGAGGGGTTATATGGCCATTAAAGTGCTTGGGACATGTCTATAACTCCATCAATCTCCTTGACATCCATTTTTTCTATAGTGTCACTTGTACAAATAGGGATAATACTGAGTTTCTTATAGGATTTGAGTTATTTTTTAGGTACAGAGGAGGATGGACAAGTGAGAATCATTATAGGAGTTATGTAGGAATTTTTTCAGCTTCTCAAACTCAATTCTCACCATGGTTGTGAATGAAAACCACTCTGCTACACTTTTAATTATAGGTAATCTAAATGAGACATTGAAATGGAGAAGTGACTGCCTAGTGAGATAGTGATCAAGGTGACTTGGAAACTTTTAAGGTCTTTCTGATGGAGTAGAAGGCAAGGAGGTAATAAAAAAGTGCCCCACATCCTCTACAATGCACCTCCATGAGTAACTAAAAGCCACTAAGGTGACAAGTGTGAGGATAGACCTAGAGGGATAGTGATGAATGAATGTAAGCAGTGAATGACAAGTGATAAGGATGAGTCTAATAGTTGGAGATGCATAGATTACCTACACAAACCTATTCCTCTCATGTCAGATTATATGTGTCAAAGATTTCTATGGAAATTTTATACAATCAAGTGAACTCTTCACCATCATGAAGGTAGTTTCAAAGAAAGATAATGAAGAGTTCTATGCCAACTTGAGGAAGGTGATTTGCTTCAAATTAAAACATGTTCATGATAGTTCCCTTACCTCTTTTCCAACTCATTTACTTGAATTGTAACTAGTTTCTAGACTTTGAAACTCAGTCTTGTGACCCTTCATCTTCACCTCTTCTCTCTCTTCTCTTATGTCTATATATTTAAACCTTTTTGGCTTTGTAAAGATCCATAATAGGTATGGCAAAAGCCCTGCTAGTTTTGACACCTCATTTTCCTTTGAATAAAGTTTTATGATGTTGATTTATTCTCTAAAATCTCTTAATTAAGTATATTAAGTGGTTTATGTGGTTGACAAGTGATGAACATACTCTTCTTGATTCTATTTCTGCTCTTTCATGTTTGTGTGAGTGACATGCCTTCTAACAAGTTTCAAAAAGTGTATTGTTTGTTAAGTGTGTCTTTAAGTGTGAGAGGGACTAGTAGTGTCTTGTATCAAGCCTTATTTTCACCCACCTCTAAATAGGCATATCAATCTACCTCTATGAGAAATACTTATGCTATAAGGACATAGAGTTGAAGTTAGTTTGAGTAGTCTTCTTTCTTGAGTTCAGATGCAAGTGTGTTATGTGGAGTTATCTTGGTGTATCAACTCATTACAATAGGTTTATTTTATGTTCCCTTTTCACCCCAATAGCGATTAGCTTAGTGTAGTGTGAGTATTAAGGATAAATCAAGGGAGTTATCCCTTTCAAACCTAGATATCTATCTCTTGTATTGGCTTGTATATGAAGAGAGATAGTTCCATGTTATCCTAAAATTGAGAAGGTATACTTGACTTATCTAGGGTGAAATTTTAGGCTATAACAATAACCTCAGTAACTTTCCTCCATCCTGGATAATTTCATCATGTTGATGTCCTTGCTCCAATGTAAATGTCATTACCCTACAAACACTCAAATTCTCAAATATTTTTATGTGTGTGGGTTGACCTAAGAATGTCATAAACCCTTATTTAAGGATTATTTCAAAATAACTAATATAAATACAAGTCAAATCCAATTCATTTGGATATCTAGTTAATTTCCAAACAAGCATCTATTCAAGCTCAATCAATCAATTGTACAACTAAGTTATTTTTCCCTATTCCTTCCTATTTTCTTACCAATCATAGGAATTATCATAATAAAGGTCTAAAGCACTCAAAAGATAACCATGAGCTATATTTTTAAAATATAAACTATTTCATTAAATGCATCTTCATGTAGTATATTTCACCCTTGTGTACACTCATTCCCACACATAGTTAAAAATTAGATAAGTATAAGGCCTTCCTTAGAGTATTAGCTATGTAGATAGCACTCATTGATAGAGGGGTCTTTAAGGTCAGCTCAATGTTTTGAAACCACTAACCCATTTTTTGGAAAGGTAACCTAACCTAAGATGTAAAACTAGGGATTAAGCTATAAATAGTGATATCGAGTCTTTGAGTGAGATCCAAATTGAAAGGTGATAGAAAACCCAAAAATACCTAGGTAGTCATATATTGATATAGTGAACATTCCATATAATGTATTTGTGTCAGGATTTGGATAGTAGGATCGATGCAAGTGTCCATAGTGTGATGCAAGTGTCCAAGCATCTAAAATGAATATTTCTAGAATCTGATGATTATTTCCTAAACATCAAACAACTTGTTTCTACACATGTATATCTTAGATATGTTTGTACATCGTTGCATAAGATAAAAATTATTTATTCTTCATGATTATGAAATTAAAATATTATTATATATTTTACTTTATATATTTATTATTTTCATAATTCAGCACTAAAATTGAATTATTTAATTGGCCTGCTTTTAGGAATAGGTTATCTCACTCTTGAATAGCCTATTCCTCATAACCCTTAATTCCATAAAGTATTAAACTATTATGCATGTCATAGAATGTATGGGTATCTTAAAGATTGTTATTTGGATTTAAAGAAGAAAGACAAAGTAAAAATGATAGTAGTGATCCTATAATAGATACATCAATCAAGAAACCCACTCACATTATGAGTACATCTCCTAAAGTGGAAGCACAAAAATAAAAAATATGGCTACCAAAGGATAATTTAGAGCAAACAAAGTTGTAAATGCAAAAATTAGAGCAAGAACAGATTCAAAAAGCAATGCTACAAAAAGATCAAGAACATAAGTTGCAAATTCAAACTTAAGATAAGTAAACAAGCATTTTAAAAAGATGGTATCTAACAAAGGAATTATCAAAGTAAGACATGCCTACAAAATCAAATGATACAAATATAGTTGCTAAGGATTCAAACATCATATTTATTTCATGCATAGAGGAATAAAATGTTAAGGTAATAATACAACGTTTATGCTTTCATCCTCAAATAAATAAGAAAAGGCATAACTTACATATTTTCCTAGTGTTAAAGCAAATATATGTGACTCTTATCTAACCCATATTGAGATACAACATTTTGACAACGATGAACATACTCAATAAAAATAAAATTTGAATAAGGAAACTTGAATCTATGGTGGAGTTGGTTTTATATACACTAATGCTCAAAATGTTATATCATAAGTTTAAGAATAACCTAAGAAGTTGCATGTTTTTTATAATGATGATTACATAGATGATTATGAACCTAATAATATAAAATATTGGTATGATCCTAACATTACTAGGTATGTAGTACATGAATAAGACACACATGATACAGGGCCTCTATAGAAGCATATCCTTGATGAGATTCTTGGGCTTTAGTATCACTTTTTCCTTATATATATATATATATATATATATATTTTTTTTTATTTTTATTTTTTTTTTTGCTTATCCTTCCAAACATTATAAAAATAAATTAAAAATATATATATTTAATAAAATACAAAAACATTCAAATAATCAAAAATACCAAGAATATTTAGCATTTCACATGTTTTACTAGCTTTTACATATGTTGTTTACTTTATGTTAGTAGATATCATATATTTTTTATACATACATTTTTTAAGGGTACTTGAGTTTGATGCAGGCATACATTAGACCCATGATATCTCAAGCATGCAGATGTTAGGCCTCCTCTTCTAGCATGATACACTATGTTGTGGGCATCTTGTTGATATATGATCACAATTGACATAGGTTATATTATTTTATGGTCAATTTCCATTATCTTACTAATCTTATATATATTACACATGCCTTTAATCATGTTTTTATCTTACACGATGTATTTAATATGCTATTCTAAATGATATTTTGCTAACACATGTATGTAGGGACTAGTATAGCATGATTATGCTAGTTGTTTATATCTTATTAATTCATTTATTTAATTATATTATTTGAGTGTACTTCTTATTTGATTATTTGTCTTATTTGAGGAACTTTTGAGAATTTTCCTTACTTGTTGGCTATAGTGCCCCAATTTTTTCTTGTTTATTTGGTGTGGACATTTTCATGTCTTCCACTTGAGTTTGCAGCATTTGAACATGCACCTTATTTATGGTCTCCTTGGACCCCTCTTTGTGTGACATTTGAGTACTCTTGCGTGTGTGCTTGATTTTTTGTTGATATTTTTATCTTCTAGAATTTTCCATGATTCAAATGATCCATCTTAGGGATTTTTATGTATTCATATTGTGATATCCATTGATATATCTACTTCAGCATGACACTAATAAATGTTTATTTATGACATGATTCACACGGATACATCATAGTTGTCTTATATTTTTTAGATAAGGTGATTATCACTTTTTTAATCCCCTCACCTTAAAATTGGGGGCATATTAGTGGAGGAATTTCATATAAAACATGACTCCACATACATAAATTTGATAGAATGGGCATAATTTGATCCAATTTACATGATTCATATATAGATTTTGGACAGAATTATATGGATTAGGCATAGATTTGAGACAAATAATTTCAAATTTTGATACATATTATATATATTTTATAGATTAGAGGTTAAATTTTGATATATACTTCATCTTGATATATATAGGAGGTGTACATGTACCAAATTACGGATACACTTTCAAATTATACACACATTTTATGCACCAACCTTACCAATATGCATCATTTGAGCTTTTATTTATTACAGTAATTGGCTCTTTTTTAGTAGTTTGATAGATATTTTGTGCCCTTGATGGATTTTGAACTACTTCTATTATTTTATTATGATATGGTTATACCATTTGACTCAGATGAAATTGGCTAAATTTGTTAGATTGGTTATATGAGATATTGATACACTTGAGTTACGTGATTGATATTTTATGCTCTAAATAGACTTGGTAAAATTAATCCTTATACCAAATTTTTGGCATAATCACCCTCCTATTCCTCTCTTAACATTTCCAAGGTTTATTTTTCCAATGCTTCAACTAGGAAGCATCTCTACCAAGATAAACTACTAAGGGGCAACATAGGTGTACTCCTTCCTTACTCTCTTTCTTTCAATTATTTTTAAATTATTCAATTTTTAGATTAAATTCACCAATTACACATGTAACATGCTATTTTTCATAGGTAATTCACATATATTGAATTCAAGTGGGTTCAATCAAAGACAATGTGTGTTCTACATGCCATGGTACACTTTCTTTTCTTTAACCTAGTAATTTCATCTTTATAAATTACTAGATTAAATGGGGGGAGGGGGATATATATGGTTATATGTATATTTATATGTTAAACTAGTATTTTAAACTTAAAAAATATATCTTAATTCTCTACCCTTCAATTTGACCTTCTTTGTAGCTAAAATGCACTCTCACAACTTCATTGGGTCAATTACTTGTTTTTTAGTCCAACCCTGATTATTTTGATTATGCCATGCCTTAAAATTTACATATTGGACACACACAAAAACTAATTTTTTTTAAAACCTCACTCTAACACTCAACCATAACATCAAAATAAACAACAATCACTTACAGTAATTACAAGGTCAATAATTAGTAAGCAACACTTACTGCAAATGAGTCTAAGTTCACAATACTTCATGACCATAATACATAATAGCATTGTATCATCCTAATTAAATAAAGGGAGAAAATAATAAATAGGAATTATGTATATTCAATTTTAATGATTTATAAAATCAACACTAAATGGCCAATACACAATTTACGTAGACTAGAAGATTGGTCAAATTGGGTGTTACTAGACTACATTCTTCACAAACCCACTAGTCTACCCAAAACACTACAGCCATAAAATAACTTTATCATCTTAGAATATAACTCAAAAATATAAAAAAATGATATTAACAATTAAGAGTTAATTAAATGAAGAGTAATAGGCTAAAAACTACAAAAGTACAAACACACCAACAGCTCACAAAACAGTTCTAGATAAAATATCTTAAAAATAGGATATACTGATTCAAAGTTGTAAAAAAATTATTTATTCTTAAAAAAAATCATATGAATAATAAAAATATACCTAATATGATGAAAAATCCCAATGTATCATCAAATCCATATGACACTTGTTAACATTTTTTGCAGTACATAGAAAAATAGCATCAAATAGGGTACAAGATGATCTTGTTAAAAAATATAAAACCGTGTATCAAACAAATATAAAATGTTAAAAATGAATATGAAACTAAAATAAAGAGGTTTAAAAAAAAAATCCATGAATTCTAAATTTTTAAATTAATTTGACACCCTTTCCAAAGTGACTTCACGACCAAAAATCAGAATCAGCAAAAAAAATTGGGTAAACTAAAATTGGAAAAGAGTTACTAAAAATAGTAAACATTTAAAAAAGAACAAATTAAAATATTATATGGTAATATTAAGGAATATAAAATAATTAAAAGCTTTTGATTTAGTGAATTACTACTCTTAGATATGTTTTGCAGGTTGTTTCCAAATCAACTCTACAAACTAAGTCATAATAGATACAGAATTTTGATGGATGCCTCTAGAAATGAGGCCACCAAATGATGACCAATGGATGAATAAATAGAATTATTATTGTTATTCATTTTTTTATGGTATTTTATTGGATTTTAGGTCTTTTTAGTATTAAAATATGAGATTAATTAATTAATTAAGCTTACTTAATAATTGTCCTGGGTTGATTTTCTAGCAAGCATAGTCACATTCAAACATGGATTGTTTCACTCATGACATGATAATTAACATGATTTAATTGTAAAAACATTGTGATAAGATATTATAATGCTGCTTTGTATTCATTTAATGATTAACACTTGGATTAAATCAAGATGATATACTTACAATGGTACATTAAGACTATAATTTCCAGCCAACTAGCTATAACATGAGAAGTTTAAAATTAGAAAACAATGATAAATTCTATTTTTTTAAGATACTCTCAGTAAATCAAAACTAATAAAAAAAATTAACTATTTAATATCTATCAACACAGTACTCTTGATGTCTAACATTTATCTTATTCCATTTGTACAAATTATTTGAAGCAAAAGAATGTAGGTGGTCCAAAAAAACAAGTTTGACTAATTTATCAGGAAAATTTGACAACAAGACTCATTGAACTTTCTTAATTTATCCTTAATAAAATATGAAGATGATAACTTAGGATGATTGTAATTTGATAATAGAAAATCACATTTACAATTCAATCCATCATCTTCAATGTCATTTTAACAATAAATTACTCCAACACAAATAATGAGTTTTCAAGGAGTATTTATATGTTCTATTTTGAAATTAAAACATAAAATCAATATCCAAGAATACACAAATATAGAAACAATATTATTCTTTTGTAAACTACCAACCATAACTCTATTTGTGCCTGCACTAAACCACAACAATCACTGTCAACTAAATACAAAGCAAGTGAAATACCATACTAATAACTAGGTTATTCATGAAATAAATAGATTATCCCTATTAATAAAATTATAAATTAACCATTTCATTATTCAAAGCAAGAAGGAGACCTTTTTACAAAATTTTAGTTCAACATAGTTATACAACTCCAAAATTATTTACAGAAAAAAGATTTAATTGCTTGTAATAATAATGAAAAGAAAATAAAAATAAAAACACAAAGTCCAACATACATCTTAATGGAGTCCACACCTTTGACTTTACTTTCATATTCTTATATATAATATTCAATTTTAATCCTATAAGATAGTTATACTCCTTTTCATGCTTCTAACCTTAGTCAAAGACTTGAATAGTTAATCCTTGCCTTTATATTTCCAACAACAGTAACAAGTATATAAATGTGATTAAAGTGATACTTGTAAGTGCATTATCACTTAAATAAGTAGAAAAAAAAATTGAATCTTTTAGCAACTTAATGACCATATAACAATTATAATTTTTTAATTGTCAATGTAGTTTTATATTGTATCAAGAGTTAGTAAGATTCATCAACAATGTAAGTCATAAAATTCATATCATTATAAACTCCCAATGTGAACACTCTAGAGTTAAACTTAATCCTTATGCCATATTCTTTTGAATAATTCATGCAACACCAAAACATTGCAAAACTTTCCTTTATTATAGAGAAACATGACAAAATACCACAACTAAAAGAAAAATTATAACACATCGATTCTAATAAAATTCCACAAATTGCTAAGCACCATTTTAGAATTTTGAAATAAATTTTTACCATTATTTTATTAATTTTTTCCCCATTATTGTGCCCCATGTAGGAAGGTCAATCTCAAACAATGAGATGAGTTAAAAATAGAGAATTGTCCACTAGAATAAAATGTGTAGTTTTATGGTAAACTCAATTTAAATGTGTAGTTTAAATCTTCCATCAATTCTATTTTTAATTAACTATATTTTTGTCCAACTTTATTTGCCTTGACTCATGTAAAGAATGAAAAATCCCATCACATCAACAAGGCATAGTGAGTCATTTTGGCCAAGGCATAGTGGGTAGGTATAAAGAATAGAATAATGAATATTAACCACGTGGCTTACATAAAATAAAATAAAATTATGTACATGGTATTTAAAATCTGCACTATATATTATTTGAGTCATTTTGTCAAATAGTAAGCATGCACCCTTTTTTAATTCCACGCATTGCCTTCCAAGGTCATCCCACTATATAGAGATCATTGTTAGCCTAAATAGAGTGAGAAAGAATCACTAATTTCCACCTAAACATATTATAATACCTAATATTAAGGAACTAAATGTGTTATACAAAATAACAAGATCATAAATAGCTTATGGACAAATTATCCAAAGATTGATGTGTTAAAATAAGTTGTTATTATTATTATTATTATTATTATTATTATTATTATTATTATTATTATTATTATTATCATCATCATCATCATCATCATCATCATCATCATCATCATCATCATCATCATCATCATCATCATCTGTTAGGTTGTGGAGCTAAAAGCTTCACTGATGCAGACATGGAGGAGGTTGCTGAGGTTGCGGAGGATTGTTGAGTTGCAGAACGAGTTGTAGGGCAACCGACGTCGGTCTGATCAACTGACATCAGTCATATTATAGTGCAAAATCAACTGACGTCGGTTATAAGTCAGCCGACATTGGTCAGGAAGGAGCCGACGTCGGCAACCTGTATGTGCATGTAGTTTGCATGCGGGTTGCGGACAGGTCTATTTTTGGACTGTCAGTTTGCATGTTAAAGACTATTTTTGGTCTTGGAGTTGTGAGTCTAATTATTGTAATTAAGAAAGTCTAATTATTGTATGCATGAGATCTATATAATAGACTCATGGGCTGTATTGTAAAAGTGTGCTAGAAAGCCATTGAGCTTGAAGAGAGAGCTAGAGTAGCTTCTCCTAGTTCTAAAGGGGTGCTGAGTGTGTATGATCAGGGAGAGTTACAGGTTGTGCAAGTTCTACTAGGAGATCCACCGGGGTACTGGTTCAAGAATCATGAGGACTTGGTGAGGCAAAGACAAGGGTTCTTCAGGGTGTAGAGACATCTACATGGTAAGTAAGGCCTGTTGATTTGCAGGTGGCAGCAAGGAAAGGGAGATCTACTTGGAGTACGATTGTGTACTTGGTGTAATGGCAACATTGTTACTGACTGGTGGAGGTGAACAACTCTGTATTGGAGTTGATTGTTGTGACCGTCATGATAGAGTGAATTGTTGGAGGAGAATTACTGGTGAACACTTGAGGTGTGGGAAGCTTCTGAAAGGTGTGGAGAAGAAGTGGCATCTTCTTTATTGTATTTTCTTCTGAGTGATTATTAATATAATTATGTATTATCTCTCATATCCTGTGTTGTTTCATATTTCTAATTACTTATCATTCTGGTATAATTATGTGTTTAGTTGCTAATACAAGAGGTAATCATATATACTCTTAATGGTGGAGTAGGATCCTGACAGTTGGTATCAGAATAGGTTGAGCAGGTGGACCAGGTTGATACCAATCTTGACAGTTGGTATCAGAGCTTTTGGTTGGGTTGACTAACAGGTGGTTCAGATCTGGTTAGTGTTTGTTGATTATAGGTTACTCACAGGGGTTTCTGATTGAGTGGGAGTATAGCAATGGCAGAAGAAAGTAAGCTACGAATGGAGAAACTGAATAACACGAATGGTCTGATTGATGGAAAGCAAGAGCAGGTAAAAGAAGATTGTTGGTCGGTAGAAGATCAGCGTGTAGAAGTAGATGTTTTAGGTATTATTGCACAAGTTGCTCTGGATAAAGTAGAATCTTGGTCTATAGATTCTGTTGCCTCTTTCCATGCAACCCGAAATAGAACATCTTTTCAAGAGTATGTCCAGGGAGACTTTGGAGAGATTTATTTAGGGGTTGGTGAGCCTTGTCAGATTTTTGGTAAAGGGGAAGTGAAGCTGAAATTGTAGACAGATAACACACGGGTGTTGAAGGAGGTCATGCAGGTACCAATCTTGGAGATGAGTCTAATTTCTTCAAGAAAGTTAGGTGATGAGAGATGCATAGTAACTCTCACAGCAGATGCACTTGAATTAGACAGTGGTAAGAAAGTAGATATCTTTTATCTATCTACATATATTACTGATTCACCTTCTATTATAGAGATGTGGCTTTGTAGGCTTGGTCACATATGTAGGAGGGGAATGCATGTTCTTAAGTGGAAGACGGATATCTTTGACAAACTTAAGAACTGGAAAGCCTTGGTGTTCATGGAGGAGATGACGGATAGAGATCAGCTGAGGGGACTAAATTATTCTAAGCATGACTGTGTTAATTTTAATATGATTTTGACCCAAAAAGAGCTCATGGGTAAAAATTCATCACTCACAGGCAAACACAGGTACCGGCATCGGTCAAAAGGAACCGACGTCGAACAAATAGGCACTGACGTTGGTCATGTGCAAAACAATAGAGTCAGTGGTGTCAGGCAACAGGAACTGACGTCAGTCAGATAGGAACTGACGTCGGCAAGGGGTACACTGGCATGAGTTAGGGAACCAACATCGGCATATAGGGTCAGTGGCAGGGAACTGACGTCGGTCAGGTGCAGATTGGGAGATGGCCAAGATCGGTCACTAGAACGGATGTTGGGCAGATAGTGAGCTGTCAAAGAGTCTCAAATGCCCATATGGAGGAATAAAAGGGTAAGTGGACCTCATATTCATTGTTCACCTTCTTATTAGTTGCTTACTAATGGTCGAGAACTAGGAAGATGTGAAGAGGCAATGCAAGTAGAATCCAGAAACAGTGGGAGCTTGGCATGGATGAGGAGTGTGAGTCCTTGGAGAAGAACCAAACAGGAGTTTATTGGTGGAGTTGTCAACTGGAAGAAAGCACTGAGAGACAGAATGGATTCCCAAGTTAAAGAATAGAGTGGATGGATACGTGAGACAGAAGGCTAGGGTATAAGGTCTTGAGGAAGTTGCAAGACAGTGGTACAGGTTTTGACAGGTGGATGACAAAGCAGGGATTCAGTTAATGTCAATGTAACCATTGTGTTTGACTTACCAGGTGGATGATGGTCACAACATTATCCTGTTACTGTATGTGGGTGATATGCTAGCAGGTTCGTACATACAGGGTTTTGTTGAGCTAAAGGTAAGGTTAGTTCAGTGGCATGTCATGAGGAATTTAGAGCAGCGAAATTCTTTGGCATAAGAGACATGGAGATTTTTTGTCTCCAGTGGGAGCTGATGTGAAGAAGGTGCTGGTGAGGTTCAAGATGTAGGATGTAGAATCGATAAGCACACCAAGGGCTAGACAGTTCAAGCTGAGCTTAGAACAGTGTTCAAAATCACATGAGGTCTAGTGTAGACCTGAGTTTTCCCAAGCAGTGGGAGTTGTCAGAGAGTTTGGAGCCAATTCATGGAAGAAGTACTGGAGGTCAGTTCAGTGGATTCTCAGGTATCTAAGAGCGACTAACAGCAAGTTAACTTGTTATGCAGGGTCAAGGTCTTCACTACATGGAGTTGTAGGTTTGGATGTGGCAGGTTACTTGGATGATAGGAGGTGCACCACAGGTTGTGTTGTGGTTGGTCTTCAGGATTGAACTTGAAGAGGGATACAAGCTAGGAAAAAAATTAGATGGTGTACAGGTATAGGTACAGTGTAGCTATTTATCTCCAAGTGGGAGATTGTTAGGTTGTGGAGCTAAAAGCTTCACTGATGTAGACATGGAGGAGGTTGTTAAGGTTGCAGAGGATTGTTGAGTTTTAAAATGAGTTGCAGGGCAATCAACATCGGTCTGATCAACCAACATCGGTCATATTATAGTGCAAAATCAACCGACATCAGTTATAAGTCAGCTGACATCGGTCAGGAAGGAGCCAACGTCGGCAACCTGTGTGTGCATGTAGTTTGCATGCAGGTTTCAGATAGGTCTATTTTTGGACTGTCAGTTTGCATGTTAAAGGCTATTTTTGGTCTTGGAGTTACGAGTCTAATTATTGTAATTAAGAAAGTCTAATTATTGTATGCATGAGATCTATATAATAGACTCATGGGCTGTAAAGTGTGCTAGAAATCCATTGAGCTTGAAGAGAGAGCTAGAGTAGCTCCTCCTAGTTCCAAAGGGGTGCTGAGTGTGTATGATCAGGGAGAGTTACAGGTTGTGCAAGTTCTACTAGGAGATCCACCGGGGTACTGGTTCAAGAATCATGAGGACTTGGTGAGGCAAGGACAAGGGTTCTTCAGGGTGTAGAGACATCTACATGGTAAGTAAGGTCTGTTGATTTGCAAGTGGTAGCAAGGAAAGGGATATCTACTTGGAGTATGGTTGTGTACTTGGTGTATTGGCATTGTTGTTACTGCCTGGTGGAGGTGAACAATAACTCTGTATTGGAGTTGATTGTTGTGACTATGATGAGAGAGTGAACTATTGGAGGAGAATTACTGGTGAACACTTGAGGTGTGGGAAGTTTTTGAAAGGTGTGGAGAAGAAGTGGCATCTTCTTTATTGTATTTTCTTCTGAGTGATTATTAATACAATTGTGTATTGTCTCTCATATCCTGTGTTGTTTCATATTTCTAGTTACTTATCATTCTGGTATAATTACATGTTTAGTTGCTCATACAAGAGGTAATCATATATACTCTTATTGGTGGATTAGGATCCTAACATCATCATCAAAACTATCTTTCCCATTCTAAAATACTTAGCCTAGTGTCAATTTGAAAACCCACTAATATTTAAATTAACTCAGATATGAGAAGAAAAAATAATATTTTAGAAACACCAAAAAAAAGTATATCCTTTCTCCCTTATCAGGCAGGCCAACATATTCATATAAATCTATGTCTTGTTCAATAATAATTTATAGATTACAAAATGAATGCCATTAATTTGATGCATGTATATTTTTATTCATTCCATCATTAATAGAGGAATATAGTAGAAATTCCACCTGCTTGATGATGTGGGATGCCCTTCTCCTCCTCTTACTCTAGCTCTTTCTCCCCTGTTGCTTCCAACTTGATCACCTCTAAAATTCTCTTTCTCTTCTAAAATAGCCTACATGGTTTTAACTTCACTGATATCTTAAGTGTCATTTTCCTTTAACTAGGACAAGGATGATTTGGTGGAAAATTAAAGGCCTAGGGAGATGGGACGTTTCCATCCCCATACTCAATGATATGCTACATTTTTTCTTGCATTCTCCTCCACACCATGAGACTCCCAACAACTACTCTAATCTAATAAAATATGACTGGATAGAAATGGATATCTCCACCTTGGTACCATGCTTTTAAATTTATTTATTTTTTGAATATATAACAAATTTAATAAATCATAACCCAAAGATATAAATTTATTATAATTTATAACTTATCTAACTATGGTGGTTTCATATAGTGTGAGGGAGGTCCTTGCTGTCTTAAAAGATGTTTCATTAATTCACCCTTGGATAAATATAGCCTAAGCTAATTTAAACACAATACCAAATCCATTTTTGACTTTGCCAAAATAATTAATCTCTAACCATGATCTAGAATTATATTTTACAAATACGATAAGAAAATATTTTCAATGAGGCAAAATTTGATGCTAAAAATGTATAATTGACCCTTGGGTCAATGATAACCTTAAAAAATAGTGAAGCCCCAAGTTCATCTCAATAAATGTAGTATCTCATATCATTATGATTATCGTTATGGCCATAATTTTGTCCTTAATTATTTATTAAGATGAATATAGCGAGGAGGTTAAATTATGTAATAATCATGTTATCATAATTACCCCAACACTTCATCATATGATAGTAAAAATAATTAGTAAACCCAAATGCCAATATAAGAATAACAATAGTCATTGAACCATTTAAACCAATGACATCAACTAGGTCAAAGGGGTGGTATAATTTGTAAGAATCCTTACTCGTAAAATTCCTTTCTTATTTTCAAAACCCACTGTGTGCCAAAAGAATATAATAATAAATTTTAACAAATAGTTTCAAACCGAAATAATGCTCATCGATAATAGCAGTGAAATCATTCACAAGACAACAACACAATGGGGTCACAACATGCATCAACTACCATGAAGGAGTTGAAACTACCTAAGGATAGTTATCTAAGCATGAGGGGTTTTACAGATTATCTAAATCACTTATAACCACAAAAGGCTTAAAATATGATATATATATCCTTCACTATTAGTTACATAGCCTCAACAACTTTCCTCCATCTTGGATAGTTGTATTCAAGGTATGGCAGTAGTATTGAGACTATTGTCCCTAATCCAACATAAGTGTCCTTACCCTATAAAACTCAAATTTTCAAATCTTTTGATATGTATGGGTCAATCTAATAATGTCATTAACCCTTCCATGAGGATCATTTTAAAAAATCTAGTATAAATACAAGCTAAATACAATTCATTTGGATAGTTAAAACATACCAATCAAGCACCTATTCAATCTCAATCAATTAATTGCATAACTAAGATATTATACCCTATTCATTCATATTTGCTTATCAATCATATGAATAGTCATACTACAGGTCTGAATTACTCAAAAGACATCCCATGAGATATATTTATCAAGTTACAAGATATAACATTGTATGTGTATTCATATAGTATATTTCACCCTTGTGCACACATATTCCCACACATAGGGGAGAAATAAATAATTTTGAGTCCCTCCTTGGAGTATTGGTTATGTAGGCAATGCATATTGATAGAGGGGTATTTGAGGTTAGCTTAAAATTGTGAGTCTACTAACCCATTTTTTTTGTAAGGTAACCTAATATAAGGTGAAGAGATAGGGTTTGAGCTTAAATAGTGATATAAATCATGTGCATGAGATCTAGACACATCAGATAAAAGGCAACATAATACCCAAAAAGTCTAGGTGGTTACATCAAGATACAATAAACATTACATATAGGACATTTACATTAGGATTTGGATAGTAGCATCAAATCAAGTGTCCAAGAGGTGATGTACATGTCCAAATAACCAAGAATAATATTTCTATAATCTGATGATAGTTTCCTAGAATCAAATAGCTTGTTTCCACACCTATACATCTTAGATATGTCTGTGCATCATTTCATAAGTTACGTATTGTTTATTCTTCGTGATTATGTAATCAAAATACCAATTTATATTTTAATTTATATATTTAGTGTTTTCTTAATTCAACATTAAAATTGAATATCATAAACTAAATTATTTAATTATCCTAATTTTAGGAATATGTTATCTCACTTTTGAATAGCCTATTCCTCCTAACCCTTAAATCCAAAAATGGTTAAACAATATCTATGTTAATTCATGTGTGTGCATAAAATTAAAATATAAAATCAAATTTTTACCTAACATTACTTGATAGGTATTGAAAGATGAAGACTGTGGATTCTTTAAATAGGATCACTCACATCGTAGTGTCAATAAAACTAGTGTACCTATAAATAATTTTGAATGCATGCAAATATTCAATGTCTCAATCAATCGATATGAATATAACAAAATGAAATAGAAAATGTAAATTGAGCATAGAAAGGACTACACTTAGTGGCATACAATCCATGCTATCACTCTTGAAACTTTGATGTTGAAACTAAAAAAATAAAATTGAATCTTTAAATTGAACTCTACTTCTTGATCAAATAAGCAAACACGGTATTTTGGCTCCACTTAGTTTCACTACAATAGTACAAGAAAAAATCCACTTATTGGAATATATGTAGACATATTTTGACTCCACTTGAAAATATTTTTGGCTCCACTTGAATCTATAATTTGTGATAAAATATTTGGATAGGTACCCCCATTTTTAGGTGAAGGATAAACCTATAAATCACTCATCTCAAAAAATAAGGATTCAATGCACCATGTGTAACATATAAAAAATAATAACTCAATTTCACTTTGTGAACCTCATTTAATTGCTTGAAAAGTTCAATAATAATCATTGTATCACTAGGTTTTTGATGTAGGTGGATATTGATTGATGGTTACAAAAGAAGAATATTTTGACGTTGTGGAAGATGGATATTTTGAAGCTATGGAAGATGAAGATTTTAAAGCTATTGAAGATGGAGGTTTTGATGATGCAAAAAAATGTGATTTTTTTTAATTTGTAATAGCCTAACAAAGAGATTTTAAGAGAAGTTATTTTTTATGTTGAAGAGGTGGACTATTTGGCAAATCCTTGGGAAGGGATATCCATTTTTTCCTTTGAGGTAAAATCTAGAGAAGTGTAAGAGGGTTTTTTCCTGAGGATATTATGGATGATCATAAAGATCAAGTGGGAATTTATAGTAATGATGAATTTTAAGGAATTGAAAGAGAGGATGGCATTAGATTTGAGTTTGTGTACTTTTAAGGTTACGAATGAAATCTTAGAACTTTTGATTTTGGATAAGCTATAGGAAGATGGATCTAAGAATTAAATAGTCATTCCAAGTGAATTGGATGATGATCAAAGTTGAGAAGTTTTTTAATCTACCCTTAATTATAATTTGGAAATGTGTAAGGATATTATGGATGTGTTTACAAAAATATATGATGATCTAGATTGGCTATGGAAGGTAATAAAATTTGATTCTATTCTATTTTTTGAATGAGATCTTATTGATCTAAAAGATCAGGAACCAATTAAATTAAAATTCTGGTGGGGAAGTGAATTTCTTCAATTTTTTGTGGAAGATATTTTGAAAGCTATAAAATTATTTTTATCTTCTCTAGATAGTTTGGAAAAGAGTGTTAAGATTGATGTGGATTTTCAGGATCCTTATTTTAAAATCCTAACCAAAGCTATCCATTCTTCCATTATCCTTTTTTTTAAGAAAAGAGGATCCTCTTTAGAATGAGAATTTTTTCCATGTGGGGATATATTTGGTGGAAAATTCTTTTTGTCAAATTATTAAATTTTTCATAAATGTCTCTAATTTTTGAGAATTGAATTAGGAGGATAAATAAAAACTTTGAATAATTATTAATCATGAACTTAAGAATGGAGTTCAGGTTGATTTTAATATAGTCTATTGAATTGTTAAGGAATTTTTAGGAATGACATATTAAATAAATAAATTTTTAATCTCCTCTTTGTCTTCTTTATTAGTTGATAAAATTTTGAAAGATTTGTATGATCAATTAAAATCAAAACAATCCTATAATCTCTTTTTAAGTTTTTATAAAAAAGAGTGATTTGATATAAAATTTAAATATTCAATGCTAGTGTTATATTTTCTTGGTGAATGGTGGGCTAAATGTATTTATATTGGAAGGGTGTATCTAGAAAATAAGAAAGTTAGAGATTGTAAGGTTTTGGATGAATCCATATTTATAAATGAGGTTTTGTGATGATTTAAAGTCTTTAAGTATTAAAAAACATGATCTTTTTGTAATAATTTATAAATATATGAAATTTCTAAAAGTAATATGGAAACTAGAACAAATGCTTTTCCTCTAGCTCAAAGGGTTGTGAAGTTTGTTGAAACTAGGTCATATCCCTTTTCTAATTCAAAATAAAGGGGTATACTTTAAAGGATTCAAGGAATTGGAATAATAATTCTTCATCTTCTTCTTTAGTGACAGTAGCTAATGTAGTTCTCTTATGGAAATCATGGCAAGAAGATAAAAGTAAATATAATTTGTGTGTTGAAATAAATAGTGTAAAGGTGGATTACCTAGCTTCAAAATATTCTTGTAGATCCATGACTTTGTGTGGCATTTTTGGGAGAATTCATGATGGAAGAATGTTATTTGGAAGGTTTAAATCTTGGATGATTAATGATTTGAATTTTATTATTGTATCTTTATTTTCCTTTTTTCTTAGTGGCTTTTTTTAGTTAGGTTTATTTATTCAGAGGCCATGGATGTTATTCTAAGTAAGTTATAATGAAGGTTATTAATCAATGTATTGAAGTTAATTCTTGGAGGCCAAATTTTAGAGGAAGGAAATTCATAATAATCTCAAGAGTAATGTGGATTAGATTATATTTACCTTTAGAATTTTAAAATTTGGAAATTTTGAAAATGATTGGAAATTCAATAGGTGAATTTGTTGTTATTTCTCCTAGTTTATTACATAGAATTTTAAATTTATATGGAAGAATTAAAAGTCATATAAAGCCTCATTAATATTTGGTTACCATTATTCATCTTAGTTCTAGTTTTGAAGATGTTTTATTTTTCCAAAAAGTGGAGTATGAAAATTGGGTTTAAAAATGCTTTAGGTTTCAATATTTTGGTTTTTTAAAAAGACATATGAGGAATGAAAAGCATGTTTTTAATAAATCATAGTACATAAAAATTAATATGGTTTTAAGACCCAAAATTAGTGGGAATTTAAAATATTTTAGAAATGAGATGGATATTTATGATGATTTACACATTCAATAAAATGATAAGAAAGATATGTTTGTTGATTTTACATAGCATAAGAAATGAATCTCTTTTAAAATGGGTTTCTAATGGGGGTAAAGACATATGCTCACATTTATAAAGTTAGGATTTATTCACATAATAAAATTTTACTTAAAATTGATGTGGTAAAAAATAGTTATAATTTTAATAGGGAGGTTGAGGAAAGGAACAATTTGAATGTTTTGCATGTTAATTATATTGATAAAGGTGAGGCTTTGGTTCCTTATGAAGATTTTCAATTGGAGGTTACGAAATATATTGAAAGAATTGAGGTTAAGTTTGAACAAGTAAGGATTATGGAAGATGAATCTCTTCTACAAAAGCCTATTATAGAATAGAGTTAGGATTTGAGTTATCATGTTTTAATGGACCAAGATAAGTTTTTGAAAATGGTAGGTTTGGAATCTGAGATTACTCCAAATAAGGTTGTTATTTATTCATATTTTTTCAACTTATTTGATTCAATCTATTCTCAAGATCCTTCACCTACTTTGATTAAGGAAAATCAAATGATAAAAATTCCTAATAAAGAGGTATCCCTTAAATGAAAAATATATTCTAATTAAAAATCATAATCTTTGGATAAAAATATTGGATTAAGGAGATTTGAGGAGCAACCATTAAAATTAAACTCTTTTTATGAGCCTTTACATTCTAGAGAAAAACTTATACTTTGGATGTACTATAAAATGGGATGCACCTTCCAATATTGTCATGTTCATTTTATCCTAAAATGTTATAGGTATGAATGCCCTTGAGAAGCAGTGTCAAATAAAACATCAAATGCAATCCAGGAGGTAGGATATTATTATTTTTTTACATAAAACTAAGTTAAGTGAAAAAAAGGTGGAGGTTGATTTGACTTTTATTTGGACATTTTTGAAAGTTTTTTTTTGTTGGATCTAAAGGTAGTTTAGGGGGACTAACATTTATATGGAATCAAATGACAGTTAAATTTGTTCTCTTGGGTAAGGAGAAGAATTAGATAGCCTATGATTTTAATGGTTACAAAGAGAATATTTGTAGAATTTTAATAAGTGCTTATGGTCCAAATAATCCAATTAAAAAAATGAACATGAGCTTATATTTCACATCTAATAAATCAATGGAAAGATAATAAAATTATTTTGGGTGGGGATTTTAATGTAATTTTGGGATCACATTATAAAAGAGGACAAATTTCAAAACAATTTTTATCAAAATAATATTTTTTAGAATTTGTTTCTTCTAATTATTTATTGGATCTTCCATAAAAAGTTGTAAATTTTACTTTAACAAATAGGAGAGGTTTTAGTATTATTTCTAAATGTTTGGATAGATCTATAATTTTACCTTCTTTGTTGCAAGGCATATGGGTTGTTCAAATTTGTATTCTCAATGTTTTCAGTTCGAAGCATTTGTTAATTTCTTTGTATATTAAAATAGATAAAATACCAGAATGTTTCCATTTTAAATTTGATTTAATATGGATCTAACACCCAATTTTTTGGAAATAATTAAAGTAATGGTGGAATATTTTTGATCCAAATCAAAGTTCAAGTATGTTTAAATTTTCTTAAAAATTAAGATTGTTAAAAGAATCTTTGAAGGTTTGGAATAAATATTTTTTGGAAATATTTTTGAAGAAAATTTTATTTTAGAAAAAGAATTGGTTATGTTAAATTTAATTTCTCATTTTATCCATTTGACATATGAGATTCTTTAATAGGAACAGGATTTGCTTTCTAAGCTTCATGAAGAAGAATTAATTTTGGAAACTTAAATCTAGGGTATCCTAGATTGAGGAAGGGGATAAGAATTTTTTTTTTTTAATATATAGAGGCAATAATATAGTTTAATATATTTTCTCATATTCAAAAAGGTGAGGTAGTTGTTCTTGATGATCTTGAGGTAATTAAATTTAAAATAGTTATGTTTTTCAAAAATTTGTTTTTGGAAGATGTTAGCTATAATAACTAAGTGGCGGATAGATTTTAATATAACATTCTTTCTCTAATAATTGATCATAAAAATGATGATTTACTAAAACCATTTGTAGAGAAAAATATTTTGGTTTTTATTCAATTAATGGAATCTAATAAATCTCTTGGTCCATATGGATTCCTGGTTGATATTTCTTAGATTATTTTTTGGATATTTTTGGTTTTCAATTGATAGATGTGGTTAATGAGTATATGGTTTTAGAAAAAATATTAAGAATTTGAATTACACTTTCATTTCTATAATTCTAAAAATATTTAATCTAGTATCCTTTTCTAATTTTAGACCAACTTCTCTTTTGTAATATGGTTTATAAAATTATTTCAAAGGCTATTATATAGAGATTAAAGGTTTTTTAACCTTTTATTATTTCCCTAGATCAAAGAGGTTTTGTGTGTAAAAGGAAAATCTTGGATGGGGTTATCATTACACATGAAATTTTTCATACTCGTAAAGCTGAATGGAAATCGAGTATTATGTTGAGATTAGATATTGAGAAGACTTATGACATGGTTAACTAGAATTTTTTGAAGAGTCTTAGTAGTTTTTGGTTTATTAAATAATTTGATTACTTGGGTTATTAATTGTATAACTAGATCTTTCTTTTCAATTTTGTTAAATGGTTGTCTAGTGGATTTTTCAAAATTTTCAAAAGGTATTAAACAAGGGAATCCTCTTTCTCCCTATCTTTTCATCAGTATGGTGAAACTTTTGGGAAGATGTTTTGGAATCTTAAAACATTCTAATCAGTTCCAAAGATTGAAAGCTTTTAAATGAGACTCCTCAAAACACATTTACAATTTTTGGATGATACAATTTTTTTGGGGGTGACTAAATTATCAAAGGCAAAATTTATGAAGATAACATTTTCCTTATATGAAGTTACCTTTAGTCAAATATTCAGTCTACATAAATCACATTTTATTTTTGTTAATTTTCCATGGGAAAGATAGTGTAGAATTTTAGATGTGTTATGTTTTTATAATGTAAATATAACTTCTAAATATTTGAGTGTGCCACTTTTTACAGGTTTTACAAAGTCTACACTTTGGTAAAATTTGATTGGTAATATGCATAAAATACCTACAGGATGGAAGGCTAAATGGTTAAACCTTGTTGGAAGGATAGTCTTAATTAGGATAGTGCTTCAAGTAATTTTTATTTTTATTTTTTATTTTTCAATCCATTGGTTTAATTTCAAGAATGAATAAAATCATGAGACATTTCTTATGGCATGGTAAGGAGCAGTAAAAAAACAATTTTACTAAAAGAGAAAAATTTTATAGATCTAAAGAGGTAGCAAGAACAAGTTTAAAATATTTAGAGGCTCAAAACATGGTTTTAGGAACTAATTTAGCTTGGAGATTATCTAAGGAATATATGGCTCCTTTGATTCATTTAGTTCATAGAAAATATTTAGATTCTCAATTTCTTAAGAGAATTTTTAACCTAAAAAATCCACCTTCAAGATCCCACATTTGGAATTTTATTTTGGCCTCCAAAGAGATAATTACAAATTATCTCACATGGGATGTAGTAAATGGTGAATCCATAAATTTTTGTCATGATATATGGTAGGGTGAATTATCTCTTTGTCTTTTTAAGGGACACAAATTATCTACAAGTAATTTTAGAGGAAAGTTGGGAATTGAGAATTTATGACTATTAGGTGACTTCAAACAATTTGGTAGGATACACAAGGGTCTATAAATATTTGGGGAATGTTGAAGGACCAAAGTATTATAAAATATTGTTAGCTCATATTTTGTCTTATAGAAAATTTTATGTAAAAAATTAAATAAATTATTTTAAAAGGATTAGTAATAAATTTTTAATTTACAATGTTAAAGTTGGTTATAAGGTGATGGCTAGGGAATTAGCTATGGAATATGACTGACCTCATTATTATGGAATATTTTTACACCTAGAGAAAATTATTTTGCTCAATTGGCTTGTTTATAAAATATTCTTACATAAGATAGATTACAGAGAATGGATTTTTTTGGACCATCGATTTATGTCTTATATAAGCAAGAAGGGGAATCTATAGAACAAATTATCTTACATTGTTACTATGCTTCAAATATATGGTCTTGTCTTATATCAAAACTTCATCTTACTTGGATTTGTCCATGTATTGTTAGAGAAACTTTATTGGCTTAAAGCACTTCTTTAAGGCATATTTCATGTCTTTGGTAAGTGGCTCTAGAAAATGTCATCAGACATATTTGGAAAGGGAGGAATAATATGATTTTTTAAGATAAAGCAATCCATTAGGAGAGATATTAGGTAAATATTGAAATTTATATTTTTGGTAATGTTTCCCCTTCTAATACAAATAGAATTTTTCTAAGTCTACAAGAAGTTGAAATTTTAGACAACTAACCAAATATTATTTTATCAATACCTAGGTCAAGGTTAAAGGTGTATAGGAAAGACTATTCTAAATGCAAGATGAATCCCTCAAAAACAAGATATAATTAAACTTAACTTTGATGGATCATTGAGATGTAATTTGAGGATGGCATGGGTTGGTTTCTTATTATGGAGTTCCTTTAGGAAGCTTATTTAGGGTGATTCCTTTTTAATTATTAAAGATACTAATAATAAGTTTGAATTTATGTCCTTATTAGAGGGGTTAAATCTATCTTGAGAGAAAAAAATGATTGAATAGAGGTAAAAGGAGATTATTTGATTATTATAAATGCTATGAAATTGGTTTTACTCCAAGTTGGAAGTCGAATCAAAAAAATTATGGAGCCAGAGAGATTTTAAAACAATTCTTTTTTATTTATTTTCATCATTGCTTTAGGGAATCCAACCAGGTAGCAAATGTGTTAGTAAATTTGGGATTGGATTAACATCCCCTTATTTACTCTTCAAATCTTTATCTGATGAATGACATGGTCTTTCTTTCATTTTGTTATCAAATGGTTTAGGTCATTGATGTGGTGTGTATTGAAGATAAGTATCAATGGATGATGGCTATGAAGTAATTTTTTTTATTTTGATGTTTGTTGCTTTTGGTAACTTTTTTGGATAGTTCTATAGATTTTTATATTTTTGTATCCAAATGAATGAAGTTAAAGTTTTAATTTTATTCAACCATTATTATTCAATGAAAAGGATTGGTTGTGATACATTTCATCAAAGTAAACCTGGCCTTAAATGCTTAAAGAGTAGGCTTCTTGGGTTATGGCTTCAAGAGATATCTTAATTTTTTATGATTGGTGTGTATATGTGGTGTGTTAATTATATTGGGTTATTACATAACTTATATTTATTTTGTATTAGTTGGGGTATTTTATTATTTTTCTTCAATCCTTTTGGTTAATTTGGGTTTTAGCCGCTTATACTTTATTTTATTGCCTTCATAAAGGGTTGAATTTTTTTTGGATAGTTATTCTAAGATGTTATTTCATCTTCAAATTTATATCCTTGCCTTTTGGATCTTTTAATTATTTTCAAATATTTGGAATATAAAAGGGTGAGGGACCCCATAACCCTCCTTTACTGATTTTAAAAAAACATATAAAAATAAACTTGGTTTTTATAATCATTAAAAATATGTTTATAACACATATATGTAGTTATAGAAAGATATCATCATGTAAGGATAAATAGGAATATATGATCTATGTGAGGATGAAGTAGTAGGAATAAGGGGCAAGTGACATGCCTCAATGTCAATAGTGAAGAGGGACAAAGGATATGTCCCAATATTGTAAGATACGTCAAAAAAAGTACCCAATATATAGATGTAGAACCCCAATATAACTAGGTGTAAAATGGACAATGTGATGTCCTAATATAGGCAAAATAGGATTAATAAACACATCAGTGCATCATGCTCCTAATGAAAATATATAGGTGGTAAGGTCTAGGAATGTGTGGGTACAATTCCCCTAATGTAGATGATATATGTAATGCTCATGATATAAGTGTGGGTATGATGCCCCAAATGGAAATGTGTAGGTCAGAAGGTTCATATGGTAGGGAAAATGTATATGCCCCAATGTATAAATGTGCCCCTAAAAAGTCTAGATATAATAATGAATAACACACACAATAGTAGTAGTGTGCCCTAATAGGTGCATGGTATAAATTATGGAAACATAGGCAGCAACCATAGTACAGTATAAGTAGTGGTATGCATGATATGGATCATGGTACCATGCATAAGATATTACATTGTAAAGGCTAGATAAGAACACACAGTGATGTCACCACACATAGAATAGATGTAACCATCAAATAATAAATATGACCCAAAATAAATCAAAGACATGACATGACTATTTAAGGATCATCTATGGATAGCATTGGACAAGACATTAACAATAAATAGGTACATACAAGTAGTCAAGAAATCATATAGCATGAAAGAGAACATGTAATGTATCCATGTAATGAAATACATAATTTATAATCTAGAGAAAGATATGTATACTCAATATAAGTATATGTATACAATAAATATAATTATGAAAGATAGAACCTAAGACCCACTAAAAAAAATCCCCCAGTAAATGCATACCCCATAAGTGAAAGTGGTCCTAGGTATGACCATGATGAAAATGAATAGCTTATGTGACTCCATGATGATATGTAACTTGTGTATCCTACATCTCATCCATTCAAAAAATAGCATGATAATCACTTATGTAACATGTATATGTAAATATATAGTATATGTATATGGTCTTTAGTTTCTTCATCTCTTTACCCTAAAGATGGGCAAACATATGGTGTCTGAAACATTGGTTTCAAATTCATTTAGCATGATGCATCCAGAAGTATCTTTTGTAAATGATCGACATCATGGAAATCTACATAATTTAATGATATATGTTGATAAGCATAATATATCCATTGATAAATATAAACAAAAATAAATTTTTATTTTTATGTTTTTGTATTTTTTTTATTATTCTATAAGAATGGAACAAATAAGGAGGAACCTAAGGGGGAAAATAAACAAGAATCAAGGGAAGCTCAATCGATAAAAAATAATACCAATAGGTGAAAATGAGAATAAGCAAGGAGCAGAGAATTCCTACCAACCTACAACTTCCCTTAGAACTTGGTACATGTTAGGGAAGAAGACCTTGATATATATATATTATATATATATATATATATAGAGGCCTTATTCCCTAATATGTACCAATTTATAAGGGAAGTTTTATGTTGGTAGGAATTCTCACATAATCGAGAAGTCTACACAGGTGTTTGGAATATAAAAATAAAGTAAGGGGCTAGAAGAATGTCAATGCAAATTAGGGTAAGAAAAAAATGCCAACCTAAAAGAATCATAAGTTAAGGCACAATCTCAAAGGAGTAAATCACGTGAAATGAATGATATATAGAATAAAAGATATAAAATAATTTATGTGTAGTAGATTATATCCTTGAAGTGTAAAATATAGGTTATCATGTCTAACTGATAATCCCATTTATCCATATAAATATAGAATACCATGAGTATGGGGAGTTAAATCCATCACTAAAAGTATTGTAAATATGTTCAAGAGATGTATAATAACCTAAATATTCATCCCAAATATTTTCATCATGGAAATGGACTAGAGGATCCTTCTAAATCTCTTGAAAAAAATCATGCATATTAGTTTGAATTTTCATTATATAGTTTAACTCTTTGTAGGTGTTTGGGTATGAATATACACAAGAGATGGTAAGATAATATTGTGGCATGGATGAGTAGGTATAGTAACTCTCGATGGTGTAATTGTATGAGTTGTAAATCTAAGTTGTATTTATAGGAACTATAACTCTATAAATTGTAACTCAAGGAATTAGTACTATATAAATTGTATATGTAATAACTCTGTGGACCATAATTGTAGGTAGTGAAAATATACAATTTTTGAAATGAGGTTGTATGATTTTATGTTGAGGAATAACTTTATGTAATGGCTCATGTTGCTTCTGATGTTAGAGAGGTATCTCAAAAGGTGTGTCACAAATAGTAAATACTTTATTTTAATGCATAAATTTAAGACATTGGTGTAATGTGGAAGGGATAACTCTCATTTGATTTAGCCATGGGCATCATGTAATAAATCATATATCCCATTATCAAAAAATATATATAACCAAATTAAAAATATCTTAGGACCTATGGTGACTGGTAAATTGATACCCTCAATAGATGTTCGTGTAATACCATCATCACTCTTAAGAACCATGTTTGTACTAATTAAGTCTTGTTGATTATACCCTATAATAGTAAGTAATGACATCATAGATAAGTTGTCTTGAAAAATATTCTACCATCATGTCATGTGTAATCATAGGATGTGAATTGATAAAAGCATGTAAAAATAAAGGACCATTATCAGTATTATCATTTAGATTCTTGTAACCAAAGAATCTAATAGATGGAACTTGTTTTTGAGAACTAGTGACCATACCTATAATATTGTCTAAGCTATGCTCATTAGAAATTAGTGGTTGACATGTAGGTATTTCCATGTGAACATTATCTTGATTTGGAAAATCATTTTTTGGAAGTGGTTTATTGAATATTTTCAACCATTGAATAGGTGTAGTAACTAATTCATTACATTTAGTATTATGTCCTTCCACTTGAATAGATTTTTTATCGATTATATCTTGTATTGTATGTCTCAATTGAAAACATCTATTGATAGTATGTCATGAATTGAGATGGAAATCATAGTATGCATTTGCATCATAGTTTCTAAATAAAGGTTGAAATGTATCCAACTTACACAAAGGAGGTAAGTATATCATGTTACTTGGTGAGGTAGTTTTGACAACCTGAGGTGGTGGAATAACTAGCCTTCCAGGTGATTGTCAAATTAGTGACCATAACTATAATACCATTTAATATATGTTAATTATTAATCATTGTTTAATGTGTAGGTATTGTCATGTGAACATTGTCTTTCTTTGGAACACCATGTTTTGGAAGTGGATTATTGAATATTTTCAACTGTTGATTAGGTGTAGCACCTAATTCATTCAATTTAGGATTATTTCCTTCAACTTTAATAACATTACTATCTATTATATCTTGTATATTAAGCCTCAATTAAAATCATCTATCGTTAGTATGTCTTAAATAGCAATGGAAATCATAGTAGACATTCACATCATAGTTTCTAGGCAATGGTTGATATGTATCTAACTCACATGGAGAAGGTAAATATATCATATTGAATTCAATAAATCATTTAATCACTTGCTGAAGAGGCTCAGGTAACCTTGTAAACTATTTATGCTTTTGAGAATGTGGAAGGACAAGCCTACTAAATGGTTGTGAAACTTCATTAACATTTTTGGCCTCAGTATTAGCTTTAAAATTAGGTGTATCATTAGCCTTAACTTTTAATGTTGACTTACCTTGATATTTAGAATTGGTATACGTAGGGGGATCAAACCCATATTTAAGCATGTTGTGCTTTAAAATTTAAATCTCATAATTTCAAACCATATGGAAAAAATCATCTAAATATCAGTACATGTTGAACGTCTCTTTATATTTGAGAGGTTGAAGCAAAGTATTTAAGAAAATAATTTGTAACTTGCTATCAAGTAATTGGTGAGATATTTCTTAAGCACAGTATTTGATCTAAGAATATACTCACCAAAATTCTCATTAGGTCCTTGTTTATGTTGATCAAGTTGAGAAAATGTGACTTTTGTCTAATATTGATATAAGTTAGCTAAAAAGATATCATCAAAATCATTGAAACAATGCATAGAGCCTACTAATAAGGTGTAAAACCAATACAAGGCATAATCCTTAAGTCTTATAAGAAAAAACTTGGTCATAAATATATTATAATGCATAAAACTAAATCATGAAGAAAAGAGAGATTTAATTTGATGCAAAGGATCACCTCTATCATTTTATACTTAAAATCTAGGCTTTATTAAACTAGTGGACAAAAGGTGGGTGAGGGCCTCATGAGCCAATATGTTGTGTAATAGTCTTTGAGATCATTAATTATGGTGTTGACTACAATGTAACATTGGAATCTGATTATGATCTATAAAATGGACATAATCAGTGGACTATCGATTATGACCTAGGTAGAATCAGTTGTCGATTGTGACCCTTTATTTTTTATTTTGACTTGCTATTTAGATTTTGACCTTTGTTTATTTTTTATTTTTATAATTTTTTGGTTTTCTTTGATATATATATATGAATTGGATTCTTATCTTGTTTCACAAAATTTTTGAGTATTACTATCAAAAAATAATATTCTTTATTTTAGACCTAATTTGCCACAATGTCACAAGAATAGAACATGTTCAACGGTTATTTTCCTAACCCTTTCTCTTGTGGGGTTATAGTTACATATTATACACACTCAAAATCAAGGCTCAATGTATTTCTAATTCTTGTGTTTTTTAGTGTTTCCAATCCAATTGAGTGAAAGGAATTCACCTCCCCTCCCTAAATAATCAAATGTAACTATATGCTTCATTATAACCTTATCTAGGTAAAACATATGATAATACAAGACTTGGAATGGTGGTGAAGAAATGTAGACTCAATGTGTTGGCTCCTTGACAAGTGTGCAATGGATCAATTCAAAAACAAATCAATAACTCAATGTTTAAGAGGATATGAGAAGATGATGAATGCCTTAGGGTACATTTACATATATATGTATATCTAGGATGCATATGCACATAGGCAAACCTCATGGATAGTGTAATCAAAGTATGATGAATTATGGAAAGATATAAATGAACCATAAAATGATTAGGGTTATAATCATTAGACCATTGATTGTGACCCAATCAAAATCATTAAATCATTGATTATGACACAATAGGAAAAAAGGCTCAAAATAGAGATCAAGCTAAACAGAGGAAGGTTGACTAGGACCTTGATGTTCGAAACTGACATATCTTAGGTGTTTATGATGAAATATATATGCCTTAAGAATTAGAGGAGTCTAATATAGGTGTAAAGTGTCTAAAAATAGCTAAATGTACACAAATAGGAAAAGTGTGGTAAGGCATGACAATGATGCAATAGAAAAGAGTCTTGTACCAAAACTATGTGTTCACAATAAACATTAATGGATGTAATGACAGTGATGTATAATAATATAATTTATATGGTTAGTGTTTCACCACAAAAAAATAAAAAATAAAAATAATCATTTCAAATTTGGTTGCATTTATTTGGGTATGCATTTCGTCAAACAAATGGAACATACATGATGATGGTTGGAAGTCTCCAGGCAACTTCATCCTAAATAAATTATATGGATTTTTTGGGTTTTGTATGAAGATGGTTTGGAAAGACTTTTTTGGAACAAGACAGATTAGATCAGGAGTTTCAAACATAAACAAATATTTTTAAAAAAATAGCCCAAAAAAATCTTTAAATCTTCTTTAATGATTGTTTTTCATATTTCATGATTAGAGGAGTCTTATGGGTGTCAAGCCTACTAAAAATGCAAGAAATAATAGTTTCAATGGTAGAAATAATAAAAATATTTTAAAAATGTCAAAAATAAAGAAAGGAAAAAATAACTAAAAGACGTGAGAGAAGATAAAGGTGAAGCACCTGATGTTTAAAATGAAGAGTTGGTTAGAAATATGGGAAAAAGAATAATTAGAAGAGGAGAAATTTTTGTTGTTTATATTAAATATATAAAGGAAGGTATAATTATAATGCCAAATGTGAGGTAGCCCACACATGAGAGAGAAGAGGAGTTTGTTATCCATCATTTTTTGATGGGTAGAGAACAAAGAGTGGAAGATATAGCTCAAAAAAACATCAAGAAAGAGAAGGAAAGTGACTCAAAATCACATATTACATCAATGGATAGGTTGTTGGAAGAAATGGTGTCCAAATTGGATGCCTTATAAATAATAATAGTAAGTATAAGAAAGAGAGTTTATGAAAAAATGATGTTGGTAAATGCAAAAGGAGAAGAACTAAGTCAAGGAAAGAGACCAACAGAAGGCATGGAAAAAGAAGAAGGTAAGGCCACTAGTAATATAATCTTCTTTTTTTTGTATATAGATCCCAAAAGAGCTTATGAAATGAATATTAGAGATAGAAAGTATGTATGAAGATAACTATATTGAATACCCCTAGAGGGTAGATTTTGAAAGCATAAGATTATGTGCAGTTGTAGCTATGTATTAGATAGAGCTCCATGATAAAAAAACAATCAAAATGGAAATAATAAGTGAGAATATAGGAACAGTTTATTTCCAATTTGATGGAACACATAATGCATCCAAGAATGCAAGTGGAGTGGTTGAAGAATTGAGGCTTGAGAGTGAAGAAAAGAGGGTTTCCTTGAGAGGTAATAGGAGGGTGAAATTTTCATGTGATCATCTCTTTGAGAAATAAATAGGCTATGTGAAACCTATGAAGCATGAATTTTTCATCAATAAGACTGAAGAAAAAGAGATTGAAGCAGTAGTGTTACAAAGAGATGATGTTATAATTGAGGTACTAATGAATAAAACTAAAATGGTAGATGTCGCATCCCATGATTATTTTAATGTTAATTTATTTGTAGGTAAATAATAGTTTCAATCTATAAATGAAAAAAAATACAAGATAAGTTTCCATGTGAGGAATAAAAGATAACCCTAAGAGGTGAATATGTGAGTGTGAAAGGATTTGAGGCACCCAAGCTTGACAAACATCAACAAAGCATGTGAAGAAGAAGACAAGGTCCTCATGAGAGAGTATATAAACAAAGGAAGTGGAGAAGAGTTTGGACATCCATTGGAGGTGACAAACGAAATTGAAGATGGAAATAAAAATGAATGTCTTTAATTGAAGAATTTATTTTAGTGAACAAGAATGTATTTTAAATCCATCCATATAAAGTAGATGTATAAATGTAAGTGTATAATGGTGATAAGGAAATAGTAGGGTTGATGAAGTTTAAAATGGCCCATTGGTACTCCATCATGTATGTACAATTTGTGATTAAAATTTAAATTTAGAGAACATGCTTACTTGGCATGGTAAAGATGTGGAAGAAGTATTTGTGGGAACTCTTAATTCCCATAATGTTATTTAGTATGTTCAGGTGTATTAGTATATAAGATGACAAAGGAGAAAAAATGTGTAATTCAGCCCTAGAATCTCATGTGCATGAGAAATCAAGAGAACCGGGACAAAGATAAGTTATTTCAATAATTGGAGATTTGTTTGATATGAATGTGGCAGTGGTAGAAGATTGTATTCAAGTTGAAATGAAGGAAATGGAGAGTGAACATCAAATGGTTTCATTCAAAGGATGTCCCCAAGAGGATATACTAATGAGAATGCATTAAAAATAGCAATTATAAGTGAGAGATAAAACTCTAACAAAAAATATTGAATGAGATTGGCAAGGATAAAACATTCTCCATAGGACAACAGTGGACAAAGAAACATATGCATTCATTCTCTATATTGAGATATGGGTAAAGACTGAATTTAAAGAAGGATAAGTTCAAAATTTATTAGTAGATTATGTTCTAAAGATCATTTGGGCAACAAGAAGAGAAAAATAATGTCACTTGTGTGGCATAAAATCAAAGAATGAGATAGAGATGGTGGATATGTTTTTGCTAATAACAAGGAAGGATGTGCAAGGTGTGGGATCAACTCACATAGGATTTGAAGTAGGGAGTACTCTCATGAATCAAATGTTGCCTTGTTTTCATATGAAAACAAGAGTGTAAGTATCTTTACATATGACATGCTTGTGTTGCCTAAAATGATGAATAAAGGATATATAAATTAGTATATAGCTCAAATAATGAGGATGAAGAGAAAAGAAAGAAAAGAAGGAAGAGAGAATAAGATGGAGTTAGTGATGTTGATCTCAGCCCAATCATTTATAGTAGAGGATGGTGTGGTAGGAAAAGTGTGTCTCTTAAAAGACACACTTATTTAGAGGGATCATTGAATGGAGAAGAGAGTATGTTATAGCAGAGATGGTGTCTGAGGAGATACCTATGAGGATCCCTGATTCCCATGATACTAAATATGTTGGGTTTGTTATAATAGTTGAGGAAGAGAATGGGGTTAAGATCATGAAAATATAAGCTACAATAGAAGAATATTTGCAAAAGAGTAATGTTGAAACAATGGTAGTGTTGAATGGGATATAGTGCCCATGGGAATTATTGACTCTAAAAATGCTCAGTTTGCTTTTTTTTCTTAAAGTATGAGTAAATGTACAAAAGAAGAGGAGAGTGTTGTGATGAAGAGCTCAAATTAAAGGGACTTCGGAGGCCAAGCTTGGGATATATATGTAATTTTGAAGAGTGGAAATGATGGATTATTAGATAATAAATCTATGAGTGAAGAAGTGATGATGAGATGGCATGATCTAGAAAAGGAAGGAACTCTTGAATTATATTCTTATATTAGAGGAAGAGGTGGTGGTTTAAATTCAATAAAAGCTTGAGAAATAATGGTTTCGAATACACTTGGTGTAGGTGGATATATAATGGTGGGTCAAAGCCCACAAGAGGATGGAAGATGAAAAGTAGAGCATATTGGAGGAGGTGGATGGACTATGCCCAAGCAATAGGCAAGGAAAAGAGAGGGATGTGCAGAGTTATATTTAGGATGATGGTAAATGACTAGTATGTTGTAAGAAATGGAAAAGGAATCATATTGAATAACTTCATAAGTACCTAACAAGGTGGAAGGGGACATTATGGTTAAAAAAATTGGATAAAATATTAGTTGTACTAATCAACCTAACTTTGTGAGCAAGTGCTTGAAAAATTTTATACCTCGAATGTATGATCTAGGAACATCCAATGTGTATGGACAATCTTGCATCACCAAAAAATAAAAAATAAAATATTTCTTTCAAATTTTGGTTGTATTTATCCAGGTATGCATTTATTTAAACACTTGGCATATGCATGATGATGGTTGGAAGTCTTTGGGCACCTCAACAAAAAAAATTGTATGGATTTTGTATGGAGATGGTGAAGCAAGATTTGTTTGGAATAAGTCAAAATAGATTTGAGGTTTCAAACACAAGCATTTTTTTCAAAATAAAGGACCCAAAAAGAATCCAAAAAGGTCTTTAATGATTATTATTCATATTCTATGACTAGAGGAGTCTAAGGGTGCTCAAACCTACTATAAAAATGCAAGAAAGAAGAGTTTCAAGTGCAGCAATAAGAAAAATAGAAAATCATTCAAAAATAAATAAGGGTCATTTTTTGGGGGTGTATGGTTTGGATTAAATGGGGAATATATTCAAAAATGTAAAACCATATTTGAGGTAGGTTTTTCACATACATGGTTTAGGAAAAAAAGTCTATGGATCATTCATTTATAATAATGAGAATTTGAGCTCTAAATTTCTATGTAAATGTTTGACAAAATTTCTAAGAGCATATTTAGATTATTGTAATTGCAAAAAAATAGTTTTGATCATGTGTTAGGACATTTTGAATTGTTTATGGTCTAAATATTGTGTAACAAAAGGAGGAAAAAATCTTGAATTTTTGTTGTGACTTGGGTATGCGGATGTGCTTTGGGAAGGCTTGACAATCATATTTTAATCAAAATAATGGTCTAGGTTCTTCGTGGGTTTCATATGAGGTCAGGACTATGTATAGGTAGGTTATGAGATTCATTTTAAGTACTCATACCCCTTATCTCCTCTCTCATTCAATTAAATTTTGAGTTTAGTGAAATTTTTCTTGCTTACTCATTAAAAATTATTGTTAAAAAATGGGCATTTTAGTTTTCATACAAATGGGCACCAAAATGGATGGGATAACATGAATTAGCTAAGATAACAATGAAGAAGTTATATTCGGGTTGATAGGACTCAGTTGTTATTCATTTTTCCCCACCTTAGTATGCATTAGATAGTTAGCACCAATGTATCATGATAGTAATCATTGATACTTGATTATCATGTTGCACAAAGGTACACACGATCATGATGCACCAACACATCATATACATGTGTTTTCATGTCAATTCAAGTACAATTTCATACAGTTAGTGTTAAATGCTTAAATCATAGTAGTGCATGAAGCTTCATAGGCACCAATACATATAGATATCAATGCATTTATGGGTTGGAAACATCAAATGTAGTTGTTACATTGCTTTGTATCAAAGGCCTATTACATTGATATAGAAAAAATCAAAATGCACCGGTGCAAGAAAAAATTTGACCATTTCTTCACCTTTACACAAATATTACTCGTTAAATTGCATTTTTATTTACAAATAATTAACCTTCGTTTCTAAGCAATTGTACCACCTAAATTATTGCTTATGAATAAGACTTTTAGACCCTTTTGTATATAATAATATTGGACCATTCTTATATAATTGATTCCATTCTAACATTGAATCATTTTTAAATGATGATAATAATTGTTCCACAATATTTACAATTTTTTTTAAGTAGTTACGGAATATATCTCTTTCGCTACAAAACTAATACAAAGATTAATTAAAATAAAGAATAATACTAAAGTAAAAAATATGCAAGGCTTCATCCTCACTAAGTTCTAAGTGAAACTCATTAAGCATCATCTACATCCTATCAAAAGTGAGTGTTTCTAATTTCAAAATTCTATGTTTGCACGTTTAGCTCTTTCCAACGAAGGAAATTTTTTGACTTCAGTGACATAAAAATAAATTTGTAAATTTTACGTTCGACTTAAGTAATATTATTACTAGTTTCAAGTATTTTGAATAGGTTATAATGCGAAGTAATAACCATTTACTTATTTATTTTGTATTTTAGATGCAAGAGTATGTCGGCATTTATCACATATTTTTAATATAAAATATTTTAATTTGAGTGAGTGAATGAGAATATGAATATGAATATCAAAATATATATAATAGATTTGTCTATTTATAATTAGTTTATATATTTCAAATATGTTTATTTAAAAAATGTTGAGGGATATCAATCTCAAAATTTTTATTTTAGATTTTTCACATATTACATTGATTAATATTTCCATTACTTTTTTTGTAAATTTCTTAATAAGTGGTGACAAATAACATCGTTCTAGTTATACTTTTATGTCAAGTTCAAAAAAAAACTTTTCAAGGAAATAAATAAACTCCAAAATCTATCATATGATCAAGATATTATAATTTTTTAATTGACTTCTAAAAAAAACCTTGAGTTAAAAGTAAATCAAATTTAAGGTTCAATGTTTTCTATGACTGTCATGAAGATGTCAAATTTAAGAAAGAACATAATTGTGAACGTGATCATACCATTACATTATATCCCTTGTTGCCATTGTAGAACACCTATCAATATAACAAATAAATGTCAAATTTAAGGTTGAACGTAATTATAAACACACTCACATCATTACATCTCACCCCTTGTTATTGTAGAATGCCTATCAGCATAACTAGTATAGATATCTTAGATGTATTTATTTCAAATACATTGAGAGGGGTTAATTTTGAAAGTGGGTAACTACCTTGAAAATTATCATTTCGAAAAAAAAATTGACTATCCATCCAAATTTCATTCTAAATTATTTTTTTTAGAAACACATTTACAATTATTTAGAAGACTATGAAATAATTTAGATGAAACTTGGATGAACAATCAAAAGTTTGGAAAAAAAATAACAATTAACTGCTTACATTAATTTTAAGGCATCATATTGATTAGCAACTATATTATCTTTTCTACAAATTTATTTTTGATTGGTGATATATGGCCTCAATCAAGTTGCACTACTACATCAAGATTTATAAATAATGTAAGAAAAAAAGGGCTCAAAACTCCACCATATGCTCAAGAGATTGTAATTTTTCGATCGCCTTCTCTAAGAAAGAAGAAAAACTCCTATATGAAAATTAGATTGACATCAAATATAATTATGAGCTATCTCATGATGATCAAATATAAGTGAAATTTAAGGTCAATTATTTTTATTGACATCTCCCACTATTACACTCCACCACCACCCTTGGTTGTAATTGTAGGTTACACACATCAACATAGTATATAAGTATAATAAGAACATAAATGTAAGCATAAAACTCTCTTCTTTGATATTAATACTTTGTTGTGTTTGGAATTGTGTTATAGATTAACGGATTTCAATGAAATTGCAATACAAAAATCCTTGCACATTTAATTAGGCCTAAACATGGGTTAAATAGCAAATTAGATTTACTTAAATTTCTAAAAACCAAAACAATAAAGATGAAATGATGGTTTAGAAATGTATCTTGAAAACAAAAAATTTGGTGACATTCGTCAAACTCTAACAATGGAAATCAAAGTTTTATGGTAAAATAAAAAGAACCCTAAAAAATTGTTGTGAATAGAGGACTTTCTCCAAACCATCAAGTTCCACTTCTAAGCCCCTGGATTGTAGTGAGTAGGATTATGGGAAGTGTCAAGCAAGTAGAAAAATTTTAATAACTATGTTCATCAGATTTAGGATCTAAAAACCTTGCTCGCTTTTCTAAAACTCTACTCTAATTATCTACAAAATCCATTTTTTCTTCTCAGCCTAATTGGGCATCTAGATCTAAAAATAATAAGGAAAACAATAAGTTGTGGCTTATGTTACACAAGGCAATCACTAAGCTTATTTGATATTTTTAAAGCCCTCAACAATATACAATTGAAAGAAAAAATTAATGTGAACATATTATAGATATGTGAAGCATTATAGATATTATACAAGTAAGTTGATTATAGAACTCACATAGCGATTTAGGAGAAATAATAGGTGAGAAAAAATAAAAGTTCTTAGAACAATCTCCCTATTATAGTGAGAGTTGTTTGAGGAGATATGATAGGCCTCCAATTATATAGGAGATACAAAGCCTATATTAATGTAAAGTTTATTATTGATTAATTGAATGATTGAGATTGATCATAATTCTATGCTCTACACTTTCGAGCTTTGGCTCCACCACGTATTATGGATTAACTCCTATCAGTGGTATCAGAGTAGGCTTTCCGTGGACTCTGTACCTTCCATTCCCTTGTCTATTGAAGCATAATGACTTGATGGCTATGCAATGAGGACCACGTTCAAATGCCATTCCTGCTCATCTACTCCTTGCACATCACCAATGACCACGTGTGAACCTATTGCTGCATCTTCTCATCTTCCATTATATTCACCTTTATCCACTATTTTCACACCACTTTATCCACCATTTGCATACCAGAAAATTGAAAAATACAAAGTATAATATATATATATATAAGTTTGTGTTTTTGATTTATCTCTGTATGTTATTTGTTTGGAGCTGTTTTCTCCAAATATATTCAGAAAGAAAATTATAAAAAAATGATATCTATCTCTGAAAATTATATATATAGAGAGAGAGAATTTTTTTTTTTTTAATACACGGGACCGGACAATAAGGGAGATATTTGAATAATATTTTTACAGGATTGGCAACGAAGGAATAACTGCTCAAAGCTTGGATCTTGTTAGTTCTTATTCAACAAGAACCTCTACATCTCCTGCTTCACGGCCACATCGGATCTGACTCATGCATTCACACCATGGCATTCATCCACCAAGTATAATCTGCCTTCATCAATGATGCAACACCATGTGTAAATTGTGAAAAAGTAGGTATGGTTCGATGTGAAAAGGCTTGAAGGATGGAAACATAGGGAGATCAATTTCATCAAAGTTGATCTTTCTCCAAACCACCGCCACCATCAAGCCTCTCCACCATTAAGCTTCTCCTTCATTCAATCTTAGCCCAACCCACACTCCATCATGTACCTGCTCCTATCGTCCACTGTCATCGAGCTCTATATCTCCATCCCTGTCCATCGTCATGTCTCCTGCATAGTTCAAAAATCAAGAAAATAATGAAAAAGAATTTTAGGGTTTGTTAAAATTGATTTCCGATAGTTTTGTTTTGTTTTGTTTTTTTTTTTTTTAAGTCACTAGGTTTTCTTTTTACTTTTTGTGTTTTATTTTATTAAATGATTCTTTTAGATTTAGTTTAAGTTTTATTTGTTTATATTTAGTTTTTTTTTTTTTAATGGTTTGATTGTTTATTGTTTATATTAAGAATTTTTATATTATTGATTTGGTGTTTATAGGAGTCAATATAAATTTAGTAGTCACGTTTTTTACATAGTCCATGTTTTTTATAATATTATGTGTATATTTTTTAAAGTTTATAGTCATTTTTAATTTTTTAAGGTCTTTTATCGTTTTGCATAATTATGTGTTTTTACTCGAAAGTCTCAGTCAAAAAGTTTCTAGAGTCATGAGTCAAGTCCGCTTCTCAAGTTTTCAAATAAGCTTATGAAGGCAAGTGATTCTCTCCAATGTAATAATCTTTTTAACCAGATGCATTATCGATTGAAACCGACATCCCTAGGTTCACATTAGGGGAGGGAATGATAGAATAAATTAATGTGAACATATTATAATTATGTGAAGCATTATATCTATTATTGTAAGTGAGTTGATTATAGAACTCACATAGAGATTTAGGAGAAATAATAGGGGAGAAAAAATAAAAGTTGTTAGAACAATCTCCCTATTATAGTGAGAATTGTTTGAGGAGATATAATAAGCCTCTTATTATATAGGATATACAAGGCCTACATTAATGTAAAGTTTATTATTGATTAATTGAATGATTGAGATTGACCAAAATTATGTGCTCTGCACTTTCGAGCTTCAGCTCCTCCATGCATTATGGATTAATTCCTATCAATAATATCAAAAACAATACTCCATTAATTATAGTAATTCATTAACCAAGGAAACCAATGCAATGTATCATTAATATGAACTTCAATTTTATAACAAATACTCTTTAAATGATTAACTTCTCTAAAATTCTTGTAGATGCTCAATAGATTTTTTTGAACAATGTATGTTATATGCTTTTATTAATTTGCCTTTCAATTTATAGGTTATCTATCCCTAAATACACTAGGATGCTTTTGCATATATAGATGTCTTAAATTCAAATTTGGACCTTATTGGCACACAAGCTAACATCATAACAATCAGAAGGTGAAAAAGAAGGGAAAAGGGAAACCTACACATTATTTAAAAGGGACAACAAATGGTAGAGCCATAACTATACAATATGATTATGGCACGGGATAGAGAAAAAAATAGAGGCGAGATGACAGATGAGATATAAACACAAGGGAAGACTAAAGAGAGAGACAAGGATCATTCGAAGTCAATAATTACACCAATAATTCATAATTTAAACCAATAATTGATAAGTACACAAACATCCTATAAACATACAATTTAACTAATAAATGCCTAAGTGCCATTTTCAAGTGTCTATAGTGTTGCATTATAAGCTATCAAAAACAAATACGTAGATGTTTGTGTTGGAGGTGTGTTGTCATTGATGTCAAAGTATGATTTCATATTTACATTGATGTCAAAGGTAATGACAAAGTGGTGATGTCATGATGGTGATGAGTTTGAGCCTAAAGTTGTGCAAGGCAGGTTTGGATGCATATGAACTAAGGTAAGCATTGTTTTAGGTTTGTCATGTTATTTATAGCATGTTGATAGTGTTATAGGTCAAGGAGAGAATACAAAGTGTGTTGGCATAGGCTTGGTAGCCTTGCATGGTGGCATAGGCTTGGTAGCCTGGTATGTTAAGATTATTGAGGCTAGGGAGAAAATGGAGGATAGTTTTAGAGCATGTAATGAGTGCATATGACATGTTGATGATGACATAATATCATTACAAGAAGGATCCTAGTGCTTTCTATATCCAAGTTTGACTTGTTGTCCTAGACCTAGTATGTATAGTGACCTAGCGAGGTCTAAATGGAAGGTCAAGGTGAGATTCCAAGATGGTAGAGATCTTGTAAGCATGGAATGAGGTATTAAAAGGATGTTCAAAGGTGTTAACCAAGTTTTAGGTCCTAAGGAGGAAGATAAATCAAGATAATATGTTAGAAGGACACTTGTATATGCAGATTGAAGGCTTCCTAGCTCAAGAAGAAAGTTATAATGCTCATTGTCATGTGTAAAGTTTTCATGGTGACCTAAGCCTTTTGGATTAGTTTGGGAAGTCTCCTAATAATATTTTATAAACATTTTTTAGATAAACCAATCCTTCAGTGTTATGAATGAATGTTAAGAAGATAAGTAGGTTTTTGTGCTTGCAAACCCTTATACAGACATGATTAGAAAGAACTTGATATAAAAGACCTATAATGGATTTTTTGACCAATTTTAAATATGTTATCATATATAGGACTCCTCCAAGCACCTCCAGGTGGTTTTGGTTTATCAGGGTAGTAAGCAGAAGGTATAGAAATAAGCTTATTTCTAGATAAATTAATGTTATAGGTAGAGTTGACTGAGTCAATGCATGAGAGTCATTGGAGATTGAAGTTAAAGACTTGATATTGAGGTATATTAAGTTATTTTGTAAATAAATTCTCTCTATGTCAATAATTTTTTTGTTCCAAGATGGTTAGTCACTAAATTTACAAAAAGTTAAAACAGTGGACAATATCTAGACAGAGTGAATATGTGTTTAGGGAAGTATTCCATATATGTAAGGAAGAATAAAATGTATTGGGTTATTTTATTATGAAATATGACCTATTTTATATTAGTTTTAAATTATTAATATTGCTCATAAACAAGTGAAAAAATGCTTTCAAAGTGGCTTGTCTATGTAGTGAAGACTGTGAGATAGGGATCTGAGGGATTGGTCTATTAGCCCAATGAATGTTGCTACAAAATGAGAAATAAATATTGGATTTTGACTTGTAGATAATAAATTACATATACATGTGAATTATATGTCTTGGAAGCACTCTTATAGGTGTTAAACAATAACTTGTTCCTGACTGTGTTCCTAAAGGCTACAAGCAGTTTGAGTGACAACTTTGTAGAAGTGATTTGGAAGAGTTTTGACTTGAGTTGAAGATTAAAATGAGTATGGATATATTTTATATGTATAAAGGTTTCATTATAAGGTATTTTAGGTCTTATATTTCCCATTTTAGTTGTGGATGGTCAAAATGCCTTGACTATATTTTGACTGTGTGTGACTAGTCTGAGTGGTCTTCTTGGGAGAGATGGTTTAAGGTTTGTAGACCTATTTGATGAATATAAATGAATTTTATATTATTTTTTAGGTCATGTATGATCCATTAAATCAATTTTTTAATTATTTTATATGATAAAATCAATAGTATGCTTCAATTCTAGAAGGACTGTGTTTTTTATGTTTTTAGGCCTATTAACAAGAAGGCTAGAATGGCTTGGTTCAAGGTGTGAGGTTGAGTTATAGGTGACATGGACTTATATGGAGGTGATAAAGGGCCTATTATAGATTTTTTTTATGTTTTTCATTCATTTTTGAAGGCTGAAGATGGATCAAAAAGTCCAAGGTGTAACGTGTTAGTTTGTAGGCCTAATTCCTTTAGGTCTCTATTACGCCTAATTGGTGTTTTAGATTTTAAGGGAAATGGAAAACCTAATGAGTGTGTGGTTATTAAATTTAACATGTATTATGACCTATTTTAAAGGTATAAAAATCATTAAAAATATCTTGGCTGACCAATATGGGTTTGATGAGTGTATGGTATAAATATTAGGCATAATTGGCCTATTTGAGTGAGTTGAGTAAGTGTGGAGCCAAGAGAAGGAGATAACCTTTGAAATATAATTTAAAAGTCATTTAGTACCATTATAGAGTGATGAATATCACTTATCTAATCAATTTTTTGAAGTTAGACACATAGGTCTTTAGACCTAATAAGCCTAAAAGAGGCAGTTTGAGCGAGTAAGCCCTAGAGGTTGTTTGAGAGAGATTGAGAGGGGAAGAGTGAAAGCAAGAGGATTCCATCATTAATTTTGTTTTACATAAATTTATAGGTATATATCAAATTAAAGGCATCTAATTTGGTGTTTGGTTGCCTAGGGGGTTGTAGCCTCCTTGATAGTTGGAGCTAGCTAAAGGTCAAGTGGGTGCTTGACTAAATTGAGAGGTGGGTGCTCCTTGATTAGTTGGTGCTGGTTTAAATGTTGAATCTTGTTTTATAATATTGTAGTCCATCTTATAAGGTTTAGTGTGTTTTATCCCCCATGAGGTTTTTCCTCATAGATGAAGTGTTCATGTGATGTATGCTCTTATTCATGCTTTGGATATATGTGTTTTCATGTTTATGTTTCTCAATCAAGTTGATGTATGATGGAATGGTTTTGGAATTAAATGTGCATTTTTATCTACTAATTAAACCCCCCCCCCCACTTATTGGTAGCTACTTACAAAAATTGGTATTAGATTCAGACCTTTGAAGGAGGTTTAAAAACATATAGGTGATCCTAAGTAGTTTGAAGGTGGTTCTAAGTAGCATAAGATGGCTAAGTATTTGAGGAAAGAAAATTTAGAGTTGAGGTCAATGTTCAAGGATCTTGAAGAACAAGAAAATTCCATCATAAAACATGGAGAAAAGATAAGTCATCTTCAAACCAAGTTTCGGATAATGAGTGAAATAGTCAAAGAAGACAAGATGAACATTTGGGACCTTAAAGATCAGTTAAGGGTTATAAAGACAAATCTAAGATCAAAAGAGGAATAATGCAGACATATCAAGACTCAATTATAAGAAACAAATGCCAATTTTATTTCAAATCAAGTTGATCATGATGAGTTTAATTCCAATCTTGATTCTATGAAGATTATACATGAGCAGCTCATAGACAAGGTGAGCATGGATAAGAAAGGCAAAGAGATAGTTGTTGACGCAATGGATTGCACCCTTGATAGTAGGTCGAGCTCCTACCTTCCACATGAAACAATGGAAACTCCCCTCTTGCCTATGGGCCTAGCAAAATTGGGGGGAGATCTCTAGATAAGGGCTAGCTCCCTTTGTGTCTTTTAGGTCCTCAATTTCCTACTGCTAACAAATAAATGAAAAAGGGGGGTAGTTGAAAAGGGAAAAGGATGCTGAAAAATAGAACCTAAACCTAAACTAAAAGGTGATACACCAAAAAAGTTTGATCTACTTAGCTTGAACCTACACTTTTCACCAAGGACAAGCTAACATACACTTCATCTGATGTGGGAAACTCTTCTGTGTCAGTAAGTCAGGGGTCCATAGAGATACAGGGAGGAAGAACTACCAGAGGTTTTTTGAGACACACTTTGGCAGCCTATTCACATATGCCTATACTCTACTAGGGACACTTCTGGCTAACCTGTAGAAGGAAAACTCACAATGCACTAGACATGCTGAAATCATCCTGTGAAATCATAAAGGAAAATGACTTAACACAGAACAAAGGCATAGACATATGCGTGAGTGCAAGTTCAAATGGAGGTAAAAAATTGCTAAGTCTTGATTCAAGGTAAAATTCGACAGAGTTCTGCCTTACAAACCCAGAGATTTTTTGGGCAGAGCTTTGCCTTACAGGCTAAGAGATATCCCTTCTCAAATGATAAGTTTATAATATATATAGAGAGAGAAGAAGTAAAATTGACCCTTTGGAAAAGACTTTTGGTGCCCTTTGACAAGCTAGCCCATGTGCGTTGAGAGCCTCAGGAAGAGGAAGCCACTTGATAGATAATGTTGTGTCAGCTTCTACTTTGACTTTAGCATTCAAACATTAATGTGAAAGCATGGGTTGTACCTCTTTTCTGAAAATAGACTGCTTCCTTTTAGATATTCACATGGTTTTTCTACTCATAAATGCAAAGTGGAGAAAATAGGCCGCACCGCTTACTATTTGTGCCATTTAATGACCACTTGGAAAACACTATTCCAACTATAGGAGTAAATTCTTGAGTCATCACCTCTCTTTGCACATGGACTATTTATTCATTTCTGCACTTTGTCTCTTTCTAGTTTTGTCTTCTCTGTCTCCTTCGGCCCTCAGGGCTATCTTCTTGGCAGGTCACTGAGTTCACTCGCAGCCTGTCCTTAAGCTTTTTTTAAAATCAACGGCTAGTTTGTTGTGCTCAATTTTGACATCTTCAGGCCCGTCACCCCTTGGAACTTCGGCCTTTTCCTTTCCTTTGACTTTTCTCTGGTCGAGCTTTTGTTTCGGCCATTTTTCCCATAGACAAAATGTCTGCAAGAATTGTCTCACTCGCTTCTTTGGAATTTTTTCTTGGGCTCTTTTCCCGTGGCCTCACCTGAATTTCTTCAGACTTTTTATCCAAAGGAATTCCTTCAGACAAAAGCCTGAAATAAATCATCTTATACCTTTGTCTTTTACTTTAGTGAGATTTTCTTTTGAAGAATTTCTTCAGACAAAATGTCTGAAGGAATTCCTTTAGACATTTTGTCTGAAGAAATTCTCGTCCTCACTTTTTTGAATGAATTCCAGCTTTTTCAGCCTTCTCTTTGGTCCCTTTGAAAATGTTCCCTACCCTCCACAAGGGCACTTGAGTCTAGAACTACCCTCCACAAGGGCACTTGAATGGTTCCTTTTATGCCTAAGTGGGAACTTGTCTCTTCCTACAGAATCCATAGAAAACTTCCTTACAGAGTCCGTAGAAATGCCTGTAGAGTCTGTAGAAACACCTATAGAGTCTATAGAAATAGGCCTATAGATTTCATACAAATAGGCCTACAGAGAAAATAGAAATAGGCCTACAGAGTCCATAGAAAGTCCAAGACTTGTGAAAAATCAAAAAATGAACTGGCTCAGAACAGCAGGGAAAAAAGGGGGGACCGATTTTGGCCTGCAGGACCAAAATGGTCAACAAATTGGTGACTCCAAGGGGAAGAATGCCTGGTATGCTTAGAATCCAGTTGCCTTAAAATCCATTGGGCATAGAGTTAGAATGAAAATTGAAAAAGGTTAGCAACAGCCCTGATAGATCCAAGAATCAATCATGAAGCTTTTACCCCCAACACAAAGGAAAACACACACAAGGCTAAAAAACACTACCTGTGTAAACAACACTTAGGGAAAACAGGAAAGAAAACTGAAGGCAAACTACTAGTTATAGCTAACCAAGTATATTTGCCTCCCTCCTAGATTAAAGGTAAATTTTCTAAAGTCTCCTTCTTGGCTAGGAAACTTATGGTGCCAGACAAGTGGCTGAATGGAATGGAGACTTGGTGACCTGTTTCTCTTACCTACCACCTCGATTGGCTTACATTTGAATGGATCAGAATCAAACATGCTTCCAATGTATATGCACTTTTATTATTCTTGGAAGCTTGTTGAATGCTGGTCCTTCATGCTGGTGCATTTCACCAAGAAATTGATGGTTATTGGCTCATCACCATAAGCCCTTTGATATGCAAAGTCCCCTTGCAGTGCATCATGGTTTGACCTGTTCCCTTATGCTTCATTGAAGACCCTATCAAACTCATCCTCTGCTCCTTCATGGCTTTCTTAAATAAGGGTGACTATTATGGTGTCTAAAATGGAGTCACAAACTGATTGCTCATCCCACAGAACATCACCTTCTTGCTCAAGGCTCTCTTCTTCAAAGTTGTTCTCAAGATGAACCGGCCTCTCCTTCTCTTGTTCAAAGATTAGAGTCTATAGTGTTCAAAGATATTCATTTGATCCTCCTCCAACTTAGGCTCCATGGCATGGTCATCCTCCTCATCAAAGTAACAAGGAACTTCATCAAACAAGGGAGAAGAGAGCTCACCATGCTTACGTTCCTCTTCATATTGTTGGAACATCTACATGTATGCATGCCCTATGTCTTCTCCATTATTGATGATGTCTTCAAAAGGAGCCTCCATGATGATTTCCTCTTCATTATCACTCATGATATCCTTTTGGACAACTATAGATTGGATCTTCTGCTCCTCACTCGCCTCCTGCAGAACAGGTTCCTCTTTGAGAAAGGGTGAAGTGAAAAAACCATGTGGAAGGGGAGGCAGTCCTTGAGCTAGAATCAAATTATTCTCCTCTTTCCACTTGGCTAGCACTTCATCTATATCAAGTGTGGCTTTATATATCTCTTGGAGGTGTGTAGATGGGGTGTCTTCAGACATGTCCATCACACATTGGCTGAGGAATCTCGCTCTGGACTCCAACTCTACAATTCTCTTGGCAATGTTTTCCTAAAAGAACCTTTCCTGGAGGTCATAAGCATCATCATGAGTAGGATTAGCTTCATCTTATTCAAGGTTTTGAGCAAAACCTTTCTCCTCCTCCTTCCTGCCCCATGATTCCATTATTTTCTTCCAGCTCATGACCTTGGGATTGGAACTTTTCCCTTGGGAAGAAGCAACAACTTTGTCTTCTTTAAGGTCCCGAGCTGGTTCATGATTTTCCTTATTCCAACTTAGAATTTGGAGATCATGTTGAAAGACTTGAGGAGGTTGGGGAAGATTTGGGAGGGTCTGCTCATGTACAGGAAGAGTTGCCTGAAGAGAGGCATGTTGGAAAGCTAGGCACATGGGATTAAGAGCAGGATCGATTGATGCATCAAATGAGCTAGCATGAGCAAGTGCTATCTAATAGAAAGGATTTGGTGCACAAGAGGGGGATTTCTTTAGAATAGGAGGGGGTGTGCAGGGTTAACTACCTTGCATGAATGGATTCCTCCATTTTTCTACCTCCTCCATGGATTACAAGGCCTGAGCTTGCTTGAACAAACACTCCTCTTTATACATCAACTCCTGTTGATATCCATACTGCTCATCCAGTATGTCAATCTCCATTACCTACTTCTCAAACTCTAGCGCTACTTCCCGTATGGTTGTAAGATAACTAGGAGAGTTGCTTAAGGGGATTGCATGAATATTCTGAGCTTGATCAAAGCCATATGAAGGAAAACAAAGTCCATGATTCTTATCAATGGGATTATACATACAAAAAATGAGATTTCTTGATGGCACCAGAACTACTTAACCAGTTGATTCAACTCAAAGTCGCCATTGGTGTTGATGAAAAAAGCCTCCAAAGGCTAGTTGGTTGAAGAACACACTAAAAAATCTTCAACTCTTTGGACAAAACATGTCCTAGTTGGTCCCATTGGGTGTGCCAAAAATTGTTGATGCAATGGATTGCACCCTTGACAGGACACTGAGCTCCTGCCTTCCACATGCAACAATGGAAACTCCCCTCTTGCCTGTGGGCCTGGCAAAACTAGGGGGAGAGTCTCTAGATAAGGGTTAGCTCCCTTTGATGTATCTTTTAGGTCCTATATTTCTTATTGCTAACAAATAAATGAAAAAGGGGAGGTGGTTGAAAAGGGAGAAGGATGCTGAAAATAGAACCTAAACCTAAACTAAAAGGTGACACGCCAAAAAAGTTTGATCTACTTAGCTCGAAACCTACACTTTTCACCAAGGACAAGCTAACATACACTTCATCTCATGTGGGAAACTCTTATGTGTCAGTGAGTTAGGGGTCTATAGAGATACAGGGAGGAAGAACTACCAGAGGTGATCTGAGACACACTTTGGCAGCCTATTCACATATGCCTATACTCTGTTAGGGACACTTCTAGCTAACCTGTAAAATGAAAACTCACAATGCACTAGACATGTTAAAATCATCCTATGAAAGCATAAAGTAAAATGACTTAACATAGAACAAAGGCATAGACATATGCATGAGTGCAAGTTCAAATGGAGGTAAAAAAAACTAAGTCTTGATTCAAGGTAAAATTTGGTAGAGTTCTGCCTTACAAACCCAGATATTTTTTGGGCAGAGCTTTGCCTTACAGGCTAAGAGATCTCCCTTCTTGAATGAGAAGTTTACAATATATATAGAGAGAGAAGAAGTAAAAGTGCCCCTTTGGAAAATACTTTTGGCACCCTTTGACAAGCTGGCCCATGTGCATTAAGAGCCTCGAGAAGAGGAAGCCGCTTGATAGATAATGTTGTGTCAGCTCCTACTTTGACTTTGGCATTTAAACATTAATGTGAAAGCATGGGCCACATCTCTTTTCTACAAATAGACTGCTTCCTTTTAGATATTCATGCATTTTGTCTACTCATAAATGCAAAGTGGAGAAAACAGGCCGTGTCGCTTACTATTTGTGCCATTTGATGACCACTTGGAAAACATTGTTCCAACTGCAGGTGTAAATCCTTGAGTTGACACCTCTCTTTGCCACCTAGATTTTTTGTCCATTTTTGCACTTTTTCTCTTTCTAGTTTTGTCTTCTCTGTCTCCTTCAACCCTCAGGGCTATCTTCTTGGCGGGTCACTAAGTTCACTCAAGGCCTATCCTTAATATTTTTTCAAAATCAATGGCTATTTCACCACTTTAAATTTGACATCTGCGCACCCGTCACTGGGCATTTGAACTTCCAACGGCTAGTTCACCATGCTCAATTTTGACGTCTTCGGGCCCATCACCCCTTGGAACTTCTTTGGCCTTTTCCTTTCCTTCGACTTTTCTCTAGTCAGGCTTTTGTTTTGGCCATTTTTATGGTGGACAAAATGTCTGCAAGAATTGTCTCACTTGCTTCTTCAGAGTTTTTTCTCAAGCTTTTTTCCTGCGGCCTCACTCGAATTTCTTCAGACCTTTTATCTGAAGGAATTCCTTCAGACAAAAGTTTGAAATAAATCATCTTATGCCTTTGTCTTTTACTTCGGTGGGATTTTCTTCTAAAGAATTTCCTTGGACAAAATGTCTGAAGGAATTCCTTCGGACATTTTGTCTGAAGAAATTCTCGTTCTCACTTTTCCAAATGAATTCTAGCTTTTTCAGCCTTCTTTTTGGTCCCTTTGAAAATGTTCCCTGCCATCCACAAGGGCACTTGAGTCTAGAATTTCCCTCCACAAGGGCACTTGAATGGTTCCTTTTGTGCCTAAGTGGGAACTTGTCTCTTCCTGTAGAGTCCGTAGAAAACTTCCTTGCAGAGTCTGTAGAAATGCCTACAGAGTCTGTAGAAACACCTACAGAGTCCGTAGAAATAGGCCTACAGATTCCATAGAAATAGGCCTATAGAGTCCATATAAATAGGCCTATATAGTTTGTAGAAAGTTCTAGACTTGTGCAAAATCAAAAAATGAACTGGCTCAGAATAGCAAAGAAAAAAGGGGGGATTGTTTTGGCCTATAAGACCAAAATGGTCAACAATAGCTATAGTCAAAAGGGTTAAAAAATTCAGATCATCTTAATAAAGATAAGAAGTTGAAAAGAATGATTAGGCAACCAGATACTATAAGGTATGAAAGGTCATTCCATGGTCATTATTTTGCATGTAAGCTTTTTGGTCATAAGGCAAGAAACTTAGAAGGAAAAGTAGTTGGTCAGCTAGAGATATGGATAACGTAGTCTACTATAGTTCTCATGACATGGGAAATATTGATATATTATACCCCAAAATGCATGATAAAATATTAACCTAGGTATGGAGACCTAAGATAGTTAAGCTTGAGCATAATGAACCTAAGAGACAAGATGGTATGTTTGATAAGATAGAAGAGAAGAAGGAAGTTGTTGAATCCAAAGAGCATATCATGTATAGAAAGCTTCAAATAAATAAGAGGATCAACAAGTTCAAAGAAGAATTGGAGGACTAGGATTCTCCTATTTTCACATTGTTTTGAAATCTATATAAGTGAAGATGTCTTTATCTATGCTTCATAGAGGCATTCATGTTGTAATGAAGCAATCGATGATTTGCGAGTGTTTGATAGTTGTAAAAGTATTTTAGGGTATTAAGGTTGATATTAAATTTCATATTATGTGTCAATATTTCTTAAAGAACTTGTGTAAGTCAAAGGAATTCATTAGAGAAGTCTTGTGAAGATATAGGTTTGACTAGTCACCTTGACAGATCTTCCTGAGTAATCAAATTGATGATGTCAAAATTTGCACATGTGGAGGTGTTAAAATAAAATAGTCATATTTATTTTATTAGGTTTGTTTCTAGTTAATATTTTTAAAATTTTAGGTCTTTATATGAAGCCTATCAAAAGTTATGACAATTCAAAGTTGGCCTTCCAAGCAAATTTCTCTATTTCCCATACCTAGCTTGACTGTGTGTTGGCTAAGAAGATGTCTTGTAGTGGTTTGATCCTTAATGGATTATGGTGTTTGATGGATTCCTATTTATACTATGAGGATCTACTTTTTTAGGCTGTTCCATGCCTACTTCAGATATTCTTGTTGTTTCAAGAAGACAGAGTGTATGAAAGAGTTGTTTTGTAGACCTAAAGGAGACCTATTGAAGATGTCTTGATCCAGGTAGAGCATAGATTTATGGGGAGATAACTTTTTTAGCCTAATTGTCTTGGAAAAATATGCATGATTTTAAGGGAATCATATGAAATATTCCAGTCATGTTGGATATATGGAGGAGTATGCTACTATTATGAACTCAAGAGACATGTCACAAAAGGTTGATATGATGACTTGATCAAACCAAGTCATGTGTTTTGACAAGGTATTATATATTCATGCATGATCAAAGGAATATTTTGAGTTATATATGTAAATAGTTACAAGGATTAGATAATCCCAAATTCATATTGGTTTATGTTAGTTGGGGGGCAATTGTTCATTCATTTGCATGAAAGGTAAGCAAGTATCCTGAGCACCTAAAATAGTATTTGAATACATACATGATGTTAAGGATTTTTTGGTAATTTTTTATTCCAATTTATCATTTATGTAAAATGGGGAGAAGGAAAATAAGAAGTTTTCATCAATGACAAAGGCGGAGATTGTTGGAGGTGTGTTTTCATTGATGTTAAAGGATGATGTCATGTGTACAGTGATGTCAAAGGTAATGATAAAGTGGTGATGTCATGATGGTGATGAGTTTGAGCCTAAAGTTGTGCAAGCTAATTTTGGATGAATATGAGCTAAGGTAAGATTTGTTTTAGGTTTGTCATGTTGTGTCTAGCATGTTGATAGTGTTACAAGACAAGGAGAGAAGACAAAGTGTGTTGGCATAGGCTTGGTAGCCTAGTATGTTAAGCTTGTTGAGGATAGGGATAAAATGGAATATAGATATATATCATGGAATGAGTGCATATGAAATTTTGATGATGATTTTATATCAGCATAATAAATATCTTAGTGTTTTCTATATCTAAGTTTGACTTGTTGTCTTAGACCTAGTGTGCATAGTGACCTAGTGAGGTCCAAATGGAAGGTTAAGATGAGATTTCAAGATGGAATAGATCTTGTAAGCATGTAATGATGTGTGACAAGGTTTTTTTTAATTTTTTTACCAATTTTTAGGTCCTAAGGATGAAGATAAAGAAAGATAGTATGTTGGGATAAAGGATATTTATACATGCATATTGAAGGTTTCCTAGCTTGAGAAGAAAGTTCTAATGCTCATTTGCATGTGTAAAGTTTTCATGGTGACCTAATCCTTTTGTATTAGTTTTTTAATTTTCCTAATAATATTTTAAAATCATTTTATAGAGAAACCAAGCCCTCAGCTTTATGAATTAATGTTAAGAAGATAAGTAGGTTTTTGTGTTTGTAAACCCTTATACAGACCTAATTGGAAATAATTAGATATAAATGACATATAATGGATTTTTTGACCAGTTTTTAATATTTTATAATATATAGGACTCCTCCAGGCACCTTTAGGGGGTTTTGATTTATCAAGGTAGTAAGCAGAAGGTACAAAAATAAGCTTATTTCTAGATAAATTGATGTTACATGTAGGGTTAATTAAGTGAATGCATGAGAGTCATTGGAGCTTGAAGGTCAAGAATTTATATTGATTTATATGGATTTGGTTTATCAATACATTCTCTTTATGTCAATAATTTTGTTTTCTAAGATGGCTAGTCACTAAATCTACAAACAGTGAAAATAATGAACAATATCCAAGCAAAGTGAATATGTGTTTAGGGAAGTATTCAAAATAAGTTAGGATGAATAAAATTTATTGGGGTTTTTTTTTTTTAAAATATTCCCTATGTTCATTGGTTTTAAAGTATTAATATTTCTCATACATGGGTGAAATAGTGCTTTCAAAGTGGCTTGTCTATGTAGTGAAGACTATGAGATAGTGATCTAAGGGATTGATCTATTGGACCAATGAATATTTCTAGAACATGAGAAATAAATATTTTAGGTTGAAATATATATAAATATATATATATATATATATATATATATATATATATATATATATATATATATATATATATATAATTACATATAAATTTTAATTATATGTCTTTGAATCACTCTTACACGTGTTAAACAATAGCTTGTTCGTGACTGTGTTCCTGAAGGCTTTAGGCAGTTTGAGTGACCACTTTATAGAAGTGAGTTGAAAGAGTTTTGAGTTGAGTTAAAGATTAAAATGAGTATGGATATGTTTTATAAGTATCAAGGTTTCATTATAATTTATTTTATGTCTCATTTTTCTCATATTCAATTGTGGAGAGTTAAAATTCCTTGACTATATTTTGATTGTGTGTAACCAGTCTGAGTGGTCTTCTTGGGAGAGATGGTTAAAGGTTTGTTGACCTATTTGATGAATATAAATGTATTTGATATTATTTTTAGTTCATGTATGATCCATTAAATTAATTTTTTTATTATTTTATATGATAAAATCAATATTATGCTTCAGTTCTAGAAGATTATTTTTTATGGTTCTAGGCCTATTGATGAGAAGGCTAGAATGACTCGATTTAAGGTGTGAGGTTGAGTTCTAGGTGGTATGGACCTATGTGGAAGTTATTAAGAGCCTATTTGAGTTACTTTTTATGTTTTAAGTTCATTGTTGAATGCTGAAGATGGATCAAAATATCCAAGGTGTAATGTGTTGGTTTGTAGGCCTAATTCTTTTAGGTCTCTATTAGGCCTAATTGGTGTTTTGGGTTTTAATGGAAATGGCTGACCTAAGGAGTGTGTGGTTAGTAAATTTAACATGTATGAGGACCTATTTAAATTTTATAACAAGCATGAAAATTATCTTTTCCTACCAATATGGGTTAGATGAGTGTATGGTATAAATATTAAGCATAATTGGCCTATTTGAGTGAGTTAAGTAAGTGTGGATCCAAGCGAAGGAGATAATTTTTAAAAGATAATTTATAGGTCATTTATGACCATTATAGATTGAATAATATTATACATTATTATCTAATAATTTTTTTTAAGATAGACACATATGTCTTTAGACCTAATAATCCTAGAAGAGGCAGTTTGAGCGAGTGAGCCCTAGAGGCTGTTTGAGAGAGATTGAGGGGATAGTGAAAAAAAGAGGAGTCCATCATAAGTTGTGTTTGAATTTAGATCAGATGTGGAGATAATATTATAGGTATCTTATTTGTTTCTTGTTTTCCTATGGGGTTGTAGCCTCTTTGCTAGTTGGAGCTAGCTAAAGGTCAAGTGGATGCTTGAATAAATTGAGGGGTAGGTGCTCCTTGATCAGTTGGTGCTTGTCTAAATGTTGAATCTCATTTTATAGGATTGTATTCCATCTTTAAGGTTTTATTTATTTTCATCCCCCATGAGTTTTCCAACATATATGGTGTGTTCATTTGATTTATGCTTTTATTCATGCTTTAGATGTATGTGCTTTCATGTTTATGTTGCTAGATCAAATTGATGTATGATGGAATGGTTTTAGAATTAAATGTGCATTATTTTATACTAATTCACCCCCCCCCCCAGCTTTTAGTATCTAATTCCAATTTTTTTTTAGATGCACCATCCATTAATGATACCATACAATTTTTTTTGCAATTCCATTCTCACCAAGCTCCTATCATAACCCTACTTTGAATACTTATTGTATATGACATTATGATAAGCCTAAATTGGTTACTCTAGGTGATTGTTTAACTTGGATAAATTATTATATTGGTTATGACCTTTTCTATTTTGATATACTTCAATTATAGTATGAGGCTTATTTCTAGCATGTTGTTATTGCTAACACTCTAACCATTATTGCAAACATTATTATAATCAGGATGTATTTGTCATGCTTAGCAGATGTGGACCTAATTTATTATTAGGATTGACTAGTTTGTTATTTAAGCTTATGATTATTCTTAGTTTATGATTATTGTATTTAATATTTTATTACATCAAAAAATTTATTTGCGTTGATATTTTATGGCTCGTGTAGATACTATTGATGTCTTATTCAGTAAATGCAAGAACCTAGAATTTGAGCTAGGCTCGATGGTTGATTTGTCTAGTAAAGTAAAGTGGAAACAAGTTTCATATTCATTCAGGTGTGAATTCAATAGGTAAAAATGATAAAACATGGATTCTTAAGCCATTGGTCAATTTGAGTCTTTTGTCACCATTCCTAGTTTGACTTCATTATTGCTCTCCTGATTTTATATATTGATGGTTTTTATTATGTTATCACACTCTTTTGTATCCTCTTCACCAACCCATTCTCATGTCTTTGCCTTACTAGATGTCATCCTCATGAATCTCAAGTTCTTCATGCTTTCAAAGTAGTCTTGAATGACTCAGGTGTCAATTAGAGGTCAAGGGTGAATGGCACTGACTGTGGCACACTATTTGTGATGATATCCACCATAATGTTTACACACACACACACACACATACACACATAAGTGGGGGAGTAGTTTTTTATATTCTTATAATACTAAATTGGTTGGTATTGAAAATGATTAGATCCATTTTTGGGGAGGCGAGCTAAGAGAAGAAAGAGGAAGGTACTGCCATATTTTTGGGGCTGGGTGATCTGAGATCTAGGGGGATTTTGAAAATAAGGTAAGTTAATTTTTAGGAAAAATGTGGGTTTTGATATCTAGTGCAACATCATACACATATGGATGTAGGGTTTTTGGAAGAGGAAGTTGACACAGAAAGGGAATGAGAGAGTTGATGCAGGGGTGTGGAGAGAGAGTTAAGGAAAGGAGAGTTGACATTAGGGTTTGGGAGAGAAATAAAAGAGGAGAGAAGAGGGTTGATGTTGGAGGAAATTTTGAGCCAAAGGAGGCAACCATTCTTCTCCATAGTAGCTAACTTGCCTATTTGCCAAGTAAGTAAATTGTAATTGAATAAATCAAGTTGATTGTGGTTTCCTATGTTTGTGGAATCATGGGGCTATGAGTTAGATAAATTCAATTTGGGTTCACTTTAAATAATTATTTTCTATTTGAGAATGAATTTTCAGTGCTCTTATTCATAAATTAATGGTTATACATTTGATAAGTTGCTCAAGATTTTTGGGGCAAAATATTTACTATAGGAAATTCAATTTGTGTAGATTTTTTCATCGGTATGATGATAGTAGTATTTTGGATTCAAACCCTAAGAATGACAAACTAGATTTATTATCCATGGAATTAATTCTAAATGGAAACCCTATAGAATTTTGGGTTGTATTTGTTTATTATGACTTTGATTTTTGCATCAAAGGATTAAGTGGTCATGTTACTCCACTTTTGAACTATTATATTACAGCTTGAATTGTTGGGACTTCATGATGAACCCACAAACCCTCAAACTATTCCTTTCATCTCCAAAAACTACCTAAACTTCTACTTGACTTAACCATGATTATTACATGAACTTGATTTTGTGCTATTAGTGAGATTCTAGTTGGTAGTGTACAGTTGATTATGAGATGAGTGTTATATTTGATATTTAATAAAAAAAAGTTATACTCAAGTTGTGACTTTCTTTATTATAGCCATTGAGAGGGATTAGTTGTCAATTTATGTTGATAGGTTATTTTTAAACATGAAAGGCTTATTTTAATTGTTGGTTATAATGGGATTATATTATTATATGATTGGATTCTCATGTATGCTTGATTTAATCAGTCATTTTATTAGATTTATTGATTTGCAAAACCCAGCACTAATGTTATTACTTGGTTTACAATTTATTGAGTATTCATTAAGGTTTTATGGAGTCATTTACATTTGGTTTTTAATCTTAGAACCATTTGAATTTTAATCAAATCATATTTATGATTTATACTTAATGTATATCATTCTTGCATGTTAAAAATAGCCCCTTGGTGAAGTTGGACTACCTGCTTCAGTTTAAAGCATGACCCTTTAGAACTTATAGATTCAAATATCCCTTATATTTATTTTTCTAAGCCTCATACAGACTCCAAGATGCTATTTTGATCTATTAGGATTCCTATGAGTTGTTTAATATTCTTTTGGTACTCATTTGGGTCTGTGACTATTGTGATTTTTCTTGTTATTTAGTGGTTTGTTGTTATGAGTCAAGTCAATGGCTTAGAATCCTTGTTTAAGTTTTGAATCTTTTTGCTTACTCTTATATCAAATCCACCATATAATTTATGGATGGGGTGTTTGACTACGCACATGTGTTTACACTCAAACTAATTATTGCTTTCCTCTCTCTTGGATGCTTATGTCAGTCATACTATTATAGATGATTCTGGTAAAGACATTATTTATTATAGTTGTACTTAAATAATTTATTATGATTTTTTCATATTATAAGAATTTTTCTAGATGGTCTTGATTTATGAACTTGTATCATTGACATCTTATGTGGAAAATTATTTTTCAAGCAGTAATCTTGGTTACATTATGAACATGTGATTGCACTCTTATTGTATAATGTTATTTATGCAATCTTATACATGTTATTATTGTTCTCATATCTTGATTATAGTGTTATAAATATTCATGTTGATTAGTATTTGAGTTGACTTAGTGATCTTATCACTTGTAAACATATATCGTGTGATATTGAGAATAGATTAGTTGTAGTATGCAACCACCTACAGTTGTGTCATGTATTTTCATATGTTCTATTGTGATAAATGAAGTTATGTATAACCATTAAGAAGATTTTATATGTATATGTTATAATACACATCATTTGATATTATGACAAGGGTACATGAAGTAATAAATAAGGTTGTTGCATGCATTTATGATCTAGGTTATTTTATAATTTGCATCTTAAATGACTACAATGTATGGCCTATAGGGGAAGAACACCTACAGCCAATTTATGATTTCTTATATGCCCATTGCCAATGTTGTGAGAAAATAAATAGCCATTAAAAGGCTGCTCTAAATTCTTGGTGTATCTTCATTTGATTACATTATGTTTTTATAGGTTGGAATTGGCCATAGAAAATGAACACCTGAATTTGTGCTAAATGTTTCTTTTATTATTGTCAGGGAAACCCCCAGAAACAATAAACATGCTCTGATCCCTACTGAGTCAGGATCTTGCTCTACCAATTAGAACACATGTGATTACTTCTTGTATTAGCAACTAAACACGGAATTATACCAGAATCATAAGTAACTAGAAATATGAAACAACACAGGAATATGAGAGACAATACACAATTGTATTAATAATCACTCAGAAGAATATACAATAAGGAAGATACCACTTCTTCCTCCACCTCAAAGGAATATACAATAATTCATCTTGTCTTTTGCCTTGAACAAATTCAAATGAATTCCAACTTTTCGGCCTTACTCACTTTTCTGAAGAAAACCTGTACCCTTTCAGCCTTTTACAACGGTCCATTTTGCTCATCACCTACCCTCTACAAGGGTTGTTTGATCTCCAAAATTGCCTTTTAGAAAAGTCACAAAGGTCCTTTTGGCACCTAAATGCCCTCCACAAGGTAACTTGTCCTTCGGGCTTTTAGAAGACTCCTTTGAACTTCTCATCGGGCCTTTGACCATTCCTTCAGATAAAAAGTCTGAAAGAATTCCTTCAGACAATTTGTTTGAAGGATTTCACTTGTAAAATTCCACCATGGAAAATCCCTCTGAAGAATATCTTTTTTTTTCCAACATTTGCCCTCCGTAAGGGCACTTGTCCTTCAAGATTTGGGACACCTTCCTTTGAACCTTTCGATTGAACTGACCTTGAAATTGCGTAAGTGTTGGGAACTTATTTCTTTCCTACAGAGTCTATAGAAATAAGCCTACGAAGTCTATAGAAATAAGCCTACAGAGTCTATATAAATAAGCCTATGGAGTCTATAGAAATTAGCCTATGAATTTTGTAGAAATAAGCCTACGAAGTCATAGAAATCAGCCAGTAGAGTCTGTAGAAATCAGCCTGCAGAGTCCGTAGAAATCAGCCTACAGAGTCCATAGAAATAAGCCTACAAAGTCTGTTAGCTGAAAAAGCTTGAATAATATAGAATTTGAATACTCAAAATAATTTTTGAGAAGGGAAAATATAATTCTAGCCTACAGGACCAAAATAGTTCATATTTTGTCCCAAAAATGAGTGATAGATTTTGGGAACAACAGCTGGCTCCAATTGGGGAACTTCCTTCAGTTGAAATTTTGAAATAGCTGAGGGGAGTAGAAACCAAAATCTCTAGTGCCTTCAAGTATACCATTGGGCTACGGAGTCATGCTACCCATAAATAAAGGTGCCAAAAATGAAAATGAAAAGCATAAAATAGAACTAAAGACTATACAAATATGCATATGTACAGATGATCTTATCTGATACTTCAAGAATTGAAGTGTTTCAGATGCTACCCATTGTGAGGTAGAGAAAAGGGCATGCCATATTGATACTTCAATAGAAAACTATGTTCACCATTAGCTGATGGATAGGTAAATGGGCCTCTCCATAAGGAATGAATGGTTCCCATGCATTCCGTTTGGTTCTAAGCTCATCTCCCATAACAGAACTTGATGGCTCCAATTTGGATACATGAGACTTTGTTTATATTAGAACTCAAATTGATGTTAATTATCCCTTGATAAGAATGGCCAATGTGGAGTTATTTCAAATAAATAAGGTGATTATTGTTGTTAATAAATATGAATAAAATGATAAGTTAGTTCTTGATATAGATCACTAATTATAATATGTTCTTTTACCTATGGTTGTAAATGGTTGATAGTGAGTTAATAATGAGCAAGGGTAGGGTGTGCAAGGACCCTAAGCTGAGAATTAAGCTATCTAAATTTCAATAATTAGAACTTTTACCCACACCCTTAAATGACTCACTTTCATTAACAATAATAGGATCCTTTGCATGTATAATATGCATGATTGTGCTAAATAGATATTTAAACTACTTCTTTAATCAAGGGCGCAGTGAATAAAGTTATCATTGTATATTTTTGGTAAGCATGGGTAGATGCTCAAGGGTTAAATGGTAGGGTAATTAGGGTATAAGGTTCCCAACCTAAAATTTAGATATGCAATCTCAGTGGGTAGCACCTACTTAAATGCTTTTATCACCTATAGTGTTATTGATTTGTAAACCACCCAATTATAAAATCGCATATTCTCTGATGGCAACAGCTTTTCTTACAGGATCCTTTATGGATTTTTACCCTTGGTTAAGTAGTCTTAGTCTACCTCACATGTTTTTAGGTGCACATATATATGTATATAAAAAATATGTTGTATGTATCAACTAGATGTGTAGTGGGCCCTACATGCATTCTTTGTTTGCACTCTTATAAGTAATTTCTGAATTTATTTATTTATTTGAGGTTATTCCATCTGGTATCAAAGAAAGGTTTTTTCTCTCGAGAAACATATAACATAGAAAATATTTTATATGATGGGACCAATGAATTATTTCATTTGGGCATAACTATAAAATGAGCTGCAAGGGAACTTAGCCTCTTAGGCTGAATAAGGTGGTGTTATTTTATAATACTAATATGTTGGAAGTTTCAAGCATTTATTGAAAGTAATGAATGTGTAAACAATGAATCTGTGTGATGATCATTATTATTTACCCTATCCTTGGTTGGGTTAACCCTTCTTGAATTCAATTGCATCAGGGCAAGCCTCACCTATCGACCATTGACTTGTATGGGTGAGTCAATGGCAGATAAGTGATAAGGGCTTCACTCTTAGAATTAAAGGAATAATGTTTGGTATCTATTTCTAGTTTGTATGGGAAATCCATCACTTTATGATTGGAATATTATTACTCAAAGAAGACCAAGGGTTCAAATTAAACTTGGAAGGCTAAATAGGGTGCAAGAGGCTGATTTACCTAGGTAAGTTAACAAATCTTGAGCTCTCCATTGTAAAGGGAATGTCTTGAGCCATTGAGAAACTATGAAGTATAAATGGTTATGATAAATGTTTATATTCTTATGGATAAGACTATTTTAATGTATTATTCAATGAACTAAATAACCTATTTAAATTGTTGAAAAGAACTCAAATGCTGAAATTACAAAACTAGTGTGACACTTTTAAGATGAATGGTTGAAAGTGGAGTAAAAATATCATCACAAGTTTACACTTATTTCAGTTGAGAAAGGTTGTTCCAAGGAAATTATACCTTTGGGAGGTATAATATTAGATATTGGTGAAGCTAAAAATAAGTTATGGCATGTAAATAATTGTTGTGTTAATAGTTGTATGTATATATATCAATCTGGTTGACTGAATTATGCTATGATGAGATCTAAAATAGCAATACATGTTTATGAGGTATCATTGGGTCCTATATATATTTGTATAAATATCAAGGGCTGATCCTTACCTCATCTTCTAAATTTTAACACAACTTATTTTGGTTAAATAGAAAATTTCTTATAGCTGTATTTTTTTTTTACAATTGGGGTAAGCAATTATAAGTTCTTGTTTGGCTTATGTGTCATTATACGTGACTAGTTTCAACCATGCCAAATTTTAAGTAATGTGACTAGTACTTGGGAGTCACTGTTTTGTCCAAATTAGTGGACTTATAAGCAAGGACTAGGATGTTTTTTTTGGTTGAATACCAATATGATTGATTGATTACAACCATTATGTAACCTAAAAGTGAATAAGCACTATATATTATGATATTGAGGTGCTAAAAAATCTATGCATTTCATTTGAATTAATGATTGTTGGAAACTATAATTTCCATGGTAATAATATGAAATTCACCCTAAGCCTTGGCTAATTCCACCCTTTATAAGGTCACATTATTTAGAACAAGCAACACTAGTCAACCATTGGCTTATTGGGTTAGGCTAATTGGGGGATTAGTGATAAAAGTTTGTTATTGGAAAAAAAAGAATGAATGTTTGGTGTCTATTGATGGATTTTTTGGATTGTTAGATGAGCCCTCATATGATACTTGAATTATGACATTCTTGAGAGGATTGAGGGTGTGACTAAAGCCCAGATGGCCTGGTGGGGGTGAAGGTGATTGACTTGTTTGGGTAAGTTACAAAGCTTTAGGAAGCTTATGTATATTTGATGTCATCAAGTGGATTGATGAGATTTTGGGACTTTTGTGCATGACTAATAAATGTATTTGTGTGTTATGATGTGAAAATACCCTTGACATAAACACCTAAATCAGAATGTGTATCATATTATATGTGGTTCCTTCATATATGTAAACTCTTACATGTTGTGTAAACCCATGCATGTAAACCCCAGCATGACACATGAATGTAATCAATTATGTGAAGCCTATATTTGCTCCATATTTCCATATTGGTGTATGAGTATTTTTTATAGATGTCATGGAATAAGTGTGACCTTGTATTGTTAACATGTTAATATATGAAATGTGATCATGAACCACTTTTGTGATGTAACTTCCATTCTCAGAAGTAGTCTCTATTAATTGAAATTTATCATGGTATAATGATTGTATTGTGTGGTGTGTTGGGTAAATATTTTGTCACCAGCTAACTGATGAGAAAAATAGGTAATTTCAACCATAGCATAAGGATATTGGTCGGCCAAATGTGTAGGTTTACCACATCAGAAGGGAACAAATCTCTCCTCTCATCAAGGGGAGGTTCCCTATAACTATGAGGGACTATATACTATATATATATATGAAAAAAATTACACTCAGGGGTAGGACAACACCATCCATCTTTCTTTTTTTAGAGATGATTTTTACAAACAAAGGAGAATTTTAGGTGAAAACACTGAAGGCACTTCTCTTCTTTCAGAAGTGGGCTTATAGCAAACAGCAGGAGTTCTTTCTAATAAGTAACAAGTAACTGGTAACAGGGGGCATAGTAACCAGCAAAAAAAGGTGTAGCACAAAGTCTCCACCTCAACTTCTTAAGAGTGAAATATGAAGGATAATGGGGGCACAAAGTCATCCCAAGATCCTTTACATAGAAATAAATAGAAAACACACTAAAGACAATGGTGGCAGCACAAAGTCTCTCCACAGTTGGCTTCAAGACACCTTCCTGATTACTTCCACTAGTTCTGCTTATTTCATCAAAATGCACAAGAACACATTCAGGAAATAGACATAAGAACAATCTCCTAAATGATAAAAGCTATTACATCACAAAGTCTATAAGTAACCTACTTTCTCATTCATATAAATAAATATGATCAACAATCTAAGCTCAAAGTCTCAATAATCGCCTTTTAATTTTGGCAGAGTTTTTGCTTCTATAACCAAAAAGATCTCCCTAGTGAAAAGAAGAGATTTACAATATATAGCAGCCCAAAAATACTTGGCACTTTGTTTCATAGAATAGCCCATGCTGCATTTAATGCCTTAAATGCATTTTCAATTTTGTCAAAGGGCCATGTTGGAACAGGGCATCTGCCTTAACTGTGGCATGTCAATTCATCTCAAAATATCTTCTCCTCTGCATGGGTCATCTGATCTTTCTCCCAATAGGTATGTATTTGTCCCCTCACTTTCATGTCAAGGAAGAAAAATAGGCCATGCCTTTTAATGCTTGTGAGCTCAGATGTCTACTTGGTGGACTGTTCCACCTCCTGGAAATAACTCCTATGCTAATATTTCTAGTCTTTCCCTCTTTCCTATTGCAATTTAAGCTCTCAGGCTATCTTTTCCCTTTTTGTTCGCTCTTTTAGCTCCCTCTTCAGCTGGTCACTGAGTTTGTTTTTAACTTTTGTCTTTTTTGAGCTTTGTCTCTTCCTGGTTTTGTCCTTTTCTTAGAATTTGAGCTCTCAGGGCTATCTTCCCAACTTTGTTGGCTCCTTGTGCTCTTCTCTCAGTGATTCTTCCTTTTGGCCTTAAGGACTTTGAATGCATTTGGGTCCACGCTCAAGCCTTTAAAGATCAATGGTTATTTCATTGCCATAAAGATGATGTTCATGCGCCTGTTACCATTTGAAAGCCAATAGCTAGTTTATTGCCCTAAATTTGACAGCTTTGGGGATGTCACCAGACATGTCAGGATTCCAATAGCTAGTTCATGGTGCCCAACTTTGACATCCGTGGGCCCGTCACCCCTTGGTTAATTCCTTCAAATTTATTTCCTTTAGATTTTCTTTGACTGAGCTTAGTCTTTGAATCCTTTTGAAGGGTACCTACCCTTTAGGGTCTTGAGAAAGGTCAATTTCTTAGTCACTGAAGAGCCCCCCGCAAGGGTACCTGCCCTTCGAGGTTCTTTGGGTGGCCTTCTTCTTCAAATCCTTTAGACAAAAGTTCAAAGGAATTCCTTTAGACTTTTTGTCTGAAATAATTCATCATGTCTTTTGCTTGAACAAATTCAAAGGAATTCCAACTTTTCGGCCTTACTCACTTTTCTGAAGAAAACCTTACCCTTTCAGCCTTTTACAACGGTCCATTTTGCTCATCACCTACCCTCTACAAGGGTTGTTTGATCTCCAAAATTGCCTTTTAGAAAAGTCACAAAGGTCCTTTTGGCACCTAAATGCCCTCCACAAGGGAACTTGTCCTTCGGGCTTTTAGAAGACTCCTTTGAACTTCTCATCGGGCCTTTGACCATTCCTTCAGATAAAAAGTCTGAAAGAATTCCTTCAGACAATTTGTTTGAAGGATTTCACTTGTAAAATTCCACCATGGAAAATCCCTCTGAAGAATATCTTTTTTGTTCCATTTGCCCTTCCGTAAGGGCACTTGTCCTTCAAGATTTGGGACACCTTCCTTTGAACCTTTCGATTGAACTGACCTTGAAATTGCGTAAGTGTTGGGAACTTATTTCTTTCCTACAGAGTCTATAGAAATAAGCCTATGAAGTCTATAGAAATAAGCCTACAGAGTCTATATAAATAAGCCTATGGAGTCTATAGAAATTAGCCTATGAATTTTGTAGAAATAAGCCTACGAAGTCATAGAAATCAGCCAGTAGAGTCTGTAGAAATCAGCCTGCAGAGTCCGTAGAAATCAGCCTATAGAGTCCATAGAAATAAGCCTACAAAGTCTGTTAGCTGAAAAAGCTTGAATAATATAGAATTTGAATACTCAAAATAATTTTTGAGAAGGGAAAAGAGAATTCTAGCCTACAGGACCAAAATAGTTCATATGTTGTCCCAAAAATGAGTGATAGATTTTGGGAACAACAGCTGGCTCCAATTGGGGAACTTCCTTCAGTTGAAATTTTGAAATAGCTGAGAGGAGTAGAAACCAAAATCTCCAGTGCCTTCAAGTATACCATTGGGCTACGGAGTCATGCTACCCATAAAATAAAGGTGCCAAAAATGAAAATGAAAAGCATAAAATAGAACTAAAGACTATACAAATATGCATATGTATAGATGATCTTATTTGATACTTCAAGAATTGAAGTGTTTCAGATGCTACCCATTGTGAGGTAGAGAAAAGGGCATGCCATATTGATACTTCAATAGGAAACTATTTTCACCATTGAGCTGATGGATAGTAAATGGGCCTCTCCATAGGGAATCAAATTTCCCATGCATTCCCTTTGGTTCTCTTCTCTTGGCCCATAACAGAACTTGATCTCTGATTTGGAAATCATGAGTTTTTGTTTTTTGGTCAAAGAGCTTCTTCAGTAGACTTTGATGCGTAGCAATTCGGTCCACCACCATAGTTTGTTGTTCATCTAGCTCAGTCAAGAACATGATCCTTTTGTCAATGGAGCTTTCATATGTCTGATCTTCAACCACCTTTGCCAATTTTAGTGCTGGTAATTCCAAGGTGATTGGCATCTCTGCATTGAGACCATAAAAGAGTTGGAATAGAGATATACCTATCACCCTTTTGGGTGTAGTTTTGTTTGCCCATAAAGCATCAACCAATGCTCTATGCCAGGTTCATTGGTTGTCATCCACCAGCTTCCTAATGATGGTCACCAGGTTCTTGTTGCTTGATTTTTCTTGGCCATTCCCTTGTGAAAAATAATTAGAAGAGTGGGAGAGGGTAATCTCATAGTAAAAATAGAACCAAGTGATCTCATGAGAAGAGAAACAAGCTGCATTGTCTGTCACAATCTTGGTTAGGACATCAAACCTAGAAATGATGTTTCCTTGAGGAAATCGCATACCACTTATGAAGTAGCATGCTAGGTTGGAATTGCTTCCACCCATTTGGTGAAGTAATATGTGGCTGTGAGGACATAATCATGTCCAACACTTGAAGATGGGTTTACAGCACCAATGAAATTGATTCCCCATTGTTGAAATGGCTTTTTTATTACCACTGGCTTGAGAGGCAGAGTAGCTAACTTGGGTCTTCCAATGAACTATTGGCATAGTTCACATCTTCGTACCCATTGGTATGTATCCTGAAATAGAGTAGGCTAGTAATACCTAGCTCACAGAATCTTATGGGTAATTACAGGCATAGAAAAATGTCCTCCACAGGCTAGATTATGGAAGGACTTCAAAAGTTGGTTCTGCTACTCTTTATCCACGTAGCGAAGGAACACTCTATCAAGGCTCCTCTTATACAGGTTGTTGTCTCATAAGACAAAATTGGTAACTTTCAATTTCATTGTCCTCCTTTCTATACAAGGCAAGTGAGTAGGATACTCACCATAAGTAAGGAAATGAGCAATATTCAAATACCACTCATTCATGGTGGAGATAAAGAGGATTGTTGGCATTTCTTCCACTTATGTTTCTTCATGCCCTACTTCTTCAGGTCTATTGTCAGCAATCAATTGGCAGAGGCCCCTTCCTCGTACAAGCTTCATTGGTTTGATAATGAGATCAAACTCATGGATTTTAGCAATCCAATTACCCCTTTTGATTCCAAACTCCTATTGAGTTAATATGGATTTAACTGTGATATCAGGAACCAAGATAGTAACATATGAATTTAGGATACAAAAATGGAAGTGCTTTACTACCTTTACCACTGCATAAGCATGCTTCTCCATGTTTGAATACTTTAGTTCATGATCTTTGAGAGGACAGCTCATGAAGAATATGAGAGATTCCACACCTTCTTTGTTTTGTTGAACCAAAATTATTGAAAGTGTGTGCTTAGAAGCATAACTATATATGATGAAATCCTTGGTATAATCTGGACAAACTAGAATTGAGGTGTGGGCAATAGTTGTCTTGGTGTCTTGAAATGTCAATTTGCCTTCTTCAGTCTAGCTGAAGGTGGCCTTTCCCTTCATCATATTTATGATATGGCGAGTCTTCTCAGCAAAATCAGGGATGAACCTGCGTAAAAAATTCACCTTTCCAAAGAAAGAGTGAACTGCAATCTTACTTATGGGTAGAGTAAGCTCTTATATGGATTTGACTCTTTCTAAGTCAATCTTTATGCCTTCTCAGGATACAGTGTGTTTGAGAAGTTTCCCTTCTATTACTCCAAAAATAGACTTCTTTGGATTTATAGAAATGCCATTCTAGTGGCATCATTCTAGCACTTGTTGTAAATAGCACACATGATCAAGACGATGCTTGGAAAAGACTATTAAATCATCAAGGTACACCATAATGAATTTACCCATTTCATCTTTGAAAGCAAGGTCCATTTCTCTTTGGAAAGTGGCACCAGCATTTATCAAGCCAAATGGCATTCTTTGATATGCAAAGGTGCCCCAAGGCATGGTGAAGGCAGTCTTATGATAGTCTGCTTTACCAACTTCTACTTGATTATACCCTGAGAAGCCATCCAGTATTGATAACATCTCTGAATTGGTCACTATCTGAAGAACTTGGTCCATGATGGGCAAAGGATAGTTATCCTTTGAGGATGACTGATTCAAATTTTTGAAGTCCACATAGAGGCAAATTTCACCATTCTTCTTCCTCACAGGAATGATGGATTGGAAAAATTATCCTAGCATTCAGCATTTTTTGTATTTTAGATAGAATAGTACCTAATATCTTTGGATCGTACTACCAAGATTTCTACTTGTAAGGCACCAAATCACTCTTGAGAGGAATTTCATGGAAATTTTCTTCAAGCTTGAGTGACTTTAGATCATCATAGGAGTATGCCAAAACATTAATATACTAGCGGTGTAGAGCTGTGAACTTGAACTTTTCTTCTTGAGTGCAGCACTTCTCAATGTTCACCATCTTGGAATTTTTCTTGGTACCCAAGTTTATTTGATCAAACTCCTGGGAGGAGTTTGAATCCATTTATTGCTATTTGACGAACCTGTCGTGATTTTCAAACAACTTCTCAAGGGAAACCAATCCTTTGGGAATTTTATTCCCTTTAAGTTTCAAGAATTCTTCACCTGCGTTTGAATTTGTTTTAGGGGCTGGTTCACCACCTTTTAAGTGGAGCTCTTTTAAGTTGCCTTTTTGTTCCAAGAAGGCAATGATTTGGTTGTCACCATTAAATACTTGCCAATGATTAGCATTGTCAGGCACACTTGGTCAAAAAACTAGTTCGATAGTGTACCTATTTCTCATAAAATATTGGATGAGGAACTAGAAGAGTTGTCGAAACAGCCAATGCATCCACTCTATCATTGAATTCTCTGGGCACTATAGAGATACTGAAAGTATCAAATCTTTTAATTTCATCCCAAACCAGATTGTGATAGTGGCAAAATCTCTCATTTTTGGTTTGGTATAGATTTCTCACCTAAAAAACCACTAGCTTAGTGTCTCCTTTGGCATGAAGGAGTTTGATGCCCTTGTCTTAAGCAGCCTTTAATCCACCCATCAGTGATTCATATTCATCAGTATTAAGTATTGTTGAACTACAACTTGTATGAAGAAGGAAAAATATCTCCTTGAAGAGATATCAACACAATATCAGCTCCTGAACTGGTAGAGGAATAGCTGCCATCAAATTTTAGTATCTAGACATCATCAGAAGCTGACCTTACCTTAGATTTTTCATTGTTTGGAGGGGAGGATTCCTTTGGGCTTGCACTATGTCCTGTTAACTCTTCTGCTATTTTCCCTGAATCAATTTTTAGATTGTCATTTTCAAAAGTTTCATCAGCTAAGATAAGGCATCCTTAGTAGTCAGGAAGTAATTACCCATGCTTGAAGACTCAAATAGAATTTGAGCTTCAGGTGTTGATGTTTGAGTGACCACATATTTTACTTCCTTTTCAGGGAACAATCTATGCATATCACCTTTGACTAGGATCCTTGCCTCAGATAGGTCTATACTTAATTCACCACCAACGTCCTTACAAAAATTTCTCCCAAGAAAAATGTCATATGAGGCTAGGACATCAGCCACTAGGACTGTCATCTTGATCCTTTTGTTTGGAAATGCTACAAATGCAAATTGGGTGTCCTTGATTTGTCCTAGTAGTGGCATTTGTTTATTCTCCATGGAGAATCATCTCCCAAATGTCTTGGTCAGTGTGAGACCAAGGGATTCTACCACTTTGGTAGGCATGACATTGTCAGATGCACCTGAGTCTATGATGCAATTATTCAGCTAGTGTCCATTTATCAGCAGGGAGACATAAAATGGTTCAGTCCTTCTGGGAGCAGCAAGAGGAGCAATGACAAAGTTATTCTAGGTGGACGTGGGAGTTACCTTTGGAGTAGCAGGTCCTACAAGGACAATTTTACTCTTCTCACATTCCACTAATCTTTCCAATTATTTAGGGTTGGATTACAGAAATTCAAATTTAGACATTTGAATTTTAGTTTTCTTGACATGGTCGATTATGTCAAACATCTAAAATGAATTAGGAATGGGGAAAGGCAATTCATCCTTTTGGTTTTTAGGGGGGGAAAGACTAATCTATGAAATTGAAGTTGAAGGTATAAAAAAGTTTGGGGTACTTACTTTTTTAGCAATCACCAGGTCCTTTAGTTGGAAAGGTAGAGAAGTTCCTCGTTTGACAATTGAAATTGTAGGCTGAGCTCGCTCCTCTATTTTTTATTTATCAACTTGCTGGGCTGATTGATTCTTAGACCGGGTGAACACAGCGTATGATCCCTCAACTACTTTACCTTCACTTCTGGGTTCATCTTGGTAATTTAGGAAACCAATTTTGGAGTTTCTAGCTAATTCTTCTTCTCCCTCTGTGAAGAGATTAGCGTCATCTTTTGGGTTCAACTCAGGTTGGAAGGAAAAATCTAATTCCACTTCAAGATATTCAACTACTGAATTGGTTGGAGGTGCTTCAATGGCTAATTTCCCCTGAGGGAGAGGAAGATGATTTGGCTACCCTTGATTCTTGGCAGCATTGCCTTGGTATGACTTATTGGGGAATGTCCTCCTTAGTATATCTCTGTACAAAGGGGAAGATGACATCCCTTACGCCATTTACTTTCTAAGAGCAAGCAACTCATTTTCTAGCTTTTGCACCATTGGATCAATGGTGTTTGTAGATGAATATTCAAAAGATGAAGATTTACCTCTGTTAGAATCTCTCCTTATCTTTCCTTCCAAGATAAGGTCATATTCTACTTCAATGGCCAAATCCTGAGTAGTAGTAGTAAGGTCTATGTGGCTAGCACATCTCAGCAAAAAACTCACTTCAAGTAGCTGTGAGTTGATGAAAAAATATTTAAGGTTCTCAAGTGTTGGCTGAACAATTATAAGAATCATGTTCCTTAGCTTGTCAAATTTGGCAATGAAGTCCTTTATAGGTTCATGAGGTTCTTTCTTCATCTATGTGAGTTGGGCCAGCAGGGCATGCACATCTTCTACAAGCTTGAACCTTGCTTCGAACTTAGCTTTGAGAGTGTTCCAATCAGTCATAGTCTAGGCCTACAGATGATAAAACTAGTCTACAGTAGCACCTTGCAATGTATCCATAAACAGCCTAACTGTTACATCCTCATACTCCATGCCTATCACACTGCAGGCTATGCTAAAAGTTGTAATGTGTTCATTAGGATGAACTCTCCCATCACCAAAAACTTTGGAGAAATTTTTTCTTAAACTGCATGGTAGCTCATGTAGAGGTGGAGTTAAATTAAGTGGGCCAAAAAAGTTACCCCAAGGGCTTTGAACCGCCATGATTTGATTATGAAAGGTGGGGATAACAACTTTGGGTGGAGCATGTATAGGCAAAGCTCTGCTAACAGTAAAAAAAGAAGCTCTGCCTTGTATGGGTGACCTAATATTGGTAAGAGGAAAACTCCTAGTTCATTGAACTTGAAGTTGTGGAGGAAACAAATAGAAATTTCCCTACTGCACCAACTCAAAAATAGGGTCAATAACACCTTGGGATCTCTAGCTTCTAGTATAGCGTGGAGTTGCTAGATTGTAGAATAAAAATGGAAAAGAATTGGCCCTGCTTTAGCTTGAAGCTTGAGGCTTCAAACTGCGTGCTCTTCCCTAGTGGAGTCACCAAAAAACTATTGGGTGAATATTTTGTCACCAGCTAATTAATGAGCAAAATAGGTGATTTCAACCATAGCATAAGGATATTGGTCAAACAAATGTACAAGTTTACCACATCAGAAGGGGAAAAATCTCTCCTCTCATCAAGGGGAGGTTCCCTATAACTATGAGGGGCTATATACTATATATATATGCAAAAAATAACACTCAGGGTTAGGACAACACCATCCATATTTCTTTTTTAGAGATGATTTTCACAAACAAAGGATAAATCCAAGTGAAAATACTGAAGGCACTTCTCTTCTTTCAGAAGTAATCTTACAGCAAACAGCAGGAGTTCTTTCTGATAAGTAACAAGTAACTGGTAATAAGGGGCGTAGTAACCAGCAAAAAAATGTGTAGCACAAAGTCTCCACCTCAACCACCCAAGAGTGAAATACGAAGGATAATGGGGGCACAAAGTCATCCCAAGATCCTTTACACAGAAACAAACAGAAAACACACTAAAGACAATGGTGGAAGCACAAAGTCTCTCCACAGTTGGCATCAAGACACCTACCTGATTACTTCCACTACTTCTATTTATTTAATCAAAATAGACAAGAATGCATTCAAGAAATAGACATAATAAAAATCTCCTAAATGACACAAGCTATTACAGTACAAAGTCTAGAAGTAACATGCTTTCTCATTCATATAAAGAAATATGATCAATAATTTGAGCTCAAAGTCTCAGTAATCACCTTTCAATTTTGGCAGATTTTTTGCTTCTATAACCAAAAAGATCTCCTTGGTGAAAAGAAGAGATTTAAAATATATAGCAACCCATAAATACTTGGCACTTTATTTCATAGAATGGCCCATGCTGCATTCAATGCCTTGAATGCATTTTCAGTTTTGTCAAAGGGCCATGCTAGAGCAGGGCATCTACCTTAACTATGGCGTGTCAATTCATCTCAAAATATCTTCTCCTTTGCATGAGTCATTTGATCTTTCTCCCAATAGGTACACATTTATCCCCTCACTTTCCTATTAATGAAGAAAAATAGGCCGCACCTTTTAATGATTGTGAGCTTAGATGTCTACTTGGTGGATTGTTCCACCTACTAGAAATAACTCTTACAAAAATATTTTTGGTCTTTCCCTCTTTCCTGTTGCAATTTAAGCGCTTGGGTTATCTTTTCCCTTTCTACTGGTTCTTTTAGCTCCCTCTTCAATTGGTCACTGAGTTTATTTTTAACTTTTATCTTTTTCCAACTTTGTCTCTTCCTGGTTTTGTCTTTTTTTAGAATTTGAGCTCTCAAGGCTATCTTCCCAGCTTTGCTAGCTCCTTGTGCTCTACTCTCAGTGATTCTTCCTTTTGGCCTTAAGGCCTTTGAATGCATTTAGTTACACACTCAAGCCTTTAAATATCAATGGTTATTTCATTGCCACAAAGATGATGTTCACACACCAGTCACCATTTGAAAGCCAACAGCTAGTTTATTTCCCTAAATTTGATAGCTTCAGGGATGTCACTGGACGTCGGGATTCCAACGACTAGTTCATGGTGCCCAACTTTGACATCCATGAGCCCGTCACCCCTTGGTCAATTCCTTCAACTTTATTTCCTTCAAATTTATTTTGATCGAGCTTAGTCTTTGAATCCGTCTGAAGGGTACCTACCCTTCAGGGTCTTGAGAAAGGTCAATTTCTTGGTCACCGAGAGCCCCCCGCAAGGGTACCTGCCCTTCGAGGTTCTTTGGGTGGCCTTCTTCAAATCCTTTAGACAAAATTTTGAAGGAATTCCTTTAGACTTTTTTTCTGAAAGAATTCATCTTATCTTTTACCTTGAACAAATCCAAAGGAATTCCAACTTTTATGCCTTGTTCACTTTTCTAAAGAAAACCTTACCCTTTCAGCCTTTTACAACGGTCCATTTTCCTCATCACCTACCCTCTGCAAGGGCTATTTGATCTCCAAAATTGCCTTTCAAAAAAGTCACAAAGGTCCTTTTGGCACCTAAATGCCCTCCACAAGGGCACTTGTCCTTCGAGCTTTTGGAAGACTCCTTTGAACTTCCCATCGGGCCTTTGATCATTCCTTCGGACAAAAAGTCTGAAGGAATTCCTTCAGACAATTTGTCTAAAGGATTTCACTTGTAAAATTCTACCACAGAAAATCCCTCTAAAAGATATCTTTTTTATTCCATTTGCCCTTTGCAATGGCACTTATCCTTCAGGCTTTGGGACACCTTCCTTTGAACCTTTCGATTGAACCGACCTTGAAATTTCCTAGGAACTTGTTTCTTTCCTATGAAGTCCATAGAAATAAATCTACGGAGCCCATAGAAATAATCCTATGGAGTCTGTAGAAATTAGCCTACAGAGTGTAGAAATAAGCCTGTGGAGTTTGTAGAAATCAGCTTGTAGAGTCTGTAGAAATCAGCGTACAAAATCCGTAGAAATAAGCCTACAGAGTCTGTTAGCTGAAAAAGCTTGAATAATGGAGAATTTGAATACTTAGAACAATTTTTGAGAAGGGAAAAGAGAATTTTGGCCTGCAGGACCAAAATAGTTCATATGTTGTCCCAAAAATGAGTGACAGATTTTGGTAAGAACATGGTGTAACCTTGCATCATTGCTCTATTAATGAGAATTGATGCAAGTATTAGGTTGACGGTGGAGAAGCACTATATCTATAATTATTTAAACTAGGTACAAGCTAGAAAGTGGAATTTCTCATAGACTAAAAACTCACTTCTCCTCTTTGCATGAGGTAGACACCTAATTCTTTTGGATTATGCACCATGAGTGCCACAAGTTAGCCATGAGATATCTGTGCATAATAGTCACCTTATGGATTAAGGGTTCCTTTAACCACCTCTTAAAGGTGGTTATAAAAATAACCCTTGTGAAATTTCCTTGTTGTAGCCTTAGGAAGCACTGATTGGTCTCAAAAGATGGATTTTTATGCAAAAATAGTAAGGCTAGACTTGTTGAAATACAAGCACATATTATATTTTAAAATCAAGATTGATATGAATGAGGTAATAGTTGATTACCTAAAAAAAAATGTTCTAGAATGAATATTCTGATTTAAAGGCATGTGTTGGCTAGTAAGTGAAAACATGTTGTGGGTAAGGAATTGTTTTGTGTATACTTGAAATCAATATTTTGAAATGAATATTTTTGATTTGTTTAAAACATAATTGGAACATATGTTGATTTTATACTCAAAATGAGTAATGTAAATCCTTGATTAGGTAGCTATTGAAATTATAAGTACTTATAAATGCTGCCAAGAAGTAAGTGGAGAATGATCATGGGATTGTAATCCCCAAAACCATTATGTAAACTCACAAAATAATGGAGAGTATGCTGAAAAACTTGGCGTTACATGTGAGTGCCTAGGATGGCTTCTCCAGTGTTTGGTGTGGGACACTGCACTGACCCATAAATAATGTAATTATGAAAACCATAGCAGTATGATTTGTTATTGATTTTATTTTGGGATGAATGACAAAAAATATGCATGAAACATAACTCAAAGTGGAGGAAATACCACATAACAATATGATTATTATATTTATTATCATTCTATGGTAAAGGATATAAATTTATGCATAATATATAACTAAAAATGTTGTGGAAACACCACCTCAAATCTAAAAAATTTATTAAGAATCTAGTTCGATTAGACTATTGTAATTATTGTCATAAAGAGTTGTAAATTTTTGTGATAATATCTCCTCATAATAAGAGGAAAGACTAGTTTAAAACTATTTTATTATCAAAAATTATGATACTGAATTCATATCTAAACTAAAAAATTTTGAATGCCTTTGTCTTGTGTGAGCTAATAGTTGTAAACTATGCTTTGAAAGGTACTAAAGCTCTCTTGTTGTCAAGTACTGAAATGAAATTGATCGCTACAACCTAGAAGGCATGATTTTAAAATAATTATTTAATCACATATCCACACAGTTGGTTGTAAAATATATAAATTTTAGAAGTATTTCATTAAAAACAATAGCTTGCCAATAAACTTTTCCAAGGTAAGGGCGGTATGTGGAATATAAACAAGGTAAGGCTCCATATTTTCACTTTAAGAGTTTGATACATCTACTTGATATACCTAAGAGGTAAGTATAAGTAAATATCTATTATTTTAATTGATGGACTATGTAAGTATGCAATAGGCATGATAATAATTGATAAAATTTATCAAGTTAGTTGCTTTAGTTCTAGAACTTAATTATTGGAGTTTCTGTAGTGAGAATATTTTGTGAAAAGAGTGATAAAGTCTCTTTTTGATCTAGTATTATTCATTATTGTTAATTAATTGTTGAGATGGCTCATTTATAAGAGGGAGAGGATGTCATAACCCCACTTCAGAAACCCTTACATTACTACATGTGACATTGTGATAACCCTAAATTGGTTACTCTAGGTGATTGTTTGACTTAGATAAATTGGTTTGTTGGTTATGACCTTGTTTGTTTGATATACTTCAGTTGTAGTATGAGGCTTATTTTTAGCATATTTTTGTTATTGCTGACACTCAAACCATTATTGCAGACATTATTATGATCAGGATGTATTTTTCATACTTAGCAGATGTGTACCTGATTTATTAATGTGGTAAACTGGATCATTATCTCAACTTATGATTAAGCTTAATTTACTATTGTCATATTTAATATTTTATTATATCATAATTTTATTTATGTTAATATATTATGGCTCATGCAGATATTATTGATGTCTTATTTTGGTGAATTTAGAAACTAGGATAATCAACTAGACTCGATGGTTGCTTCGACCAGTAGAGTAAAGTGACAATGAGGTTAATATTCAGTTAGGTGTGACTCTAATAGGTAAAAATGATAAAACATAGATTCTTAAGCCATTAGTTAGTTTTAGTCTTTTATCATCATTTCTAGTTTGACTTCATTACTGTTCTCCTAGTTTTATGTCTTGATGGTCTTTATTATGTCATCACACTCTTTGTTATCCTCTTCACCAATCCATTCTTGTGCCTCTACCTTCCCATATGGCATCCTCATGAATCTCAAGCTCTTCATGCCTTCAAGGCAGTCTTGAATAACTCAAATGAAAATTTGAGGTCACGGATGAATTGTACTGACTACAACACACTATTTATGATTATATCCACCACAATGTGTTCACACACACACACCTAGAGAGAGAGAGAGAGAGAGAAAAGTGGGGAGTAGTTTTGTATATGCTTAGAATACTAAAGTGGTTGGTATGAAAAATACTTAGAGCCATTTTTTGGGAGGTGAGCTAGGAGAAGAAAGGGAAAGGTGTCACCATTTCTTAGGCTGAGTGATCTGAGATGTAGAGGTATTTTGAAAAGAAGGGAAGGCCATTTTTAGGGTAATGATGGGTTGTGGTATCCAGTGCAACATACATACACATATGGATGTAGGGTTTTTGGAAGAGGAAGTCGATAGAGAAAGGGAAGGAAAAAGTTAATGCAGGGGTGTAGAGAGAGAGAGATAAGGAAGGAGAGTCAACATTGGGGGTTGGGAGAGAGAAAATAGGAGAGAATAGGGTCAACATTAGAAGAAAGTCACAGCTAGAAGATGTAACCATTTTTATCCACCATAGTTGACCTACCTACTTGCCAAGTAAGTAAATTGTAGTTGAATAAAGCATGTCGACTAAGGTTTCATTTATTTATGGAATCATGGGACTAAGTCAAATTAAATTGATTTGTATTTATTTAAAATTGTTATTTTCTGTTGGAGAATGAACTTTTAAGGATTTTAGTCTTAAATTAATGGTTATACATTTGATAAGTTACTCAAAAATTTTGGGATAAAATAATTATTGTGAGAAATTTGATTTGTGTAGTTTTATTTCACCGATATGATGGTAATAGTATTTTGACATCAAACCCTAATAATGGTAAACTAGATTTATTGTATGTTGAATTAATTCTAAATAGAAACCCTACAAAATTATGGGTTGTATTTGTTTGTTATGACATTGATTTTTGCATCAAAATATTAAGGGGTCATGTTACTACATTTTTGAACTATTGTATTATATAATGAGATGTTGAAGATTCATAATTAACCCACAAACCCTCAAACCATTCCTTTCATCTCCAAAAATTACTTGAACTTTTATTCGACTTAACCATAATCATTGCATGAGCTCAATTTTTAGCTATTAGCGAGATTTTGGTCGGTAGTGTTCAGTTCATTATGAGATGAGTGTTGCATTTGATATTTAATTAAAAAATCTATACTAAAGTTTTGGTTTTCTTTATTGTAGCCATTGAGAGGGAGTAGTTGTTAATTTATCAATTTATGTTGATACGCTATTTATAAACATGAAAGGCTTCTTTCAACTATCACATACCGATTTTACCCTATAATTAATAACTTTTAAATCCATTAATTAATATATTTATTATCTAATTATCATTATTTTAACTTGAAATTTATGACATATGTTGGTATGGATCAGTGATATTGTTAATTAGTATACATGATATAATTGTTGTATTTTATTATTTTGTACATTATGGATACATATAGCTTTACATCATTGGTTGATATATGATGACTTAAACTAACTACTTAATTGTTACGAGGTAGATGCAAGATTGATCCTACCCTTAGAACTTGATAAGGGAGACCATCAATGGAAAGGATGGGTTAGATGGGATGATGGGTGATAACAGAGGAATTACTAGTGACCCTACACACATGCATATTAGATTTTAAAATGTTATATGTTAGTGTGTAATCAAGAAAATATTGTTGTGAATATAAATATATGTGAATTTAGTTCTTAAATGGCATTAGATTTATTTAAGTTAATTGTCTTGATTTTCAATTATAAATCAAGAAAATAGATATTAATTGCTAAATAGATATTAATTATTATTGACTAAATATCTAGTAGTTAAATAAATAATTATGCTTGTAATGATTGATTTCAATAAATTTGAATTATCTTAATGTACTAACTTTGAGTGAAAATAATCTAAACTTAAAATGAGATACATGCATCAAATTATATTAAAAGTTAGTAATTGATTATCAATATTTTATTTGTAGACTAAACTCATGTTTAAAACTAACTTGGAAAGTGTGACATATTAGTCAATACTAAGCAGCTTATATTTTTTAATATTAATTAAATAATTTTAAAGTGATATCAACTACAGTCTTCAAGAATGAGTTAACAGTAGTTAATAAATTTAGAAAGAGATTAAAATGACATACAAGAATAGTAAATTTGAAGAGAAAATGCATGCAAAGTGAAGATCATGAGAAAAGAATTTTATAAATTAAACTTTAAAATTAAAAAAGAGAGACACTTAGACATGGAGAAGAAGAAAGGACAAGATTTGGGGAAAAGCAAAAGAAAGCAAGAAAAGCCAACCATATTTTTTTCTCATCAAATCTACTAAGTTGATTTTGTAATTATTTTTCTATGTGCTAAATAAGGTGATATATATGTGTGTATTAAGTATAATTTATTATATTTTAGACCTAAATTTTGCTAAAAAAGGTCTATGTTTTATATAATTGTGGTAGTTCTTCACTTTCTAAGCCTATATTTTATTTTATAGATGCTTACATGTTGGTTATAAAAGCCACGTATTGGTTATAGATGCCTGTATCTTGGTTATAGAAGCCACATATTGGCTATAAATGATTGTATTTTAATACGAAAGAATACAAATTAATTAAATTGATTACAAATCTAAGAGGTTGATAAAACAAGTCTCTCATGTTATGGTTGATATTAAGCTTGTGTTTTATTATGCTTGGATTACATCATAATTTTGATATTGAAAAGCCGAGTCAAGTGTGGGAATCATTGTGTTTGAAATTTAAGTCATTGGGAATAAAACTGAAGTCACTAAGTATTTAAAATAAGTCGCTTAGTATTAAATCGTAATATCTAAGTCATTGAATTCTTCTTTATAGATGCATTGAATTCTTCGTAATCGTTGTGTTGATTTCTTCTAAATGGTTGCGTTGAATTCTCTTTAATGGTTGTATTTTATTAAACCTACATTGTATTTTAATATAACCTACATGAAATTTTGTTAAGCTTGTCTTTCAATTGGTTAAATCCCATGTTGCACTTTTTGTTGATTGTATACTATATTGATTTCACTAAGATTTTATTGAAACACCCAGTCATTGGCTGAAAATGCCTTATAATATTATTAATATGCCATGTAATGATATTGAAATGTAGAAGTCCTATATTGAATTCTAAGTCTTAAAGCATTGATTTAACACCATGTCACTTAATTAAAGCATTGGGTAATTAATTGGTAGCACTAAGTAACTAATGGTAACGTTGAGTATATGGCTAATTCTCTTAAATAAACATTGAGTTTGAATATTTAAAAGCTAAGTTTAAGATGGAAATTTTTTATTATTCAAAGGACCAATCATTGTGTCTAATTTTGAAATGTTGAATCATATATTTAATGTTGGGTATATAAGTGAAATACCATGCATATAAGTGAAATGCCAAGTGTATAGTGTTGCATATTAAATTGTTAAGAGGTTGAGTTCTACACTAGGAGAAGCACTTTCTTTAGAATGCATCTTACCTAAAATATCATCACCATATATATATATGAAATTCATGATGGATGGCATTTTGTTATAAAATGATAATTTATACCTTTTATATCTAAGTAATACATAGAAAATCCTAGCTTAAACTTGGTTGAGTATATATAATTCTCATTATAATTTCAATGAAAAAATTAAATTAGCTAGTCTAAAGTACTTAATTTGAAAATAGTGGTTGAAAACGTAAAATATATAGTTGTATATTTATGTGTTATTAAAAGTATAGTACATTATGGTTTGTGGATGACTTCTTAGGTTTTGATAAAATTATAAACCCATACTTAGTTGAATAAAACTAGTATTAATAGTTTATCTGATTATTGAGTTACAAGAAATACTTTAAGACTATGATTGTCAATGTTTACTGAAAAACTTGAAAATAGTTTTATAGATTAATTGTGAGGGTATTTTGTTTTTAAATGGATTATTATTGGGTATACCATGTTTTCATGTTGATAATATACAAATTATAAACTTGGTCATGAATAGAACCAAGTCGGTAATTAATGTAAAACAAGTGTGTTCAATGTTTTTAAAAGATGAATTATGATCCTTGTTTTTAGCATACCTAGATGGTATGAATTTTGAATGGAAAGTATTTATACTTTTAGATTACCTAAATGTGATACATACCATAAATATATTTAGTATGTACAAGTGTTTTAAATTTAAAATATGTCGATATAAAGACTTAGGTATTATTTTAAAATGTACAGAGGTGTGTTGATATTTGTAGTGTTATTAACTGCTATAAATATTTCATTTAGGTGTCTTGGGTCTTATGCCTAAACTTATAGCTTATGGATGGTTAAAATGAATCATTAAGGTGTTCAAGGGATCGACACTTGTTTATACAAAAATAGTTTCCTAGAAAATAAAATGAGATGAATAATAGGTTTATGAGTTCTTTGTTCTCTGCAATTTGATTGTTGACTGTTAGATATATATGACTTTAGTATGAAATACTTGTGTATGGTACATAATATTAAGTATTTATTTGTATGATTGTTGGTTATAATTAGCATAAAATATTACATCGTGATGTGTGCTTAAAGATTATGTTTTCATATGACTATTATTGTGCAATATAATCTAGGGTATATCCAGTTGGTATAATCTTGTACATACTTATTTAAACAATTGTAATATAAGATTGTTTGGTCATGTGTGAGTAGAGTGCTCTTGCATAATAAGATATGATAGTATTGGATATCATAGAATACTTTAGCTTAAATGTATATGCCTAGATGGTATATAATGTAGCTATATGTTTAAACTCTCACTTACATTGACTGATTTAATATATGTGTTGCTTATTACTTGAATAATATATTTTATAAAATTTATTAGGATAATATATATGCATGCATACAATCTTGAGAGTGTAAACAAATGTTAGATTAGACTTTTATGTATTTGTATGAACTGTTACAAAGAAAGAAAGAAAGATCGTTAAAAACTATACAAGGAAGTAGCAAAAATAGGTTTTATGGACCTATAAAACCCAGATTAAACAGAGATCTGGTATCACCAAAGGCAAAAGATTACAGAAAGAAAACAAAAAACATGACCAGTTACTAAAACCAGATTTTCATCCAGTTCCAATATCATTTTCATGTAATTATGACTACTTAGTATAGTTAATTATAAGAAAATTATTAGTTATGTCTTAGAACACTAGACTATGATATTATGAGATATCATGAGGTGAAGTGGTTTATATATTATTATGGTAGTTAGAGAATCTATAATTTAATATGAATGTAAAATATACTCAGGTGCTATGAACTATGGACATTAATTCTTGTTTGAGTTAAATAATAATGTATGATTCATTCATGTGTGAATGGAATAAAAGTATACTTTACTTAATCCTATGTTTAGCATGTGATGTGATATGATTGCTAAGAAGATGTATTTAGTATGAATTTTGTGATTAAATAATGTATAGTGAGACATTATTTTTTGTATGTATTATTTGCATATCAGTGCGATACCTTGTAATAGAATAGATTTTTTATGATACATTGCATGTTTAGTTTTAAAAAATATAGACACTTGGGTACTTACTTGTTCTCTAAATTTTCACACCATTTTATCTACCTATCCATAAAGGGAGGGTCATTCTCAGATAGAAGATTGTTTGGGGGATTGTTGGTCTGTGGTTCATATGAAAAAACATTTGGATGATTCTCTCCCTCCCATCAGTGGTATTACTTACCTGGATACTACACTTGAAATGATCAAAGATACATGAACTGGTACAAAACGAGCTCTAGAAGGCTTGGTATCTATTTATTTTATTAAAGTTGAAGGCCTAAAATAAATATAATTGTATTTTCTATGTATATGTTAAATAGTAGTTGTATTAGTGTAGTTGTGGTTGAATCCTAATGTATTTACTTTCCTTAATGTTATGATATATTATATTGCATTCAGTATTGAAATTTTAGAACTATTATTATTTTAAGTTTTTTATTATGATTGGTTAAAGTTATTTATTATAATAGTGGTTGAGTGGAAGAATGTTAAGTAAAAGTTTTTTAAAAAATTACTACATTTTTTTAAGTATAATTTGAAGGGTTGTAATCTGTGGTATCAGAGTTGTGGCTCAAACTCTAGGACCTAATGAGTCCATTAACATTTTCATATCCTTCTATTTATCAGAGAGAAAAAATATGAGTGTATGTATGGTACATTGAGTGTATACCCTAAGAGCATTCATACCCCCGTAAGAGTTGATAAAGGTTTAGTTTATCGAATGTCCCATTGGTGATAGTTTTATAAGGTGTATGGATAGGAGAGTACATATGTTAGTTCTTGAGTTATAAACAAGAGTTTCTTTTCATATTCATGATTTTCTAGATTGAAAACCTCAAGTATGATTACATATCTTTCTTGGTAATCAAATCACCTTCACCATTTATGTTTTGTGTATGAAGTGTTTCTCACTTAAGTATTTATGCTTTAGTTTTGTGTTTTACTTACACAAATCTTAGGAGTGATAAATCCTATAAGACCATTCTAGTTTGGCACCACCTAGTGCGGTGGAAATTTTCTTTTAGTTGAATGTAGATGTCAAGATTGAGAATTCCTTTGTGTTAGGAGTTTATTTATGCGAAATTGAGAAGTAAAATCTCTCTTAGTTAGCATTTAGGTGATTTGTTATTCTCTCACCCTCCTCTTACATCATTTTAAGTTATTGAGAAGATTCATAATTATAGGATGTTTATTAAGTGTTTTCTTAAAAAGAAAATTTGTATTCTAAATTCGTGTTTTGATCTTAGTCACATAACTTTGTGGGATAGTATTTTATACTTCTTATTGCGATAATTTGTAGGATCATATGAGTGATGCATCTTTGAGGTTAGCATTTTTCTTTCCAATTATGAAAGTAGGTTATGATACTACACTTGCAAGTTGGTAAGTGATAGTGTTTGGTAACGTGGATTGTGGTGTTTATTAATTTTTTTTACCGTGTGAGGGTATTTGTGAGATGTTAGTTCTCTACATCCACTTTGTGACTTTTTAGAGTTACTATTTTATCAAAACTTGTGTACTTGACTATGAGGAGTGGCTAACATTAAATTTATATAAATTTTAGTTATTATAATTATTATGTTAATATATACCTTTGTTTAAATTGATATTATTCTCTTTTTGGAAGCATGTTGTTTTGAAGGGTTATATATGTACCTTCTTTGAGAGTAAGGTATAAAATGTGTGGAACATCTTCTTAGTATAAAAGGGTTTAGATAAAACTTTTTAACTTGTGTGCTATTTGTGCAAGTAAGGAGATATTATCTCATTTTTTGAGGTTGTAAGGATAATATAATCCTTAACCTTTGTATGTTATGTTAATTTTTATATTATTACCTCTTTTTTATGAATATAACATTATAAATTAAGTTAAAGAATATGATGTTAGTTATGTTTGATTAGTATCAACTTAATACAATCTTGAGATAATTATATAATTTTTTGGTATGTATGTATGATCTATTAGTATAGATTTGTGTTTCATTAAACTTTATGCACATTGAAGAGATTATCAGGTCGTGGAGACTTAAGAGAAGAGTGGTGAATTAGGAACATGAGTTCTAATTGATAGGATGGTATCTTACTTAGCCTCACATTCACTCAAATTATCAGTATTGAGTTGGATCCAATAGATGAACTTGTCAAATCTAAGATTTAACAGATGAAATTTTTCAAATTTAGTCATATGATCATACGCATGTATATTATGGATGATTAATCCATGAGGATGGGTATTTCTGAGTTTTTATATATTATTACTAGTTTTTATTCATCGTCATACTTGTCAAGAGCTTCGTATGATTAGTGTATTTCTTGATAGGTTTTTAAATACTTATCTTCAATATAAGAAATACACTCTCTAAGTTAGAGAGATGTGCATAGGGACTAAAAGATTTTATGGAACTCTCCTTGTTTCTTTGTTTTGACTTTTGTGATGATCTTATGTTTTTTTAGAAAGTTAGTAAGATTATTACCGAGTTATTATGAGTTTCTTTTATGGTTTTGGATCTCGAGGTGGTCATGATAGAACCAATCAACATAAGTGACATTCGTAAAATTTATTTACATAATACAAAATATCACCGAATATGGTTTTGTGGGACCAGTATTTTAAGAATAATGTTAAATGAGATAACTATGATGATTTCTTCACATAAAATTTGCATTTATTCACATGATATGATACATAATACTATATTTTTATTTTTTTTAAATTTATTTGTTAACTAGAACTTTTGTTTGAATAATAGTCATTGAGGCGATGACTAGTTTTAGGAAGAAGGATGTCACATCCTGATTTTACCTTATAATTAATAACCTTTAAATCTATGGATTAATATAGTTATTATTTAATTATGATTATTTTAACTTAAATTTTATGACATATATGAGTATGGGTTAGTGATAATATTAATTAGTATACATGATGTAATAGTTGTATTTTATTATTACATACATTGTAGATATGTATATTTGTTAATTTTACATTATTAGTTTATATATGATGACTCAGACTAAAAACTCACTTGTTGTGAGGTGGATGCAGGGTTGATCCAACCCTCATAGCTTGATGAGGGAGAGCATCATCGAAGATGATGGAATAGGCAGGATGATGTATGATAATAAAAAATTTGCTAATGACCCTACACACATACACATTAGATTTAAAAATGTTATATGTTAGTGCATAGTTAAGAAAATATAGTTGTGAATATAAATGTATATGGATTTAGTTCTTAAAATGCATTAAATTATTTTAAGTTAATTGTCTTGATTTTTTATAATAAATCGAGAAAATAGATTCTCTCTTCAAATTATATATATAACCAGTCAGTAACAACGCTGCCAGTACACCAAGTACACAACCGTACTAATAGTTAAATAAATAATTATCCTTATAATGATTTCTTTCAAAGAATCTAAGTTATCTTAATGTATTAAATTTGAGTGAAGATAATCTAAACTTAAAATGAGAGACATGAATGAAATTAAATTAAAAATTAGTAAGACTATAAATAGCCTTTAACATGCAAACACTCAGTTCAACTAACTAACTGTTCATGCAACTGACCTCATGTTTAAAGCTAACTTGGAGATGTGACGTAATAGTCAATAATAATCAAATTATATGTTTTAATATAAATTAAAGAATTTTAAGGTGAGATAAACTATGGTCTTAGAGAATGAGTTAACAGTAGTTAGTAACATGTCAACCTGCTGCTAGTCCCTCTCAGATACCTGAGAATCCACTGAAATGCCCTCCAGTACTTCTTCCATGAATTGGCTCCAAACTCTCTGACAACTCCCACTACTTGGATAGTAAAAACCTTTGAAGAGAAAATGCATTGCAAAGTGAAGATGATAGAAAAATAATTTTATAGATTAATCTTTTGAAATTAGAAAAAAGAGACATAGAGACATGGAGAGGAAGAAAGGGTAGCTTCCTCAAGACCATATACCTTGGCCTTCTGTCTCACATATCCATCCACTCTCTTCTTTAACTTGAAAATCCATCCATCTCTCAGTAGAAGAAAGCAAGAAAAACTAGCCATATTCTTTTCCTAGCAAATCTATCAGGTTGGTTTTATAATTATTTTTTTTGGTGTACCAAATGAGATGATGTGTGTGTGTGTGTGTGTGAATTATAGCTTATTATATTTTAGACCTGTATTTTAATGACAAGATATGTGTTTTGATATAATTATGGTAGTGCTTCACTTTATAAGCCCCTGCATTTCACTTTATAAATGTCTACGTCTTGGTTACAAAAGTCACGTATTGGTTATAGATACTTGTGTCTTGGATATATAAGCCATGTATTGGTTATATATGTCTACGTTGTAATATGTAAAAATACCAACCCCTAAATAATTAAATTCATTACAAATCCAAGAGGATGAAAAATATTCAAGCCTCTCAACATCTGTTCTAGTTGATATTCTAATCCTATGTTATATTATGTTTGGATTACGTCATAATTTTGATATTGAAATCAGTTGAGTCAAATGTGGGAATCGTTGTGTTTGAACCCAACCAAAAGCTTTAAGTCGTTGGGTATAAATTACCTTGAAGTCGGAATTGAGATAAGTAACTAGAAATATGAAACAACACAAGATATGAGAGACAATACACAATTGTATTAATAATCACTCAAAAGAAAATACAATAAAGAAGATGCCACTTAGTACCTCTCATTCTCACACCTCAAGTGAAGTATTTGAGTCATTGTATTCTTCTCAAATAATGGTTATGTTAAATTCTTCTTAATAGATGCATTGATTTCTTCTTAGTGGCTACATTGAATTCTCTATAATGGTTGTGTTGTATTAAGCATGCATTGTATTTTCTCTCTACAAGCTCAATGGCTTTTTAGCACACTTTTACAATACAGCCCATGATCTATTATATAGATCTCATGCATACAATAATTAGACATTCTTAATTACAATAATTAGACACACAACTCAAGACTATAAATAGCCTTTAACATGCAAACACTCAGTTCAACTAACTAACTGTTTGTGCAATGAACAATTTTGGAACACACAGGCGACCGACGTCGGTCCCTGTCTGACTGGTGCTGACCGACGTCGGCTGACTCCCTGCCAATGCTGGTTGCCTTCTGCATTCATCATGACCGATGTCGGTTATACTGCCGACGCCGGTGTCTCTGGAACTTCAACAACCTCCTCCATGTCTGCAACAGTTGAAGCTTTTAGTTCCACAACCTAACATTTAGTTCTTAAAATGCATTAAATTCTTTTAAGTTAATTGTCTTGATTTTTTATAATAAATCAAGAAAATAGATATTATATCTATATATATTATTGATAAATATCTAATAGTTAAATAAATAATTATCCTTGTAATGATTTCTTTCAAAGAATCTGAGTTATCTTAATGTATTGAATTTGAGTGAAGATAATCTAAACTTAAAATGAGAGACATGAATGAAATTAAATTAAAAGTTAGTAATTGATTATTAATATTTTTTTATCAACTAACCTCATGTTTAAAGCTAACTTGGAGATGTGATGTATTAGTCAATAATAATCAAATTATATGTTTTAATATAAATTAAAGAATTTTAAAGTGAGATAAACTATGGTCTTAGAGAATGAGTTAACAGTAGTCAGTAAAGTTAGTAAGATATTAAAATGCCATGCACGGATAGTAAATTTGAAGAGAAAATGCATGCAAAGTGAAGATGATAGAAAAATAATTTTATAGATTAATCTTTTGAAATTAGAAAAAAGAGACATAGAGACATGGAGAGGAAGAAAGGGTATGATTTAGAGAAAAACAGAAGAAAGCAAGAAAAATTGGCCATATTCTTTTCCTAGCAAATCTATCAGGTTGGTTTTATAATTATTTTTTTTGTGTACCAAATGAGATGATATGTGTGTGTGTGTGTGTGTGAATTATAGCTTATTATATTTTAGACCTGTATTTTGATAAACAAGATATGTGTTTTATATAATTATGGTAGTGCTTCACTTTATAAGCCTACATTTCACTTTATAAATGTCTACGTCTTGGTTACAGAAGTCACGTATTGGTTATAGATACTTGTGTCTTGGATATATAAGCCATGTATTGGTTATATATGTCTACGTTGTAATATGTAAAAATACAAATTAATTAAATTCATTACAAATCCAAGAGGATGAAAAAACAAGTCTCTCATGTTCTAGTTGATATTAATCCTATGTTATATTATGTTTGGATTACGTCATAATTTTGATATTGAAAAGTTGAGTCAAATGTGGGAATCGCTGTGTTTGAAATTTAAGTCGTTGGGTATAAAATTGAAGTCGTTGAGTGTTTAAAGGAAGTCACTTAGTATTATATTGAAGTATTTGAGTCATTGTATTCTTCTTAATGGTTATGTTAAATTCTTCTTAATAGATGCATTGATTTCTTCTTAATGGCTACATTGAATTATCTATAATGGTTGTGTTGTATTAAGCATGCATTGTATTTTAATATAACCTTCATGGAATTATTTTAAGCATGTGTTTCAATTGGTTAAATCCCATATTACACTTTCTATTGATTGTGTATTATATTGATGTTGATAAGTCTTTATTGAAACACCTAGTCATTGGTTGAAAATGCTTTGTCATTTGCTGAAAATGCCTTGTAATATTATTAAAATGCCATGTAATGATATCGAAACTTATAATTCCTATATTAAATGTCAAGTCTTAAAGCATTGATGTAATGCCATGTCACTTAATTAAAGCATTGGGTAACTAATTGATAGCGTTGAGTAACTAGTGGTAATGTTGAGTATATGGCTAAATTTCTTAAACAAATGCTAAGTTTGAATATTTAAAAGCTGAGTTTAAGATGAAAATTATTGAGTATTTAAAGGACCAATCATTGTGTTTGATTTTAAAATGCTAAACCATATATTGAATGTTAGGTATATAATTGAAATGCCATGCATATAAGTGAAATGCCAACTGTATAGTGTTGCGTATTAAATTGTTAAGTGATTTTATTTTACACTAGGAATAAAACTTTCTGTATATATATATATATATATATATATATATATATATATATATATATATATATATATACAAAAAGTGATATTCCTAGTGTAAAATAAAATCACTTAACAATTTAATATGCAACACTATACAATTGGCATTTCACATGCAATATATATATATATATATATATATATATATATATATATATATATATATATATATATATATACAGAAAGTGCTATTCCTAGTGTAAAATAAAATCACTTAACAATTTAATACGCAACACTATACAATTGGCATTTCACTTATATGCATGGCATTTCAATTATATACCTAACATTCAATATATGGTTTAGCATTTCAAACTTAAACAATGTCAATTGTATAGTGTTGCGTATTAAATTGTTAAGTGATTTTATTTTACACTAGGAATAGCACTTTCTTTAGTATGTGTCTTACCTAAAATATCATCGTCATATATATGATGGATGGCATTTTGTTATAAAATGATAAGTTCTACCTTTTAAATCTAAGCAATCCATAGAAAATCCTAGCTTAAACTCGGTTGAGTATATATAATTCTCATTATAATTTTAATGGAAAAATTATATTAGTTAGTCTAAAGTACTTAATTTGAAAATAGTGGTTGAAAACATAAAATATAAAATTGTGTATTTATGTGTTATTAAAAATGGAGTACATTAAGGTTTTTGGATAACTTCTTAGTTTTTGACAAAATTATAAACTTGTACTTAGTTGAAAAAAACTAGTACTAATGGTATATTTGAGTATTGAATTACAGTAAATACTTTAAGACCATCATTGTAATTATTTACTGAAAGCCTTGCAAATAGTTTTATAAATTAATTGTGAGGGTCTTTTGTTTAAAAATAGATTATTATTGGGCATACTATGTTTTCATGTTGATAATATACAAATTATAAATCTGGGTGTGAATAGAACCAAGTCTGTAATTCGCATAAAATAAGTATGTTACCTATTTTAAGAAAAAGATAATATCCTTCATTTTAGCATATCTGGATGGTACAAATTTTGAATGGACAATATTTATACTTGCAGAGTACCTAAATGTGACACATACCATAAATATATTTAGTATGTACAAGTGTTGTAAATTTAAAATATATTGATATAAAGACTTAGGTGTTATTTAGAGCATATAGAGGTGTCTTGATATCTATATTATTATTAATTGCTAAAAATGTTTCATTTAGGTATCTTGGGTCTTATGCCTAAACTTATAGATTATGGATGGTTAAAATGAATCATAAAGGTGTTAGAGGGGTCAAAACTTGTCTATACAAAAATAGTTTCTTAGAAAATAAAATGAGATGAATAACAAGTTTATGAGTTCTTTGTTCTCTACAACTTGATTGTTGACTGTTAGATATATATGACTTCAGTATTAAATACTTATATGCAGTACATAATATTAAGTATTTATTTGTATGATTATTAGTTATAGTTAGCATAAAATAGTGCATCGTGATGTGTGATTAAATATTATGTTTTCATCTGATTATTATTATGTAGTATAATCTAGGATATACCTAGTTGATATATTTTTATACATGCATGTTTAAACAATTATAGTGTAAGATTGTTTGTTCATCTATGAATAGAGTGCTCTTGCATAATGAGCTATGATAGTAAGGGATATCATAGGATACTTCAGCTTAAATGTATATGCACAGATGGTACATATTATAGTTATATGTTTATACTCTCACTTATGTTGACTTATTTGATATATGTGTTGATTATTACTTGAACAATATGTTTTATAACAGTTAATAAGATAACATGTATATGTGCATACAATCTTGAGAGTGTAAACAAATGTTAAGTTAGATTTTTATGTGTTTGTATGATCTTAATATGTTAAATATAACTGATTGAATAAAAACTTATAATTTCATGTAATTATGACTACTTAAGATGATTAATTATGGAAAAACTAGTAGTTATGTCTTATAACACTAGACTATGATATTATAGGATATTATGAGGTGTAGTGGTTTAGATCTTATTATAGTAGTTGAAAAAATTGCAATTTAATATGAATGTGAAACATACTTGAATGGTATAAACTGTAGACATTAATTTTTATTTATGTTAAATAATAATGTATGATTCATTCATGTGTGAATGGAATAAAAGTATATTTTGCTTACTCATCTGTTTAGCATGTAATGTAATGTGATGTGATGTTGTGCATACAATATTGAGAGTGTAAACAAATGTTAGATTAAATTGTTATGTATTTGTATGATCTTGACTTGTTAAATATAATTTATTGAATAAAAGCTTATGATTTCATGTAATTATGACTACTTAATATGATCAATTATGAAAAAACTAGTAGTTATATCTTACAACACTAGACTATGATATTATGGGATATCATGAGGTGTATTAGTTTGGATCTTATTATGCTAGTTGGAGAATCTGCAATTTAATATGAATGTGAAACATACTTGGATAGTATGAACTATAGGCATTAATTCATGTTTGAGTTAAATAATAATGTATGATTTATTCATGTGTGAATGAAACAAAAGTATATTTTGTTTACTCCTATGTTTAGTATGTAATGTGATTGGATGGTATGAACTGTAGGCATTAATTATTATTTGATTTAAATAATAATATATGATTCATTCATGTGTAAATGAAATAAAAGTATACTTTTCTTACTCTTATGTTTAACATGTAATGTGATGTGATTGTTAGGAAGATATACTTAGTATGAATCTTGTGGTTAAATAATATATAGTGAGATATTATCTTTGGTATGTATGATTTGCATGTCAGTGTGATATCTTGTAATAGAATAGATTTTTTATGATACACTACATGTTTAATTTTAAAAAATATACATACTTAGGTACTTGTTTGTTCTCTAGATTCTTACACCATTTTATCTACCTATCTGTGAAGGGATGTCCATTCCTAGATAGAGGATTGTGTGGGAGATCATTGGTTTGTGATTGGTGTGAAGAAATGCTCGAATGATGCTCTCCTTCCTCATAGTAGTACTACTTACTTAGAGGCTACATTTGAGATGATCAGAGATACACAAGTTGGTATGACACGAGCTTCGAAGGGCTTTATATCTATTTATATTATTAACATTGAAGGCCTAAAGGAAACATAATTATATTTTATTTATATATGCTAAACAACAGTTGCTATATTAGTAAATTAGTTGTGAATGAGTCTTAATGTATTTAATTTTCTTAATAATGTGATATATTATATTGCATTTAATATTATAATTTTAGAACCATTATTGTTTTGAGTTATTGATTATGACAGGTTAAAGTTATTTAGTATAAATATGGTTGAGTGGAACAATGCTAAGTAAAAGTTTTAAAAAAAATATTGTATTTTTCTAAGTACAACTTGAGAGGTTGTAACATATGGTATCAAAGTTGTGGCTCGGACTCTAGGACCTAATGAGTCTATTAGCTTTTTCATATCCTTCTGTTTATCGGAGAGGAGAAATGTGAATGTAAGTATAATACATTGAATGTGTATTTTAAGAGCATTCATACCCCCTTAAGAGTTTCTAAAGGATTGATTTATCGAGTGTTTCGTTGGTGATGGTTTTATAAGGTGTATGGGTAGGAGAGTACATATCTTAGTTCTTGAATTTTGAACAAGAGTTTCATACCATATTCATAATATTTTAGATTAAACACTTCGAGTATGATTACATATTTTTCTTGGTAATCAAATCACCTTCACCATTTGTGTTTTATGTATGAAGTGTTTCTCATTTAAGTAATTATGCATTAGTTTTTTATTTTACTTACATAAATCTTAGGAGTGACAAATCCTATAAGACCATTCTAGTTTGGCACCACTTAGTGCGGTGAGAATTTTTTTGTAGTTGAATGTAGATGTCGAGGTTGAGAATTCATTTGTCTTAGGTGTTTATTTATGTGAAATTGAGAAGAAGTATCATCTCTCTTAGTTAGCATTGAGGTGGGTTGTTATTCTCTCACCCTCCTCTTACATCATTTTAAGCTATTGATAAAATTCATAATTATAGGATGTTGATTTAGTGTTTCCTTAAAAATAAAATTTGTATTCTGAATTGTTATTTTGATCTTATTCCCTTAAGTTAGTGGGATAGTATTTTCTACTTTTTGTGTAGAGAAGTTGTAGGATTGAATGAGTGACGCATCTTTGAGGTTAGTATTTTCCTTTCCAATTATGGAAGTAGGTTATGATACTAAACTTGCAATTTGGTAAGTGATAGTGTTTGGTAACATAGATTATGGTGTTTCTTTTTTTCTTTATCATGTGAGGGTATTTTTGAGATGTTAGTTCTCTACTATCCACTTTGTGACTTTATAGAGTTATTATTTTATCAAAACTTATGTGGCTAACATTGAATTTGTATAAATTCTAGTGATTATAATTATTATGTTAATATATATATTTGTTTAAATTGATATTATTCTCTTTCTATAAGCATGTTGTTTTGAAGGGCTATATATGTACCTTTTTTGGGAGCAAGTAAGGTATAAGATGAGTGGAACATATTCTTAGTCTAAAAGGGTTTAGATTAAAAATTTTAACTTGTGCGCTAGTTGTGTAAACAAGGAGACATTGTCTCATTTTTGGGGGTTGTAAAGATAGTATAATCCTTAACCTTTGTATGTTATGTTAATTTTGATATTATTACCTTTTTCTTATAAATATAACACTATAGATTAAGTTGCACAATATGATGCTAGTTATATTTGATTAGTATCAACTTAATACAATCTTGGAATGATTATATGATTTTTTTTGTATGTATGTTAGTATATCTAAAATTTTTTAGCATATAGTATTTCTTTTTATGATTTGTTAGTATAGATTTGTGTTTCATTAAACCTTGTGCACATTGAGTAGATTGTCAAATTGTGGAGACCTAAGGGAAGAGTAATGAATTAGGAATGTGAGTTCTAAGTGATAATACGGGACTCTACTTAGCCTCACATTGACTCTAATTGTTGTAACTGAGTTGGACCGATAGACAAACTTGTCAAATCCAAGATTTGACAAGCGAAACTTGTTAAATTCAATCATATGGCCATATGCATGTATACTGTAGACTGATAATCCATGTGGATGGGTATTCCATGCAATTGTATACATTATTATCAATGCTTGTTGACATACTTGTTAAGATCTCTGTATGGGTAGTGACAATATTGACATGTTATACTTAATAGAAGCTATTCAAAGTAGCAATAATACTAACATGCACACATCATTCTTTCTAAGTTTCTTAAATTCTTATCTCTGATATGATAAATACATTATTTATATTAGAGAGATGTGCATAAAGACTGGAAGGTTTTGTGGAACTCTACCTGGTCATTTGTTTTAACTTTTGTCACGATCTCATGTATTTTTAAAAAGTTAGTAAGACTATTACTGAGTTATTATGGGTTTATCTTGTGGTTCTGGACCTTGGAGTGGTCATGATAGAACCAATCAGCATAAGTGACATTCATAAAATTTGTTTATATAATAAAAAATGTCATCGAGTAGGGTCTTGTAGGATCAATATGCTAAGAATAGTGTAAATGAGAGAACTATGATGAATTATTTACATAAAATTTGCATTTATTTACATGATATGATACTTGATACTATATTTTTATGTTTTTTAAACTCTATTTGTTAATCAAAGCTTTTGTTTGAATAAGAGTCATCGGGGTGATGACCAATTTTAGGGAGGGAGGATGTCACATTTCGATTTCACCTTATAATTAATAACTTTTAAATCTATGAATTCATATGGTTATTATCTTATTATCATTATTTTAACTTGAGATTTATGACATATAATGATATGGGTCAGTGATATTATTAATTAGTATACATGATGTAACAGTTATATTTTATTATTATGTACATTATGGATATGTATATTTGTTAGTTTTGCATCATTAGTTGATATATGATGACTCAGACTAACTACCTATTTATTGCAAGGTGGATGCAAGATTGATCCTACCTTCAGAGCTTGATAAGGGAGAACATCATTGAAGAGGATGGGCTAGATGGGATGATAAATGATAACAAAAGAATTGTTAGTGACCCTACACACACGCATATTAAATTTAAAAATATTATATATTAGTGCGTAGTTAAATAAATATTGTTGTGAATATAAATGTATGTGGATTTAATTCTTAATTTGCATTAGATTATTTTGAGTTAATTGTCTCAATTTTTTATAATAAATTAAAAAAATAGATATTAATTATTATTGACTATATATCTAATAGTTAAATAAATAATTTTCCTTGTAATGATTGCTTTCAAAAAATCTGAGTTTTCTTAATGTACTAACTTTGAGTGAAGATAATCTAAAATTAAAATGAGATACATGCATCAAATTAAATTAAAAGTTAGTAATTGATTATCAATATTTTATTTGTCAATTGAACTCATGTTGAAAGCTAACTTGGAGAGTGTGATGTATTAGTCAATACTAAGCAAATTATATGTTTTAATATTAATTAATAAAAATTAAGGTGAAATAAACTACGGTCTTAGAGAATGAGTTAACAACAGTTAGTAAAGTTAATAAGAGATTAAAATGCCATGCATGGATAGTAAACTTGAAGAGAAAATGCATGCAAAGTGAAGATGATGGAAAAAGAATTTTATAGATTAAGCTTTTGAAATTAGAAAAGAAACAGAGACATGGAGAAGAAGAAAGGGTAGTATTTGAAGAAAAGTGGAAGAAAGTAAGAAAAGCCAACCATATTCTTTTCCCATCAAATCTACCATGTTGGTTTTGTAATTATTTTTCTGTATGCCAAATGAGGTGATATGTGTGTGTGTATTAAGTACATCTTATTATATTTTAGACTTGCATTTTTATAAACAAGGTCTGTGTTTTATATAATTATGGCGGTGCTTTACTTTTTAAGCTTGCATTTCAATTTATAAATGCTTGCATCTTGGTTATAGAAGCCACGTATTGGTTATAGATGCTTGTGTTTTAATACGGAAGAATACAAATCAATTAAATTGATTGCAAATCCAAGAGGATGAAAAAACAAGTTTTTCATGTTATGGTTGATATTAAAACTATGTTTTATTATGCTTGGATTGCATCATAATTTTAATATTGAAAAGTTGAGTCAAGTGTGGGAATCACTATGTTTGAAATTTAAGTCATTGGGTATAAAATTTAAGTCGTTGAGTGTTTAAAGGAAGTTGCTTAGTATTATATTGCAATAGTTGAGTCGTTGAATTCTTCTTCATAACTACATTGAATTCTTCTTAATAGTTGCATTGATTTCTTTTTAATAGTTGTGTTGAATTATCTTTAATGGTTGTGTTGTATTAAACCTACATTGTATTTTAATATAACCTACGTGAAATTATTTTAAACATATATTTCAATTGGTTAACATTCGTGTTGCATTTTTTGTTGACTGTGTATTATATTGATTTCACTAAGTTTTTATTGAAACACCTAGTCATTGGTTGAAAACACTTTATCATTCATTGAAAATGTCTTGTAATATTATTAAAATGCCATGTAATGATATTGAAACATAAAATCCTTATATTGAATACCGAGTCTTAAAGTGTTGATGTAATTCCATGTCACTTAATTAAAATGCTACGTAACTAATTGGTAGTGCTGAGTAACTAGTGGTAATGTTGAGTATATGGCTAAGTCTCTTAAACAAATATTGACTTTGAATATTTAAAAGCTAAGTTTAAGATGGAAATTGTTGATTATTAAAAGTACCAATCGTTGTGTCTAATTTTGAAATGTTGAACCATATATTGAATGTTGGGTATATAAGTGAAATGTCATGCATATAAGTGAAATGTCAAATGTATAGTGTTATGTGTTAAATTGTCAAGTGGTTGTGTTTTACACTAGAAACATCACTTTCTTTAGAATGTGTCTTACTTAAAATATCATTGCAATATATATATATATATATATATATATATATATATATATATATATATATTATTTTCAGATTAAGTACTTTAGACTAGGTAATCTATTTTTTCCATTAAAATTATAATGATAATTATATATACTTGTCAAGTGGTTGTGTTTTACAGCTAGGAACATCACTTTCTTTAGAATGGACTTAAAATATCATTGCTTAGATATATAATATAGGCATATAACCATTATTTTCAGATTAAGTACTTTAGACTAGGTAATCTATTTTTTCCATTAAAATTATAATGCTCAACGGAGTTTTAAGCTAGGATTTTCTATGGATTGCTTAGATTTAAAAGGCAAAACTTATCATTTTATAACAAAATGCCATCCGTCATGCATTCTTTATATATATATATATATAAAGAATGCATGACGGATGGCATTTTGTTATAAAATGATAAGTTTTGCCTTTTAAATCTAAGCAATCCATAGAAAATCCTAGCTTAAAACTCCGTTGAGTATATATAATTATCATTATAATTATAATGGAAAAAATAGATTACCTAGTCTAAAGTACTTAATCTGAAAATAATGGTTGAAAACGTAAAATATACGATTGTGTATTTATGTGTTATTAAAAATAGAGTATATTATGGTTTGTGGATGACTTCTTAGGTTTTGATATAATTATAAACCCGTACTTAGTTGAATAAAATGAGTACTAATGGTATATTTGAGTATTGAGTTACAGGAAATACTTTAAGACCATGATTGTCAATGTTTACTGAAAAACTTGCAAATAGTTTTATAAATTAACTATGAGGGTCTTTTGTTTAAAAACAGATTATTATTGGGCATACTATGTTTTCATGTTGATAATATACAAATTATAAACCTGATCATGAATAGAACCAAGTCGATAATTTACGTAAAACAAGTGCGTTCCCTATTTTTAAAAGAAGAATTGTGATCCTTGCTTTTAGCATATCTGGATGGTATGAATTTTGAATAGATAGCATTTATACTTGCAGAGAACTTAAATGTGACATATCATAAATATATTTAGTATGTACAAGTGTTGTAAATTTAAAATATGTCGATATAAAGACTTAAGCAATATGTTAGAGCATATAGAGATGTGTTGATATATGTAGTATTATTAACTACTATAAATGTTTCATTTAGGTGTCTTGAGTCTTATGCCTAAACTTATAGCTTATGGGTGGTTAAAATGAATCATAAAGGTGTTCGAGGGATCGAAACTTGTCTATACAAAAATAGTTTCCTAAAAAACAAAATGAGATGAATAGCAAGTTTTATGAGTTCTATGTTATCTGCAACTTGATTGTTGACTATTAGATATATATGATTTCAATATTAAATACTTGTGTACGGTACATAATATTAAGTATTTATATGTATGACTGTTAGTTATAGTTAACATAAAATAGTGCATCATGATGTGTGCCTAAAGATTATGTTTTCATCTGACTATTATTGCGTAGTATAATCTAAGATATACCTAGTTGATATAATCTTGTAGATGCTTGTTTAAACAATTATAGTGTAAGATTGTTCATGTGTGAGTAGAATGTTATTGCACAATGAGCTATGATAGTATGGGATATCATAGAATACTTCAAATTAAATGTATATGCTGAGATGGTACATACTGTAGTTGTATGTTTAGACTCTCACCTATGTTGATTAATTTAATATATGTGTTGATTATTACTTGAACAATATGTTTTGTAATAGTTAGTAAGACAACATGTCTGTGTGTATACAATCTTAAGAGTGTAAATGAATGTTAGGTTAGATTTTTGTGTTTATATGAACTTGCTTTGTTATATATAACTACTTGAATAAAAGCTTATAATTTCATGTAATTATAACTACTTAGTATGGTTAATTATGAAAAAACTAGTAGTTATGTCTTAGAACACTAAATTATGATATTATAGAATATCATGAGGTGTAGTGGTTTAGATTTATTATGGTAGTTAGAGAATCTACAGTCTAATATGAATGTAAAACATACTCGGGTGGTATGAATTGTAGGCATTAATTCATGTTTGAGTTAAATAATAATATATGATTCATTCATGTGTAGATGGAATAAAAGTATACTTTGTTTACTCATATGTTTAGTATGTGATGTGATACGATTGTAAGGAGGATGTACTTAGTATGAATCTTATGGTTAAATAATGTATAGTGAAACATTATCTTTGGTATGTATGATTTGCATGTTAGTATGATATTTTGTAATAGAACGGGTTTTCTATGATACATTACATGTTTAATTTTAGAAAATATACACACTTTGGTACTTGTTCTCTAAATTCTCGCACCATTTTATCTATGTATCCGTGAAGGGATGGTCATTCCCAGATAGGAGATTATGCGAGGGATCATTGGTCCGTGGTTGGTGTGAAAAAGCACTCGGATGATGCTCTTCCTCCCCACAACAATACTACTTACCTGAAGACTACACTTGAGATGATTAGAGATACATGAGTTGCTACGATACGAGCTCTGGAAGGCTTGGTATCTATTTATATTATTAAGGATGAAGGCCTAAAGAAAATGTAATTATATTTTATTTGTATATGTTGAACAGAAGTTGTATTGGTGAACCAGTTGTGGCTGAGTCCTAATGTATTTATTTTTCTTAATATTGTGATATATTATATTGCATTCAGTATTGAAATTTTGAAACCGTTATTGTTCTAAATTGTTGATTATGATTGGTTAAAGTTATTTAGTATAACTATAGTTGAGTGGAAGAATATTAAGTAAAAGTTTTTTTTTTTAATTATTACATTTTTCTACATACAACTTGAGGGGTTGTAACATCAACTATTGATTAGAATGGGATTCTACTCTTATATGATTGGATTCCCATGTATGATTGACTCAATCAGTCATTTTATTGGATTTATTGATATGGAAAACCCAGCACTAATGTTATTACTTGGTCTACAATTTATTGAGTATCCATAAAGGCTTTATGTAGTCATTTACATTCGATTTTTAATGTTGAAACCATTTGAATGTTAATCGATTCAGATTCATGATTTAGACTCGGTGTAAATCATTTTTGCATGCTAAAAATAACCCCTTGGCAGAGCTGGACTACCTGCTTCGATTTTAAGCATGACCCTTCAGAACTTATATATTTAAATTTGTCTTCGATGTGTTTTTGTAAGCCTCACAAACTCCAAGAGGCTATTTTGAGTTGTTAGGATTTCTATGAGTTGATTAATATTCTTTTGGTCATCATTTGGGTACGTGACTATTTCAATTTTTTTGGTTCTTCAGTGGTTTGTTTTTGTGAGTCAAGTCAATGGCTTAGAATCCCTATTTGAGTTTTGAACCTCTTTGCTTACTCTGCTGCCAAATCCACCATCCCACTGATGGATGGGGTGGTTACGTCCACCATATGGATGGGCTCATTTGATTATGCACGCAGCTTTGGCCTCAAACTGATTGTTGCATTCCTCTCTCTTGGATGCTTGTGTCGGTGATACTATTGTAGATGATTCTAGTAACAACATTATTTCTTATAGTATGACAAAGGTACATGAAGTAATAAGGTTGTTGCATGTGTTTATGATCTAGGTTGTTTTACAATTTACATCTTAAATAACTACAAAGTATGGATTGTAGGGGACAAACACCTACAACCAATTTATGAGTTTTTATATGCCAATTGCTAATGTTGTGAGAAAAGAACACCTACAAATGTGGTAAATGTTTCTTTTATTATATTGTGTAAAGGAAAAGGCTTGTACAGCCATGTAGTGGTTGTCCTAAATGTACATTGTGTCGTCACTCTTTGACATTTGGTGGTATTATGCTGAATTTAATCATACTATAGTTGAGCGGATGTATTGTTATACGTTGTGTATAACAAGGCTATTATTTTCATTCGCTTCCATGCTATGCTTTGCGAAACATATTGTTACAACTATGAATCATTCTTGTATCAATTGTACTAAATGATTGCAAATATTATACATATTACTATCACCATGCTTGAAGTGGGTAACGACACATTAGTTTTAATGCATTTTCTCACTTCTAACATTTGGTATCACCTTGAAGAAGTTGTATGATTGATTCATATGGTATTGAGGCAATTTAAATACACTTAATGTCTTGGGTCAACATAGGTGATTCAATGATTGTACAAACATGTTTCTTGTGACAATAGTTATGATCTTCCATTGTATGAATAAATGGGCAATCTCTCAAGAGTTGTATTGTTTGATTTGTTATTGTCATTCCCTTTACTTCCCAAGGAAAGACGTATCAGGGCATTTGCTAGTTCAAATAATATTGGTAGGAACTTTGTGAGCCATTGCAAGAACAATCAATTATTAGTTATTTAACATTATTCCGCTTTAACTTGATAATGAATAGCAAATGGTTGACTTACCAAAAGAAGTTATGAAACCATGTGTGTTACTTCTCTTATACCATCTCCTTGAACTGATCAAATCTGGTTATTGGATACAAGTTATTGATTAGAATGAAAGATGTGATTCAAGGACCCAAGAACCGGAGGCTAATTTGTAACCCGATGGGTAGCATCATGGTAAGAAGCTCTTCTCATGTAGTATATAACAATGTTCATTATGATGAGGTAATATTGAGATGAATGGTTTCATTGATTTTCTAAACCATCTCATAAGATTATGGCTTAATGATACAAAGACTTCGTTTATATTAGAACTCAAAGGATGTTAATTCTCCCTTCACAAGAACAGTCAACTTGGAATTATTTCAAATAACTAATGCAATGATGGCTATCCTTAAAGAAGAATAAGTTGGTTCTTGATATAGATCACTAATTAGAATATGAAATTATTATTGAAGGTATGTTAATTTACCTATTGTTGTAAATGGTTAATAGTGAATTAATAATGAACAAGGGTAGGGTGTGCAAGGACCCTAAACTGAGAATTAGGCTATCTAAATTCCAGATGGTAACACTTGTCTCCACACCCTAGAATAACTTGCTTTCATGAACAACAGGGCCCTTTGCATGTGCAATATGCATGATCGTGTTAAATAGATATTAGAACTACTTCACTAATCAAAGGTGCAGTGAATGAAGTTATCATTGTATCTTTTTGGTAAGCATGGGTGGATGCTCAAGGGTTAGATGGTAGGGGCATTAGGGTGCAAGGATCCCAACATGAGATTTAGATATGTAATCTCAATGGGTAGCACCTACTTAAATGCTTCTATCACCTATAATGCTATTGATTTGTAAACCATCTGAATGATAGAACCGCATATTCTCCGAAGGCAACAACCTTCTTTATAGGATTCTTTACAGATGTTTACCCTTGGTTAAGTAGTCTTAGTCCACCTCACATGGTTCTGGGTTCAAGAAATATGTTTTATGTATCAACTAAACATGTAGTAGGCCCTACATGCATCCTCTATTTGCACTCTTATAAGCAATTCCTCAAAAAAAAAAATTGTGGTTGTTTCAACTCCTAAGAAGGTTTAAATACAATCTAAACCAAATGGGCATGTTGGGATCATTCCATTAAATGCCCTATTTGCAATAAAAAATCAAGACCTTTGTACAATCATGTAAGATAGACTCTTCAACTAGTGGTTTGACAACCAAACGAGACTAAAGTGGCCTCGCAACATCACCTTAATGCTCATGGCAACTAACACCATTAGCATTTGTCCCTACGTCACATGAAAATTCTAGGCTAAAAGTGTACAATCTTCTTGATAGATTACATCCATTGGTTTGCTATAAATAATTCCGACGTCTTTACAATATGTTTCACAATATTGTAAATCATATAAAAAAAATTAAAGTCTTTTGACTTTAGCACTTGTCTAGAGTAAATTTCCATTCATAGATGGTATAAGGGCTAAAATTCGAAACTTGTATGACCCTTTGGTTTTGCCATAAAATACAACCAATTTTTTTTTTTACCATATCACATACAAAGTGAAATTTTGGGTAGACCATCAAAATCTATAAAAGTTTATAACTATATATAGCATTTTGTGTTTCCTCCTACCATATCAAAATTTTACATAAGTAGGGTCCACCATCAAATTTTGCCCCTTCAACCCTACAATTCTTTTAACCATTGTACGATTATTTTTGTGCCAACACAAAGTTTGGCTCATCAGCGTCAATAATTACAACATATAATACAAACTTCAAAATAAAATACATTTATTATTAATTAGTGTTTGCATATTACTCTTGGGATTTGGGTTGTCATGCATTGGTAGCTTAAGCACCGTTTCATGTTTTTACTTATTCATCCGCGTGATCTCCCACTTCAGTGAAGGAGTGGGCCTCTAATACCATGCATTGGTAGCTTAAGCATTGTTTCATGTTTTTACTAAGTCATCCACGTGATCTCCCACTTCAATGGAGTGGGCCTCTTATCACCCAATGGGATAATAAGCTCCTCTACATTTTGCAACCTTGCAACAACCTACACATGGGCAACTCCTCTCTAATATACTTTGGCTCATTCACATTATACTTCATTGGATATGCTATCTAGATTGTCGTTCTCAGCAGGAATAACTCCTCTATAGTTGTCACTTATATAAAATAACATTACTTTCATGGCGTGTTTAACGCGAAGAATATGTTACTTCACTCTCATCACCTAACGTTGCAAGGCATCATGGTGACATCTTTCAACAACTAAATTAGTCTCTAAAAGAATCAAGATTATGTAGTAAGCTGCAAAATTTAGGCTACCATCCAACTGAAAGAAATAACTCGGTCACAACACGTGCCATATTTATTGTCCATTTGTCATTATTCAAGATATAAATGGGTTCATTGGGATCCCTTTGGTTCCTATCTATCCAAAATATCTTGCATCATAAGTTGAAAGTCGTTGAAGAATGATTTTGCAATATACATGGTTGATGAAAGTGCTTTTGTACACACTTTCATGTTTGTACTCTTTTCTAACTAGAAGCCAGATATTTGTACTCATGAAGATATTATTGCAAGCCATTACAAAAAAAAAACTTGTTATTGAAGTTTAGACAATCATAGAAGACCACACATGACCATGGTCCTACTATGACATAATGTTCATAGCTGCAAGAAAACAATGATAGAGAAGTAGCCAAACACACTTCTCAGGCAATAAGGCAATTTGGCCCAATGGGGGTCATACTCAAAATTAGTGAAACTTGTTTTTATACAAATTACACAATAAATTCCATTAACCTGCAGATCCAATGAACATCATAGGCAGGCAATTCAATTGTTTTCAGCTTCAAAGCTCATTCATAAATTCCATTAACAAGAATGTCAATATAAATATGACTGTCCAGTTTAGTGGCCAGAATCTTAGGTTATTCTTGTAGATGGCTATTTCCTAGCTTTTATTGAATTTCCAGGCAGCCTACATAATGGCACAAAAGCTATCAAAAATTGTTGCCAAAACACGCGCAGCTCTTCCAATCCAAAAGGAGGAAGATTCATAGATCCAACTGCTTATAAGTTTTTAATTTTATTAATAGTTAGATGGAGAATGTAAGTTCCAGAAAAACGAATATATTGCCCTTGATCTATGACCAGTATAACAATGCAGTATGCATCTAAGGAGCAGTATAAAAAAAATCATTGTACTTTGTTATATAATCCACTCAAGTAGTGTGTTGAATCTTTCAACCAAAATGGACAGTGCAAACATGCATAATATCACAGTACATGCAGCAAATAGTAAGCAAAAAGGAGTCTTATGCGTGAGTAAACAGCTGGTGCCCATTAACTTATGGGAGTGGACATGCAATGAGAAATAAGCAGCAGCAGATCAGCTGCTAGTGCAAAAAAAAATTGATTGCATCCTCTTCAAATGTAGTGAAGAACTTCCTAGGAAACATGTTTCTCTTTTGAGGTCAACGTCATGTCTGCAGGCCTCAATTGAACCTTAATTGAATAATTTTTCAATTTTGATGTAAAACTCTAAGCAAACATGTGAACTAAATCATGTCTTAACAATCAAAGACTCAAAAGCTCTATTCCAGATACGTAGCATTGTTAGGAATGTCAATATTATCTGATCGAATAGCTATCAACCTCCAATTCAAAATGGTGAGAAGACATTTTGTTCAAGTATGAAACATGGATGATTACATGTAAACAGTAATATTAACATTTCAAAATTTGAACATACAAAACAACAAATCAAACTGCATATATTCTTCTGCATTCCAGCTTCTAAGCAAGAGTTAGCATCTTAAAATGATGCCTTTTCTTGCATTATAACATCAGGAGAATTTCTAACCATGATGCCCGTGTCAATTAAATTTTAGAAGGGCCTCTCTTGTAGTATCACTTTCCATGTGGACACATAATGACTTTTGCCCACAAAATAAGAGTATTAATAAGAAACAGACTACAAATCCAAGATCGTAAAGAATCTAGATCCTAACCAAAAGATCAACAAATTGCCTGAAATCACAAATGAAAACTTACATCAAACATCTTACAATTGGGAACCCTTAAGCCATCATCACATTGACTTTAAAATGCACAGCTTTGTCTGTGTAACGGCGGAGTCTCTAGAATTAAAATTATATATGTATAAATGATGGACACTACATATAATTAAAATAAATTAATATTACATAATTTCATTTGTCATTCCCAGAACATGCTAAATTTCATTCATGAAAGAAATTGATCTCCAAATAAACCCATATGGAAGGCTTGCTCTTGTGCCAGAATAGCAATATCCAGAGTACAAATGGTAATTGATATTATATTATGTGGTATACGGTAGGTGATTTTTCTCAATGATGCCTTTGATTATCATTCCCTCTATGTTGAAACCTGTCAGTCTTAAAAACATTTGGTCGTGCACTAGAGGCTGATGAAATCTCATATGTACTAGTTCTGACGATAAAAAGAATGGTTTCAAGCAACATACCAGACACCAATCCCAAAATACCTCCTGCAGCATTCTGTACAATTTCAGGCAGTCAATAATCAACATTCAGTTAGATTCAAAAAAATTATTAATAAAATAATTTTCTTTGTTAGATTTTATTGTGTGTCATTCCTATTTTAACCAGCATCACTACCACAAGTGAACAGGACAATTAAGCAAGTTGAAACATAAATATAGTAAGGAAATCATTTTGTTTACCATGACTGAATTGTGTCCAAATAAAGCTCGGAATGCCATAAATCCAACCAAACAGCCTGTGAACATTATTGCAATAACATGTAAACCTGCAAACTACCACTGGATTAACAGCCACCACTCTAATATCAAAAGGAACATTGAGACCTTAGAAAATCCAAACATCGTATAGATTGAGTATTCATGTACCGTGACTCAATAATTATCAAGCTGAGTTAAGTACAAAATAGAAGCTAAACTTACTGATATGGATTAAAAAAATGCTCAGTTGCCCAAATAAATATATATAAATGGTAGGTTTAGAATCCTGTGAAAACACAACTCACAACAACAGAACTAATGACCTTGCATTGAACGATATTGGAACCATGCAATATCTCATTTTACTGCATGTACAAAGCATATTAAGATTTGTATTAAATCTTGGCCTCGTATTCCAATTTTGTAAATGATAGCCCAAGTGCAAGGCCCTATGAAGTAACGGACATACTTTAGGTATTCCACGCCACTTAGTTGCCTTGTTATGAAGTCATGCAACCGGATGTGCTTTAGGACTATGGGAGTGAATTATGATGCAGGACCACTCATTAACAGGATTCAAAGAAAATACTGTACCCAAAGTTAACAAAATAGAACTGCAATTCATAGCATGCTTTAATGAATGGACTGTCCTATCATTAATTTTGCATGGACTATCCTATCCACCTTTAGTCACACCGTGATTTTTGCATGACTATCCTATCCACCTTGCTTCGAGGAAGGTCCACTAAAATTTGACATATATGTGCCTTCCCTTCTTCATCCAACTTCTCCACTTGCCTTAAGCTACACATTGCCCATTAAAGAAATAAAAGATTATCGAATCTAGGTTACTCACAGGTTGGCTTCACACGTCATGGGCTTTCTCTTTGTATCTTAATTTCCCTCAACATTTTCAAAATGTGAGATTCGACCAGCCTTCACTCTTGGGTAAGCATTGACCTTGATAGGATTCACCATAAGAAATCTTCTGCCAAAAGGTCTTAAAGGGGAATTTCAAAACAATGATCTGGTCATTTTTAGCATACTTGAAGATGAAAGAGACTTTGAACATAATCTGGATGCAAGTAACAAGTTCACTTCTGATGAGGTTGGATGTATGGCATTAATTGTTTTGGAAAGCCTATATTTCAGAGTCCAATCAACTACTCGCCAATCTCTTTGCAGATGGGTAAAAGAAAAGGTGTTGAATACCTAGTATGGATTCCTTATCTGTTAGGCTGTCTTGAACCCCAAAAGGAAATGCTGCAAGAAACACGTTCATAAACATTGCAGGTGAGGAATGAAAGACTACTTGCTACCATTCAATTTATGAGTTCTTAGTTACATGCTGCATCTACTTGATCAAGAGTAGTTACATGCTTCAACAACTTGATCGAGAGTGAAAAACAAGAAGTACCACATTTTCCTGAACTCAAACAACAAAGTATAGCTTCTTATTCATTCATGGTTACAAGATTTAAAAAGGTAGAATGAGAATCCAATAAGAAGAGGAAGGACAAAGTTTTAGAGAGTATGAAAGTTTTACTCCTAATATAAGCATTAATTACGAATAAAGCTCTGTCTATCTGACAGTGTTACAAGGGGACGTGTCCCCTAGATTTTGGTGATGTCCCGAACATCTCTTGGACTTGGGTACTTGGAGGGGATGTCCCCAATTTTATTTAAATTTTAAAATTATTTTAAAAAAAAATCTGATGCTTTTAATTTAAAACATGACCTTCGACCTCAAAAAAACTGTTATTTTCACAAAAACATTGAACCCTAATCATGAAAGTATCTTAAAAAACATCATATAAAGTTTAAAGCCCTAAATTTCATTGAATAAAGTTGTATGTATGTATGTATGTATTATTTTAACAGTATTCCCCTAACCATCCCCAAAATCTAGCAAAATTTTTGCCGTCCCAGAAACCCCACCCCCACATTTCCCTGTCCCTGATACTTAGGTAACTATGATATCTAGTGGAATGTATGTCATTTGTTTGTCTTCTGCAGTGCATTTCATTAAGATGTTCTTTAGCAGGTCCTACCAAAAGATGCACATTGTTTAGAGGCCATTATGGAGATAAAGATGCCAACACTCAGTATTTCAAATTTAGGGGAGGGAAGTGACTTCTTCATTAAGCTTTAATTGAAGTTGGCTTTTATGTCCTTGTATTATAATTTGAAATTCGAGTTCTGGGTCAAAATAAAGAGGCAATATAATTGAAAGGAATTATCATTCTTGTGGTGGTTAAAAAAGTTGATCAAGCTGTCATGGATCAAACAAATGTGGAGGCAATGACAGTAAAGAAAATATATGCTAGGTCTTTCTTTGAGAAAACCATTTTTGCCATTTGCAAAGGTGGTGATGTTTAAGATGGAATACGACAAGTTCAAATAAAAGAACGTAAAATCCCATGTGAAGCATATACATCCATTCAACTTAGAGCAATCCCTTATCACCAGACATTGCCTCCCACTTGCTCAAACAGAGATGCAGTGAAAGCTTTGGACAAGGATTGCAGGTGACAAGGCTATATCATATGCCGGTTATCAACCACTGCCAACAAGGTGGAAGGGTATTTCTTAGTCAGCTTTAAGGGTATTAAGAGAGTTGAAAAATATCCTCTCTCAAAGCTTTGTCTGAAGTGTATACCACACATGGAGGTATTTGAGATCCATCCCCATTAGTTTGAAAGTAGATTCTTAAGCTTGTACTTGTTTACAGATTCAATAAATGAAATTATAATGTCTGCAATCAGATTATATTATTTAATATAGCAACCAATGAGAAGGAAGGAACTAAATAAGTTTGCATATCCTTTTAGAGGACGGAGACGAAGAAAAAAGGGTGACATGATTAATAGTAAATTAACCTTGAGTGAAGTTTTATAAAAGTTTTATTTTAATGAACGCCATTCCACCTACTTATGCCATCAAAATTTATGCTGATAGAAAGATGATATGTTTGGGTAACTCGTTAGTTGTTGCATGTAATGTCTGTAGATGTAATGAATTTGTGTTGATTTATATGGGTAAGATTTTTTGAGTGGAATCATGATTGAAACATGACTCTATTACAAAGTCACAATTTCCTAATGCTCAAAGAATCATCATTTCTCTACCATATGAAAGTGGTTGAAATAAATCTGAATGAATATTTCTTTGCTAAATGAATGCAGTTGGCATTACTTGATTGAATATTTCTTTGCTAAATGAATGTGTTTGATGTTCAAAACTTGAGATGTAGCTTGCAGCAATAATTGTATTAGACATGTTGACAAACAAGGCTTATCAATTTTAACTATTGATACAAATTCATCATTGATTGGAGTGATTTTCTCATGTGACGGATTCTTGAAGTAATTAATTATCACTAAGAAATTAATACAAACAAGATTAATGTGTGTAATGCTTAGTTCCCCTGTTTGTGATATAATCGTGTACACAAGATACCTATGGAATAAATTAGAATGGTTTTAACTCATATTTGAAAAGTTTCAGCTGCTAATCATTACTTACATTTCTTTGTGAATGTAAGGTGCCAAAGTTTCAGTCACTTTAGGTCAACCCTTATTTGCATATATTTTTTAGGTTTGTTATTTTTGCTTAATGATATTTGTTGTTCACGTGACTTATCAGCACATCAATCTTCCTGAGTGTACGTCCTAAAGGATAGACTAGGATCGAGGTGGGCCAGTCTGTGGTGCTTTGTGAGAGTTTCCCATCATGGTCATCTGTCATGACATTAGTTGGCTTGTCCTTTGAGGTTCTTGTTCCTCAATCTACTCTTCTTCCCATTTGTGTGCCTCTTCCTGACATTAGCACCCTGGTTGATGACATCTTGCAATGCACTGAACTTCGTTGATGACGTATTGTGCATGTTGGACACTTTTCTATGCCATCGGTCGGGTGTCGACTAAGTTTGAGTTCTAAGTCTTAGATTTAAGATCCGTATTCATAAAGTTCCTAATCGTCATTTCTCAAAAATCAAGAAACCTCACCATTGTTTTTGGATCATTCTCATGTTTTTCCTTTAGCTTCTTAGCGGTATCAATTTGTTTAGCATTTTTTGCTTGCCAATTTTTTTTCCTTTTCTTCCTTTAGCAACCCTAAAGGTTATGTTCTTATTCCTACAACGAAGTATATCAACAACACCCATGACAAACCACTCAAGGTTTTCTCTCTAAAGATTCCCTCTCAACAAAGATTGTGCTATGACCATGACCAATACCCAAAAAAACAAGTATATTTCTACCGATGCAACAATCAATACAATACCTAGAGCCAATCAACAATAGCAACCCAAAAAGCAATTATTACCTCATGAAAAATCCGACTCCAAGGGTAAGTAAGATGATTGTGTTGAGCTTATTCTCGAAATGCAAAGCTTCCTATATGATCATCTCAAACATAGAAAAATCACAAGAAAAAATCCATGCCCTTATGGTTTCAAATTTTCTCAAGACTTCTAGGTTCAATCCCTCCCCACGCTTTGGGGCAAGTCAATCAATGATTTGCTCCATTCCTTTCTCCTCCACAATTCCAAACATAGCTACAAGTATGGGCAATGCTATCTTTAGCATCCTGCAACATAATGCTCTACTCAGCCTCCCATGCCACTCCAGCATCTCAATCAACTCAAAATGCTTCCATGAATCTTAGTCATATGATCTTTAAAAGTCTTGGACAAAATGGCTCACATGCAAATATCTAGTGCCATTCCATTCATGCAAATGCAAAACCAACTTTTGCAAATGTCCAATCGTCCTACACAAACCCAGTGGGAAATTCCAAATCAACGTTCCCCCTCCTCCCCTTAAGGATCATCCAAGGAACCCAATGTTATAGCCACCCATGCAAAACAAGTTTTTTTAAAATCTACAAAATGAACCCTTAACACCTTATTATATTGCAGCCATGGACATTGGGGGAATCACCCCAACCATCATGTACAACAGATCTACCGATCTTGCCTTGAAGCTTAAGGCCTTTGGCAACCTTTACAAAAAATGGCTCAAATATAACACCTATGTAGCTACCAATCTATTAGTCAAAACCCTCACTAGATGTGCTTTAGAATGGTACAATCAACTCAAGACCAACTCTATTGTCGAAAAATAAGGCTTAGTTAATGCACTAGTTCGGGAATTATAATATTATGACATACATGAGGACAACTTGGGTACTTCATCAATTGCAAACAATCTGAACATGAGATGACCCATGATTTCACCAAGCGATGGAAATCTTTGGCCCATAAAGCCAATTAAAACATGACCAAAGATAGTCTCTTCAAAGTTTTTACCACCACCTTAGAATCCGAACTCCAATAGTAAGTTAGGTTCTTCTCTCCTAAGACATTTGAAGAAGCCTTTGAACAAACCAAAAGACAAGACCATCTCATGACACAATGTGACATTCCTCAACCCAAAAAAAACGCATAGATGCTTATAAGATCTAACGAAAACCGAAATGCTAATGATAATGGCATTTCCGACACCCATGATCATAGCTTTGACACCAAATGAGCTATTCATGTAATCATGCCTAGTGGTTCTCAAAACGTGGCCCTTTCCCAACCACTTGAGGAAAGCCCTATTCAACCACCTCTTCCCTCTGACACCTACATTCACCAACCTCTTTTGAAGCACTTAGAAAGAGACTTCCTAGACATCAAAAGAGCTTGATCCTTCTCGTCCAACATCTCAATGGTCTAATACACAAGTTTAGTTGGTTTCACACTAATTGAGGCCATTCTCATGAGAATTGTTGCTCCCTTCGCACTTTAGCATACAAATTTTTCCTTGATAACAACTTTGATCAGGATGTTATGGCAAGAGAATGATACCAAGACTTCCTCAAAGTCTCAAAACATCAAGAAAATCACACTAAGCGTGAAGTAATTCACCAAACCAACACCCATTTGAGTATCTATACCAACCTTCTATCAGATCATTGAAAAGACAACAATGCATCTCAAAATAACACAAACCTTCCACCTCCTCAAAACCCTCAGAATTCAGCTCCAGCCGCTCCTACCATTAAAAAACAGTCAATCCAAATTACCAATTGATGAGGAAAACGTAGTTCACATGAATGATATGAAGTGCATCATAACTTGCATCAACTCTCAATACAACATTCAAGCTACTTCTACAGCCACCTACAAAACCTACCGAACTATTCAAGAATATCCTACACGTAAGGCGTATTTTGTAATCTCCTTGGAAATACTAACATCGGAAAGTCTGAAAAAAGTTGACATCATTGGCTAGACCAATGATATTGAGAATTCAGATTGTTCTTTGGCTACGTTTTTGGCCAAGCTAATGAAGTTGCTAAAAAAATTTAATATTGATGCCATGAATATTACCTTATTAGATGGCTATTAAATAGCCAAAGAGCTTCATACATTTAAGCAAGCAAGCCTATCAATATCAACTAATGAGATAAACATAGCTCAAGCAACTGCAGAGATACAAGCTAACAAATAGCCATGAATCAGCCTTTATTGTAGATTGTAAGTGTCTATCTAGCTAATCACCCTATTACTAATATTATTATCTTATTTTAATACCCTCCCTTAATGACTAAACTGGATACAATCCACATGATTTAGTCATTATTACAATAATATGATTCAATTCAAATATGAACTTATTCAAAGTGTAAAGCTACCACCAATATAGCAAATATCATCAAGTGTCCTTATGATCGCCAATCCATCTCGCTGGAGTTCATGGATAATTAGCCGCTGCAACCACTTAGTAACATAGGAAGTGGTGCCGGATATAGGTTCACTAGATTCTCTTTGAAGTGTTGTCTTTGTCTTGAATGCTTCATGTTTCATCTATTTTTTGTTAGAGTGATCAATTCCAACAAAAACTAAAATATATATCCAAGACTAAACACCATGGTATATCCCTCGAGGGATATTCTTGCATCGATCTCTTGCATGGCCGACATTTGACACTCTCCACCTTTGAAGCATTTTTGGACATACGCTGCATACATCACAAATGTGTCTTATTTGTATGCCCCTACCACCTCCACCAACCTTAATGGAGAACTTCCATTCACGTTTCATTGTGGCCTATGTAAATGTTCACGACTTAACTCCCTGTGAAACAACAAGAGCAAAATTTCACTGCTCATTATCTTGCACCATTTTCTTTCCTGATCTTGTAAATTGACCTTCAATTGACTCAGGGAATTCGCCTTCTTGAACATTATTTAGTGTGGTGTGGTACCACTTTGGTCTCTTGTGTTGGCCCTCCTGATCTTGATGTCAATACTGAGAAACAATCTCTTCACCCCTAGATCCCCATGGGATTCTGATTCTTTTGATGTTTTCAATTTTGAGCCCTATTCAATTTTAACACTAGAACCTATTCCAAAAATATCATTAGCAATGACCCATACATTACTATTTGTAGATTTACCATTAACATAAAAGAATGGTATTTTTTAATCTACAACATCATCTCTACTCACCACAATTTTGTTTGTAGAGATACCTAATAATTTGTATGCCTTAGACTTCTCATTATAGCCAACAAACATGTGTGTTTTGCTGAATACAAAAGCAATGCAACCGAAAGTTACATCAGGTGTTTTCCCTGACCATGCTTCTTCAAAAGTAACTTTCTGAAAGGCTTTACAAGGACTTCTATTGAGGATGTAAATAGTTGTATTCATAGTTTTTGACTAGTATTGAAAGGTACATTTTGGCTCTGCAGCATACACCATGCCATCTCCACAATTGTCTTGGTCCTCCTTTCCACGACTCCATTTTTTTGTAGAGTGCATAGAGTAGTATAATCCCTGATTATACCTTCTTTCTTGCAGAATTCTTTGAATAGTTTTGAGACAAACTCACCTCCATTATCTAATCTAAAAGATTTCACTTATTTCCTTGTTTGTTTTTATACTGAAGATTTCCATGCTTCAGAAAATAAACCCAGATTTTCCTTAAAAAGCCATCAACTATTAACAGGAAATATTGAGCTCCAGATATTGTATGAGTTTCCATTGGACCATGCAAATCCGCACGTACCAGGTCCACTTCTTCTTTGGCTTGCCATGCCTTACCAATATCAAACAAATTTTGAATCTACTTGCCCATATGACACCCTATACACACATTCTTACTTTCCTAAATGGATGGAATTCCATTCACCATGTTAGTTTTAGTACATTTAGATACTGGGAATTGAGGTGACCATACCTCTTATGCCAAAGTACACTATAGTTATCAATTGGTGCTACTACATGTTCTTTTTCAGTTTTGGGATCAACTAATTTATACAAACCCCTTTTGACCAATTCCAATAGCAATTACTTTATCGTTATGAAGACTAGTTACCATGTATTTGCTTCCTTGAAACTTTACAAAAACATTAGGATCTGTAGTTTTCTCATTTATAGATAGAAGAATCTTGTTCATATCCGACACATATCGAACATTCTTGAAAGTGCAATTTATAAAACTGTTCAAATTTACAAGAACATCTCCACACCCTTTAACAAATTAAGTCCAACTATCACCCAAGGAAACAAATTCATTACTACAATTGTCTTCAATGAAATTTAAATACCAATGTTTGTGACACATGAAGTGTCAAGATGCACCTAAGTAAAAGTACCCATTCCTAACTCCGTTGACTGGTTCAAAGATGTCATGCACAATCACTTGTTGCCCCTTGTTCATCTTCTTCAACAACATTTGCATATCATGATTGCTTTCAACCATTTGCTAGGTATAATGTCTTAATGTCTCTTTCGACAATCTTTCTTGAAATGCCCTAGCTTCTTACAATAGTGACATTTCCACTGTGACTTGTTACTGCTTTTGAAAGCTCGTCACTTGTCAAACTGCTAGCACTAGAATGTTTGTCTCTGCCATTGAACTGACGTGCATTGAATGCACTCTCTATAAAATCTGAAGTCGTTGCCTCTGCATGATCTTGCCTCCACTCTTTCTACATGAGAAGTGTTGACTTCTCGAAGTCAAGAGTTTGTCTCTATAATTAGGTGTAGTGACTCAACAAATGAATCAAAGGACGAAGGTAAACTTTGCAATACCAACAAAACCTTATCTTTTGATTATCCACTGGCTTCTCAATGGCAGCTAGTTGGTCACAAAGATCCTTCAAACATAGAAGGTACTCTAAAATAGAACCTCCTTCCTGCAGCTTAGTGGAAAATAACAAAATCTTCAAATATAAGCCCTTTCGGCTTCAAATGCTTGATATTTTGTAGTCAAGATTTTCCACAATTTAGAAGCTACAGTTGCATTTGTAACCTCTAGCATTAAGTTATTAGCAACGGAAAGTTTCAACATTAATGCCTCCCCATGTATTTTATCATAATCTTCAGCATTATTTCATGGGCTCTGTTCTTTGTCTAGTACAATTTGGTTCATATATATACTCATACTGTAAGTATTTTATGACTCCACAAACTGAAGCTTTTACTAGTTAACTTCTGTGAATCAAATAGTAAGATGGGTTATAAACTAGACATTTTGACCTCTTTTGCCAATAAAACAATTGTTTTGGGAAATCTACAAATCCTATGACAAAGATTTCTTAACTATGGTATTTGTCTTCCTAAATCAAACTATCCTACAAGTTTTCAGAGCAAGATTCCTCTCCAAGCAAAAGATATAATATTAATTGCCTTACCACTAGACTCCCTAGACCACTTAAAAAAAAATTTAAACAATTAAATCCGAAGAATGACAATGCTTTGGACCAAAATTCTTTCACCACTTCCTTTACCTCCTTAATACATACAAAATGGCAAATTTTCAGCCAAAACTATCTCTCCCCTCACCAAATACAAAATAAATCGGGTTTAAAGGCACTTTTAAGAAATATATATAATTTTAAAAAATTATAAACTAAAAATAATAATAAATTAAATTAAATGAGTGTCAATGTTGCCCTAAAGATGCATGTTCTTAAAAAACTTTGTATTAAAAATACTGCAAACTTGATGTATCTATGTACCTTCATGGATCATATGGCTACACCCAACTACACCACACCCCCAAGGTCCTCTCCACCACTGGAAGCACCTTTGTTAATGATTTCAGCCTTACGCTCCACCCAGTAAGAAAAATATTGCCCAACACTAGGGAGCCACATCTCGCTTGCAGTGAACACTCAAGGAAGAAATAAAAACACCCAGTAGAACAAAAGTCACGTTTAGGCTGTTATTTATCACATTCAAGCAAAAAATTGACTTGTTCAGGCAATAAATCAAGACCTACACTCCAACCAGAAAAGAAAAGAAAGAATAGCACTCAAAAAATACGAACAGCTCCATCAGGGTTGTCACGCCCTCCTTCTAGCACTAGGCAAAGCTACATCACACCTCTACATGAAACGCCTCTCCAAGGCTATGCTTTTTTGTTCCACACCCTTCACATAACTAATCGGGCAACAATGAAAATGGTCCAGAGCAATGAAAACCTCTCAAGCTGCAAATAACAACGTTCAAGCAAGAAAAAAAGGCATGATGTGAAAGAATATTTCACACTTGTACTCCAGCACATTTAGTTTGCATCAAATTATTTCAGCATATTTGTTCACCTTAACCAACGATTTTCTTCTCCTCTCTCTTCTTTTGCTGAAATAAATTTTCTCACTCTCTTCCTCTCACCAGCTAAAGGCTAACCAAGAAAAACAACTTTCATTTACTTCCATGGAAATCATACAAGCTCTTCAATAATGGCTCTAATACCATAAAAACATAAATATTTAAGTCATAAATATTACATTATTGGATGGCTATTAAATAGCCAAAGAGCTTCCTCAATTTATGAAAGCAAGCTTGTCAATAACAACTAATGAGCTAAACATAGCTCAAGCAATAATGGAGCTACAAGCTAACAATAGCTCTGAATTAGGCTTTAATGTAGATTGACAAAGTCTATCTAACTAATCACTTTATTACTAACTTATCCTAATAGTTGCCTATGTTTTCTCCAACGTCACCAGGCAATCCAATGATGTTGTCTGTGTCTGCTCCAATGTCATCACCCAAGTCATTGACATTGTTTGCCTACCTACATCAACATCCAAGCTGGTGACATTGAACATAAGCAAAAAAATAAAAACTCAAATTCAGCCCCTTTCGAGGCCAAATCTAATATCATTCAAAATTTTGCTCCTCAGTTACAATCAACTTCGGAACAACCCCACATCGAGGAATGGGATCCCATCGAGGAACTCTCTAATCTTCCAAGCAATATTCCCTTGAGCTCATACATCTCAAAACATCGCAATCAATTAATGCAAACACTTTTTGCCATGAATAGTCCCCAACCTCCCACTTTAAGAAGCTCCATTGCATGAATCCAATGAGAGTATCAGGGAACAATGCGAAGAGTTATCCATTCAAATAGATCAAACAACCAATCAAGCATCGTCTCTTAAGTTTCCCATACAATCAATGATTCCCAACGAAATCCTATTTCAAGTGAATGATCCCCCACTTTTTATTAGCGTCCGAATCGGCAATGTCCAAGTCAAAAGAGCCCTCATTGACAGATTTTGGCACTTGTGTTCCTTGTTAAGACTTTTTCAAATCTCTTGGTTATTCAACAAGAAATCTCAAAACCACCAAGGATATGACCAAAGACAAATGTCTCATATGGGGTGCACAATTAAGGTGAAAGTTGTGATCTTCAATTTTCCTCTTTCCTATAATATCTTGCTTGGGAACCCTTGGACTCGTCAAATGAGGGCCATAGCCTCTTCCACTTGCCAAAATGTCAAATTCCCCTACTTGGGAGCCATCTAAAAGGTCCATGGTGATACCAACCCTTGGAACTTTGAGCAATTCCAACAACATGGCATCTTCAAAATACCTCCCCCCTCAAATAACTACAGAGTGCTCCCTTTCGAGAGTATCAAAGCTATAATTATCTCTTCAATTCATTGCAAGGTTATTGTAGCCTCTCTAAGCTTGTGAGGAGAGTCCCACCAAACCTCCTATGATGATGAAGAACCCAATGAGATCTATCTTAAAATTAAAACCTTCAACCTTCCAAACCATATCATCGCTCAATTACCACCTACCTACCGACTACAATTTCGCAAGAGGGCAATTGATAAAATCCCCACAATGCAACTTTCAAGAAGAAATCACATAACAATACTTCTCCTAGCAATATCATGATTAAGTCACTCAATATTGATCTCGCCACTCCATATTATGATGATGCATATAAGTTAGAAGATCCCGATTTGTTGAATATGTTAAGTGAAAAACATTTAAAATCTACATGACCAAACTTCCCTTCAAAACACAAGAGTACAAACATCTTTCAACCACAGCATTAACATGGTAAATCTTTCTTCTTCTAGCATTCATTTTGACGTACCTAATGATTATATTACCCCTATGGTCCCTTTTGTTAGGTACCCACCTACCCACCTATAGAGTTCATTGTTCCCAATCCCATCATGGCTTCAACACCTCACCCACCAAGAGCGAAGCGTTCAATGCAAGATTTAGGACATCATCATCCAACCCAATATTGCACATGACACAAGGCTTATGGGTATTTGGTTCAGAACTATCGAGCACATAAGAAGAATTTGGAGCAATAAACGTCACAATCACAAGCCCCTACAATGGAAAGTTGACATTCACACTCGCCTTCCCCACCTACGTGCTTTTGCAAGATTCATGGCACTACAACTCCTTTTACAGCAGATTGTCGAGCTTGTCAACAAAATCAAGAGTCCCTCCATACACAACGGAGTCAGTCGTGATCGTTGTCTCATCGCTCGGATAGGCAATCTCCAAAGACAACTCCCGCGTACATCTCCAAGAAAGGGGAATGTTATTGTCAAAGGCATAAGCGCTCTTCCCACTCCACTGATTAGTGTCAAGCATATCAGCAACATATCCTAAGTTTTTAGAGGTCAAAGGCTAAAGAAAGAACACCCAAACAACAACTTCCCCATGTATCATATCCACAACAAAAGGACCAACATCCTCCCAATTCTACCTTGCCTACTTTCTTTATCAAGGCTATTCACAAGGTCTTCCTTGCACAGATCTCAGAGAAAGTGCAAGAAACTATGATTAAAGCACGGTGCATGCTACAATAGAGATTTATGAAGTTGTCGATGAAGAGAGTAATGATATTCTACAACATTTGTGGGCTACAGTATATAATATCATATATTTTATCATGTTTTGAATGTTATATTATTCTCTTTTGGCACTTATAATTTCTTCTTGTTTATTTCATATATCGTTTATTTTTATTATATTTCATACTTTTCGGGTTTCTCCACCCATTGTGCCCTTATGATCGTTTGGTAATTAATTTACTTTTATTGTACCTTCCCTCTCAAGTTTATCCGACCATTGGGTCCTTGTGATTCTCTAATAATTTACTTTTATTTGACCTTCCCTCTTGGGTTTATTTGTAGTTGTTGACCTAATGGTTACCTTGGTAATGTACTTTTCATGTTTCCCCTCTTGGGTGTACCTCACATATTCTATCTCCCTTAGGTTTTACCTTTGTCCTTGTTGAACTAATGATTATCTTGCTAATGTACTTTTCATGTTTCCCCTCTTGGGTTTACCTCACATATTCTATCTCCCTTAGATTTTACCTTTAACTTTGCTTATACTAGACCTATCACAAGTTTACATTATCTATCTAGTGACATTACTACCTTTTCCCTCCATTCTCGCTATCCCTCATGGGCTTACCTCCATTCTCGCTATCCCTCCTGGGCTTACCTCCATCCTCATATACTTATTGTGCAATTTGATGCACGTTCACATGTACTTCCAAATCTCTTTATTCCTAGTCTCTTCTGACGCAAAATCTGCCCTCTCGTGGTCAATTACTAACATGTCATCATTGTAACACCTTACCTTCTTACAGACTACTCATAGTCCCCATCCTTCTACCCCTATTTGCACTTAAGGCACACTTAGGTCGGAGACAAGATTGTAGCCACTTCTAAAATATAGGTCTATAAATATCTAAGCATCTTATTTTCTAGGTTCTCCTCTTCATCGGCTAAGTGTAAGCTCTCGTGTTGTCATCTTAAAAACCCACTGAACGACCTTCCAAATCTATATAGAGGAGGAAATTTTTTTTAAAAAGACAAAAGCCAAAATATCTAAGCAAAATCAAAAGTTTGAAGCCAAAAAACATTCAAAATTCAATAACATAAAAGATGTGATCAAATCATTGACACATCCCCTAACCTAATTGGTCTCACAATAGAGTCGGCGGTCCATTGGAGTGCAATAGGCCAGTAGACTAGGATAGGAGGCCTCATATTTATTATGTGTGATGCAAGTACATAATCCTCACAATTAACCGATGACTTCATGGGGGTCTTGAGGAACGGGGAACACATCATGGAAAGGTAGACACCTTTACATTTATTGCATGAGCCTTCACAAAATAATCTCTATACTCAACTAGTTAGCCCAAGCTTTAGACTTGCCAAGCAAGGTTCCTAAGCCATTGATGTCGAAAACTCTTAGTATAACCCACTTGATTAGAGTGTCTTATCTCCACTAAGGATTTTCGCATCACATGTGTGCACCTTGCCTCCTTATTTTCACATACTCATTCCCAATATTCCCTCGATGAATATTGTTGCTAGTTGACCACATCCCACTTCTTTACATTCATATTCGATATCATTGCTTCAAATTTGACTCCTATGTTCTAGCTTTGGCTAAAGGTTTGTAAGATTAAGATTGTAAGACCCTGGGAAATCAATCGGACCTTCCTCACAAACATTCATCTCTCATTTTCCATCCCTTGTTCTAGCTCTGGCTAAAGGTTTGTGAGTTTAAAATTGTAAGACCTTGGAAAATCAGCCAAACTTTCCTCACAAACATTCATCTCCCTTTTTATCACCTTCACCATCAAGATCATTTTTGACATCTTATTTTTAGCATTAGATGGTCTTGTCATTCCAAAGAGAAATTCTAGCGCAAGCATTAATTTGGTTTTGATTTGGTTCTTATTCATTTCTTTGCTTTCATTTTTACGCTTCTTTTGTTTGAGTTAGATTTTTTTATCTATTTACAATTGATATCTTACAACCTTTTTGTTGGGTTTTGTGATCCAATATCTTATATTATATTTTATAATATAGTTTTTGTTTTAGTTACACTAAAGCAAAATAATATTAATCAGCTTTGATTAAGATATTTGTAGGTAGTTGTACGAGTAGTTTGGTTCTAGTAGGTGGGCCTGGTAGACGTTTTGTGCAAAGGAAGGTTTTTGATAAATAAACTTGCATTTGTACATGGCAAGTAATGTAATACATTGATGTAATAGTTTTGGATTGATACAACAATGTAATAGTTTATCTTTGTGTGTGCCTCTTGGCCTTGGTGAACAGTGGCATCAAAGCTCCATTGAAAATGGGTTGTGAGAAGAGTAGTATGAAGCTTGAAGATGAAGGCAGAGTGTTGATCTATAACCATGAAGATGATGAAGAATGAGGAAGGGGAGTTAAAAAGTATATACATATCATGAATATTTTAATTTTATATGTTTGTTTTTTGCCTAAAAGAAGTTTGGAAACATTGCATAAATATTTAATTTTGCCTCAAGAATGAATATATGTGGAAGTAGAGACGTATGGGCTGCATGAGCATTGGAAATGTGTTGGACCATGTTTGTTACAATGTGAAATAAGATCCTGAGGCATCAAAAACAAAAAAATCGTAACTTTGTCTATTAAGAATTGGAAAGCATTGACCAACGAGCTAAGTGTGAAATTTGTTGTACTGGACATGATTTCTATTTTTCTATATTGTTGGGCATGATCTAAGTAGAAGTGGGAATGGCATGATCTCTATTTTTCTACAAATATAAGGAAGAAGGATGTTTTTTTTAATATGGTTCTTGATTTAATATTTGATAGCGATTAATTTTTTTAAGACTTTGTTGTGAACCCACAATAATTACTTATGTGAAGAAATAAAGAGCGAGCTTTATTTGTTATTTTCGCAAATCTCACTACATCAAATTCATACAGATGTGGCTGCAATAAATTCTTTCTATGGCGCCTTGTGTTTTGGAGGAAATTAAATGAATGTTGGTGGTGCATAAAACATTTGCTGGTAGCTTCGTGTGTGGGCCCAAACAGTATTACTACCAAGTAATTGGTTTGTCCTTTTTTTTAATCCGTAGTGCAAAATTATCAAAACTTTTTGTTTTTACTCAAAGCAGTTTTGAGCAGGGTAGTATGAGACTTTTACAATTTCTATTTCAAAAAGGGATGTAAATGAGTTGCTATTAATGTTGTGATGTCATTGGACAAAGGTCTAAGGTGCAACTTCCACCTATCTTATTTTGCATGAAGTTCAAATATCAACATGCAAATATACCAGTTTTAGATATCAAGTGATTGCATATAAGAAGTGATAGTAGTCATATGCTAAGCCAATGCTCACCTTGACGTCAAGAGGTCATATCTCACCATTCAAAGCCAGTATAGCCTATGCTTTTGTAGCTTTGAGCCACTTGATTTCTTACATGATAATAGGGGTGTAACTACATGTTTTGAAAGCTTGGGAACATTTTGAATCCATTGGAAGGGTTTTCTTTCTTTCCTTTTTTTTTTTTTTTTTTTGAGTCTCCCCTTGTGAGTTTGTATAAAAAATGTATTACAAATTCATTTTGAACAAAGATATAAAGTTTTTTAATGTATAATGAGTGCAATTTTGATAGCACTCAACACCGTGTTCTTATGTTGAAATTGGAAATTGAAAATTTATGTGAACACCATGAGTGTAACACTATACTTTATTGTTCCCAGTACCGTCAAAGACAAACACGTTGCATCTTGTGTTCTATAGGTCCCCCAAGATCAACCTTGCTGGCAAATCTAAAAGACCCACCCATCTTGTGTTCACTACTAGCTCTGAGATCAAGTGTTGTTGTAATGGCATTTTTTGATACATGATAAGAGTTTGATGTTATTTTTGTCCAAATGTTGGTTTTTATTCATATCATTCATGAGGAGTGGACCAGTTATCTAGTGATAGTTATGTTACATAGACTTCTCACCTCTCGACTGATAGGTGGAAAAAACCATTTAGGTTTTGATTAGTCTTCAAGGGTTTGTACATTGACAAGGGTTATAAGCACCAAAGTGTTTGCAAAGAGATCAAAGTTGTTGGGCATCAAGTAAGATGTGTTATACATCAAATACGGAATTCTCATTGAGACAATGATCAACGATTCCCGTGATGATACTCATACTACAGTACAAGTATAGATGATCAGAGGATGGTGAATGAGGCACATTCATCATCTTCGTGTCAGGAAGTGTCAAAGGCACAAAATGTAAGGTTGTGGTTCTAGTAGACTTGTTGACATAGGTTGATTAATCACAGATGTATATGCCATCAGTTGGCAGGCTGCAATAGGTGTTGTTAGATAGCTTCAGAGTCATATTGCTTTGTGATCTTATGTTGAAATTGACAATGGGCAATTTCTATGTGAACACCATGAGTGTAACACTGTACTTTACTATTTCCAGTACCGTCAAAGACAAACATGTTGCACCTTGTGTTCTACAAGTCCCTCGGGATCAACCTAGATGACAATTCTAAAAGACCCACCCATCTTGATTTCGGTACTAGCTTTGAGATTGAATTTTGTTGTAGTGGCATTTTTTGATAGATAATAAGAGTTTGATGTTATTTTCATCCAAATTTTGATTTATTATAGATATCATTCATGAGGAATGGACCACTTATCTAGTGGTAGTTACGTTGCATAGGCTTTTCACCTCTTGACTAATAGGGGGAAGAGATTGTTTAGGTTTTGATAAGTTTTCAAGGGATTGTACATTGACAGGGTTGTAAGCATCAAAGTGTCTGCAAAGAGATCAGAATTGTTGGCCATCAAGTAAAACGTGTTATACATCAAGTATAGAATTATCATTGAGACAACGATCAATCATTCTTGTGATTATACTCATATTGCAATACAAGTATAGATGATCAAAAGGATGGTGAAAGAGGCACATTGATCATTTGTGTCAGATAGCATCACAGAGCACAAGGCATGAAAGGTCAGGTTGTAGTTGCAATAGACAAGTCGACATAGGTTAATTTAATTCCAAATATACATGTCGTCAATTGGCAGGTTGCGACAGGTGTTGTTAGATAGCCTCAGAGTCATATTGCTCCGGATGATCTTCATTACCCCTTCTGGATCAGGGGGGTTTGTTGGTTTTGTGATCCATAACTTTCATTAAATTTTATAATAAAGTTTTTGTTTTAGTTACTTTAATCAAAACTTTGATGAAGACATTTTTAGGTAGTTGTGCAAATAGTTGGGTCCCAATAGTTGAGTCTCGTGCAAATGAAGGGTTTTGATATATGGACTTGCATATGTACTTGGCAAGTCATGCAATACATTGATGCAATTTGTTTCAATAAATACAACAATGTAACAATTTATCTTTATGTGCGTCTCTCTCTGAGTGAACAGTTACATTTTTACACCACCTTTGTTTGCTTTGATTTTTCTATATAATTACACTTGGTGTCTTAAACTCTTCATTTTCCCACATCTTTTGCTTGACTTAAGGTTTTTTTGTCTACTTACATTTGATGTCTTACAACCCTTATCATTCTCACACATCTTTTGTTTGCTCAATTTTTTCTATCTACTTACAACATTAAATGTCATTTTTACAATTTTAAACTATCTACGTTATCCCATCCCATTGTCACGACTCAAAACTTGATGTCTATTTGACCGTCAAAAGGGACTTGCTGCTTCGAAGAGAAGGCGATGGACTCGTTAATCAATATGAGATATTTATTATTATTATTATCATTATTTTTAATAATTCAAAAAAGTGGATTAACCCTTAGTGTTTAAATTGGCTTGGCCTCGTGGTTGGAGGTCAACTTAGGGGCAAGAACAAATATTGTTCTTGATAATCAAAGTCAAATTTTGGGCATTGATTGTACTATACTTGTGAACATGTGACACTATTTGTTACGAAAGTTATAAATGGCAATATGTTATATGAGGCCATATGACCGAGACCATTGATTATTGGTAATGTTGGTTTATAATGTAGGAGGCCATATGACCATGGCCATTGATTACTGGTAATGTTGGTTTATAAATTAAATGATAATTATGTGATTCAACTAAGTCAAAGGCCATAAAAACAACTTGGCTTGGACTTTAAAACCGTAGAGGTTGAATTTGTAAAACATTTCAAAGCCTTTATTGTCAATATTTCAAAGCTTCTTCATTGTGGACTTGGTCTCTAGAACACCTAAGATTTTGACCATGTCTTGGCATGCATTATGGAAAGGTAAATGAGGTTGTTAAATTGTTTTGGCTCTCTTCATTTTGAAGCTTCTTTTATATTTTGCCTTGGATCCTTGGAACACCTAAGGTTTTTGACGAGGCACAGGTATCAAAAGGAAATAATATTTTTGAAACCTATTGGTTCTCCATTTGAGCACAAAGCTTGAAGTGCTAGGATTTCATTGGGCTCTTTGCCCTAAACTGTTGGTTTGTAAGAAAAAATGGCATTGATGAACCTAGTAATTGTGACCAATTCATGGGCATGGCAATGGACTATGCATTCATTCAAGCCGAAATAGTCGGCATGGGCAGCCCTAGTCCTTCTCCAAAAGAAGTGCATAGTTGGGTTTGTTGGGATGAAAGGAAGAGCCTAGGGCACGTTTTGGTTAGGCATTGTAGCAGCAAAAGGAAAGAAGAGGGATGAGCAACCCTGATGTTGAACCATCAGGTTTGCAATGCCCCTTTCAAGTATGTCTTTTCCCTTCCCTAGATCTAGAACTTGTATGGGCATTGATTTGGGCATTGATTCTTGTTTTGCTCTCTTCGTCAAAAACCCTAAGTGTGGAATGTGAAAAAGGATATGAATTCTCTTTGTTGGTATTACTGAATTATCAATCTTATATATATACAACAAATGGTGTGTGTATATATCCTTATGCATATTTTTGGTGTGTGTGTGTGTGTGTTGTGTGTGTGTGTATATATATATACACACACACACACACCAAAAATATGCATAAGGATATATACACACACCATTTGTTGTATAAGATGTATGCCGGCCCTAAAAAGTTTTTGGGGGTGGATAAATAAATTTATAGTGATTGATTTCTTTGTTATGATATGGATATCTGTTTTATTGGTATTCTCGTTATAGATACCTCTTTGCATAGATCTTAACAGCAGCCATTTCTAGCTGAAATTATTTCATTTGATGGCTAAGATGATCATATTCATGAAAATATCTCTTGGCTGCTTATTTTACTGCATCTTTTGATGAACAAAATTGAAATATTTGCCCATCTCTGAATTTTTTTATGAGGGTTTGCAATGAATGAATTTAGTGCTCTTAAAATTTGTGATGTTTGCAAAAGAATGACATTGTCATCTATTTGTTGACCCCATGCACATGCTGATTATGCCTTAGTGCAGGTTAAAGACGTACAAAGGTTTTGAGTTTTCAAGTTCTTCAAGTTAAAGGAATTGTTTTATTCTCTAGAACTTGTAGTAGGATCCAATGTTATGGCATATAGCTTGTTTTGATTCCCTTCAAACATGTATAGGCAGAAAATTTGAAAGTATGCCTTTTGTATGGCAATCTTTTCAGTCTACTATTATAATTTTTTGTAGTGGGCTAGCTTCTTCACAAGCTTGGTAGCTTCCCTGACACCTTGAGCAAATAAAAATAATTGTACCATGACCCTGTCATCTATGCATTCTTTGTTTTTCTTGGCTGGTAAAGGCAGCATTGCAACAATAAGATGTATTTATTGTGCCATCTAATGTAAGGGTAAGAACAGTAGTAGTATGAATGATTTATAGTTTCTATTCCTATACAACAATATTTCTGTGTTTAGTGAATATGAATCTGGTAGCAAACTTGTACAATGTACTCCCTTACATGCTTTTACTACTTATGTGTTTCTTTGAAGTACCATAAATAATGAGCTGTCTAGATAAGGATGACAGCAGCACTGTTGTTGGACATTTTGCTCTTGCTGCTGTAATATTCATGTGAAGTGCATTATACTGGGAAAATCTATCTCTGCCCTGTTAGTAATAATCTAAACCTTTCACTTATGCTTGATCGGTATGAAGTGTAATTCTCCAATAATACTTTTTGCTACAATAAGATTTGAACAGGGATAGGATGTGCATATATGATTTGAGAACTGATGAGTTTCCATCCAACCAAGAAATGACTTGATCGTATGTTTGAGTTGGGATTGATAGCATTAGAAAACACTCTTGGGTCTATATGGCTGTATATGAAATGCCAATGATGTTGACTTGTTCTCAACTTCCTCATCAGGTAGAATGTCATGCAGTATCGGTTCTGCCCAGGATATGAGTGGTTGGGTGGACAGCATAGCATGCTTATTTCTTGTACCTGCCTGTTCTCAAGCTTCCTGATTTAGATCTGGTGTTCCTAGTACTTTCATCATCTGTGTACAAGCTCTGACTCTGCATGTATGGTAAAGAGGAAAAAGGTGGTTGTGTATCTAAGGTGCATGGCTTTGCAAGGCTTGTGTGATGTATTGTTTGAGGATGTAGGAATTCAGTACTTGTATACCTATGTTGATAATTTGCAAAATGTGAAATCGTATAAGTAAGCTTATCAACCCTGTACTGAGTACTTGCTTGTCTTTTGCCTTGAACTATTATCATCTTCCATTGTTCTAAGTTATATTCTGATCTTGAGCTATAAGACAGACTTCCTGACACTTGTGAGTAGGAAGCGATATAATGGTTATGGCCTTGGCAAGTATGTTGTGGTTCATTTCTCAATCAACACAACTTGAATATGCCTTCACTCTGAATTCTAGAATTGAAAAGCTGAAAAGGTTGTATAGCGTGACTGCCTTGTATCGAAACCACTGCTGTCTATTACAGCTGCTGTAGTTGTCATTATTACCTGGCATTGGAAGCACTGCTGTATACTGCAGCTGTTCTAATTATCATGACTGCCTTGTATTGACAACACTGCTGTATCCTACAGCTGACCTCCTTGTCATGATTGGTCTGATATGCTCATGCGAATCTAGGACTCTTGAATTCTAAGTGGTACTGCCTTCAGCTGTAAGAGCAATTAATAATTTTTACCCATCTCGTTATGTATAATTGTTAATTGGGTGCTTTGTTCCTAGCAGACTGTGCCTAGATGGTTGAGAGGAATACCATATGCACTTGTGTTGGAGTTTCAGTAGTTAAAATCATCATCGTGCAGAATGGAAGAATCAAATCCCTGGTTAGAGTTCTTTGTTAGAGTTGATCAGTCTAGTGCAAAACAGTGGCTGTACCTCTTGGTATGAGCAAGATGTCTTAATAAAGCTATGTAATTTAATAGAATGTACATATTGTGACCTAATCTAAGCAACATCTCTAACTACCATAAGCTTTGATAGTATATGATTGATCGCCATTGGGATCCTCCTCCTGATACAGGGTCATGAGATTAATACTTGGTTTAAGGGCATGCTTCCTTCTTTCTTCTTGATTGATTGTCATTGTTGGGAGATATGACTACTCTCTGTTTTACTCTGCTTATGAGGCAATGGATGTATGACTGATCTAGGAAATGCAGACTTAAGTCCTCTCATACCATCTTGGATTAATATTATGGATATGTGCTCAGAATAACTAGACTATTCTGCAAGTTTTAATGTGGAGTACGAGCTGTAGGGTTAATGTGTTCTGCCCAGTTTGTATGGATAAGAAAATGTAAAGAAACAATACTAGAATCCTTGGGAAGGATATGCACTTGTGTTCCATGAATGCAGCCTCTTCTGTCTCATGTACAAATGGCATGTAGGATCCTTTAGTAATCAGGTTTGGCAGTACATTTAGCTAAGCCTTGACTATGTCAGACTTCTGAACAATAGCTTGTAAGAACATTTGGCGTGAAAAAAGTGTGGACTGTACTTGGCTGAAACTGCTAAGGCAGACCTTGATGGAGGTCCACCTTGCCTCTTCTGTAGGCCATCATAATTCAGTTCTCTTGTTGCCAAGGTATTACACTACTCTAACAAGACTAACACTGTTTGGGTTCATTACTTTTAAAGTTTTTCAAAGTAGTTAACATTTGTGATTCGAAGGAGAGGACCTTCAATGGGAAGCATAAAATGGAATTCTCCTTCACACTTAGTAATCTGTATTTTGCATGTGTTCTAATGATCATGCTTGGTTAATCTCCTGCAAGATGTGTGGTAGACTAAGACACATGTTACTTTGGTAAGGCTATGGGCTTGCTGTAGGTTGACAGTATAACTAGGCCTCGTATATTCCATGAAGTATTTTCCTACCCTGCTACGTAAGTCACCGCATTCGACATGTTCGAATTCATTGAGGATAAAATTCGGAACAAAATTGTTGCCAAAGAATCTGAGATAAAATTAATGATTAAATTCAGCTAACAGAAATTTTTAAAAAAATTATGAATATACCAACCCACCATTCAGAAAAAATCAGATTTCACATAAATAGACATGTCAAAAGAACTTTCAAGTTTCCACCAAGTATCTGCTTAATGTTTTGTTCAAAATGATTTAATGATTATCTGCTTTCCTAGATTCCACATTGAACCAAAATGAAAGAATACAAGCAAAATCGGACTCGGGTTTTTCATGTCATTTTCAAGTTCCAAATTTCAACTAATTTAGATTCATATCAATTTGTGTTCTCTTCCTGCTTTCAAATAGAACAGATCTGTCCAAAATTTCAAATTCCAAAATAATCAGTGTCTCAGATTCCAATAGCAAACTATTCCAGTAATAATGATAGATTTAGAATTAGGAAGATAACAGATAAATGATATTAGAACCTTGAAATTAGATTTATGCCTCCAACGTCATACCTCATTTTATGAAAATTAGATTTCCGTTTCCAGAAATTTACTTGTGTGTTTCAAAATTCAAATGTCTATATTAAGAAAAACAGATTTAGAATTTTCCATGTCTTGGCTGTTAGATTTTAACTCTGTCATAAATTGATTGAGATGAAAAAAACTTTGAAAAACATGTTGAATACCAATATTTAAAATGTTTCAAAAAAGTTATAGATCAGACTATTAAACAAGATCAGAATATTAAAAAAGTTATAGATCAGAATATTTAAATTGTTGTAAGCATAAACAAGATCCCCTAACGTTCTTGATATCAACTTATTTCTTTTTTTATTGAACATGGTCAAAATTGCTCCAGTTCCTCTCACAAATTGATGCACTTACTCCTTGACTCAAGTCTCAAACTACAAAATATTGTCGATCAGGAGTATCTACTCCATAGAATTGCCACCAATCATCTCCATCCGTGTCCTCCCTGTCATCTATCATTGATTGGGTTCCAAATAAACCATCACCTCCCCTGTATGTCCTGAGTTGCTTTCTTGTTTTCTTTGCAATATCTCAATCAAGAACAAGTTTTTCAATCATTGCATAAATCTCACCCATGACTTTACAATCATTTTCTTTTTCTATGTGATATAGTGTCAGCTCCAAATAACATGTTGCATGCAAATGGGTATGCATCATCTTCTATCTTCATCACAAATATCACATATTTCATTGTATTCAACTTCCACATTATTGAAAGCCTTTTGAATGACTTCTTTACAACGGTCCATACCCTCATAAACCATTCCAATACAAGGGATGTCAGCATCAACCATGCGAAACATGCTAACTATGGGTGCACACATTTTTAGAACCTTAATAGCATTTTCCCAAAAGTCATGTCTTAGGATGATCAGCGCTACATGCTTACCTTTAAAACCTTTTGCAAGAACATCTTCCCACTATTTGCTACAAACCACAAATCGAAGAGCTCCTTCTACTCAACAACTCTTTTTGAAGTGATAAAGAAAGGCAAATTTTGTGTCATGGCTTCAACAACTCCTTGGTTGCATGCCTTCTATATATGCTCAATGTAAGACGATGATTTTCATGAAATTGGCAATTATTCTTCCTCTTTGTACTGCCCCATGTTCCCAGGGAAACTTGGTTAAAACATGGAGTAGTGAATCAATGTAATGCGCCACACAAGGGCTCCAGTACATATGTGGGTACTTTTATGCTATCAACATTCTTGCCCCCACACAATTGTTGGCACTATTAATAACAACTTTGACCACGTTTTCTACATCAACTTCAAGAATTACTTCATCCAGAATGTTGAAGATATACTCAGAAGTTTTTATATGTTCCATGGCATCAATTACCTTAAGAAATGCAATGTCTTTAGGGCAATAGACCAAATATCTGACTAACCATCACCCAGAATGGTGCACCCTATTGACTTCCAAGAGTCTTTAATATTTGTCAATTTTTCAATAACCTTATTTTTTTATCTCTTCAAAACAATTGTCCTCACAACTTTTGAACCTTGTGTTGTGTACCTTTGTTAAATAAAATTGATTGTTGAATAGCATTTTTAAAATGACTCCTAACAACGTTAAATGGAATAGCTGATTCGTAAAAGAAATCAGCCCATGCATCATCAACCTACTTTTTTACAGGTTTTCATTAACTTTTCAGTGTTTCTGTCCCACTACCTTTTTGCAACATTACTGAGCTTGTGGACATGTCGAAGGAGTGAGATGTGTGAAATTTGGACCTAGAAAGTTCCTCTTGGATTCCCTTTTTTTTTGTGCCCTTTTATGAGTTACTACTAATGAACTATTGTAGTCTTTCTCCAATGCTACTTTTTATCTCAGGGGTGACATTCGGACATGCTTCAACACCAGCTCCTTTACCCCCTGATATGCCAAGAAGATGGTCCATTACCCTTGTTAATGTGGGTATAAAAGAGCACTGACATAAAATCCATGTGATGTTATTAGTTCGAATCTCATGGTTCATATATTTCCATCCTTCGGTTGTTGATTTTGGGGGTGCCACATTGAGGTAGCCTTTAGGAACGTGTTTCTACAATTTTTTTGACAAATTATATGTTAAAAATAAATAAAAATTAAATATTTTTTCTTGTTATCATACATTAAAAAAATTATAATATCTAAAATTAAAAATTGAACTTATATAATTAGAAAAATATAATTTTAAAAAAATTATAAAAATAAACTAAATTTTAAATAAATATCTTTAACCTATCTAAAAGATTAAAACATAAAACAACATAAATTATTATGCATTATCATATAAATAATAAAGTTATAATTTATAACTTTATATATATAATAATCTTAAAACCAAATTAAAAAAAAAGCTATTTAAAAAGTATAACAATTAAATTTTAAACTACATACTCTTTGAGTCTCGGCCTCCGTCGTCAACGAGTCTCGTTATTTGTAGTTCATTGAGGCTTAAAGCTTCGACTGTGGAGTTGTGGACAGGAGATGCAAAGTATCACGCACTAAGACGCAGTGTGAACGCATCATGCAGTCACCCTAAGTCTATTCTTCGTCGAGGAGAACGCAGTCAGTGCTGCCCACTGCAAACACAAGGGTTCATGTTTGCATTCACAAAAGAGAAACGGCAATGGCAGGGTTCATTTGGGTGGTTGTTTGCACAATGAAGAGTGACGGGCAACAAAACCAAAAATCAACCCTGAAAATTACAAATTTGGACAAATTTAATCACCTTTTTTTTAATATATTTGTTTTTTAAATTTTTTATAAAATCCATAAGAGTTTAATCACAAATTTAAATGAATTAGTTGGGTTTTTTTGACATTCACCAAATTTTGAATTTTTCCAATAAAATGTGGCGAATGCAGTTACTTAGCCTGCTACTATGTAGCTGATATTGCAGTGGGATCTCTAACTGTAAAAGGGAAAAGAACACCTTGTATACTCCACCTAGGAAACAGAACAGTCCTGCAGACCAGCAAGTAGCTTGATGCCCTTATCTTGTCTGAGACTCTGATACACCATCAGGTGAAAAGGTCTGTATGGTATCTCATACTCCATGGGGTTAGGACAAAACCCGAGACCTTGTGCTAAGTGATAGTTAGATACACTAAAGACTAAAGCTACTTCGTGTTATGGGTTTTAGAAACATCTCTATACTTATAATGCAATTATCCTTGAACTAAATGCTCTCTGCTAGCCAACAGACCAGTAGACTCTGTTATTGTGTATGAAACTAAACCCCGAGTGGTAACCATACAATTATGAGTATCAACTCTGTATTTTGAACTTGCCTATGAAATTTTGGTTATCATGATTATAAATATAGTTTCCATGTTTATTGAAGGAAGTAGCAAGTACAGTGTTGTTAATGTTGATTTATGACTATTATAATCCTAATGGACAATTCATATGCTATAAAGTTAAGCCCTGAATTGCAAACTATATTAAGCTCATTTTCAAATGGTATAAACAATAGTCTTGCTTGGTTATCAGAACAGTACAGACACTTGTCTCCATTTATTGACTGCCCTAATGGGCACATAGATCCTTTGAGCATGAAAGATCTGTATTTTGTATACAATTTCTGACAATCATGCTAGATCCAGCTGAAAATATATCCAACCAACATATCATGAGAAGCATCTTGTAGGTGATGTTGAATGTTTTAGTGACATGTTGGTACCTTCCCTGTACCTCGATCATGTTAAGAAACACCCTGAGATACCTTTGTTTCCTGTAGATGGGTGCTAAGTCACAAGGTTCGAGTTTGAATTCGAGTTCGACAAGGATAAAATTCGGTTTGAGTTCGGATAAAAATCGAAAAACAAAACGCCATTAAATTCGAAATGTAAAAAAAATAAAAACATGATTTAAAAATTTATAAAAAATAAAAACGTAATTATTAAAAAAATTAATAATAATAAATTTAAAAACATAATTATAAAAAATTAAATTTGAAACGTAAAAAACATAAAAACATAATTATAAAAAATGTAAAATATATAATTAAAAAATTAAAAAATCAAAAATAAATTATAAAATTAAAACAAAATTATAAATATAAACAAAACATATAATAAAATAAAACTAAATTCAAAATTATAATCAAAATGAAAACATAAAACATAAAATAAAATAAATTAAAACAAAACAAAAATAGTTAAAACCTAAAACCTAATATCAAACCCTCCGTCGTCGACCTACTGCATTGACCTCATCTACATCAAACCTCCAGCTTCGAACTTGCTTCCCCTGCCAATGGCCTTTCTTCAAGTGAAGCACACAAACATCAATATTACCCTTTGGACTCTCGGACTGACAAGTAATGCACAGACATTGGACTGAATTTCTATTTGCAGAGGCGGCGATGAGTAATTTTAAGAATGTAGCAAAGCCGCAAACTGAGTGAAGAGTATCCAGGGCCCGTTAGGTGTTGCGAGTAAGTTTTATACTTGTAGGGCCATAAGGGTTTTGTATCCGAGATGAAATCCGTGCAAGGGCAGCGGAGTAGTTAGGGGGTTGAGGGCCTCAATAGAAATTTAAGGAACACAAAAACGTAGACAAAGACAGATACAGTCACGATAAATTGCAGACCTAAAAAAATGATGTTTTTTCCATTTTTCTATGGCCAAATAAAAATCAGCAAATTTTGAATTTCATCTGAAAAAACCTCGTATCTTGTGACTTAGGATGGGTGTCATATGAATTTTGTCTTGTGAAGACCATCAAGGATGAAGGTGGTTATGCATCTCGTCTCTACTTCGCAGCATGCCCATAAAAATAAGCATTTGGCATACATAGATGAAGATTGGTAAGTTCAACCCTAAAATAGATATGTACGACACAATATCAAAGTGGGATGGTTTCCAAAAAGGAAGACCTTTGTGGGTTAAATCAAGAGAATGAATAACCCTAGAAACCTAATTGGTAAACCCATCAACAGGTCCCTTTAGCTGTGAAAGCAAGAATGATGGTTTGGAGGAATAGGGTAGTATGTTAGTGAAAGCTTTTGAGGTCACGAGGTATCCTAACTAATTTATGTTAGGTTAAGGAATTTAGAGTTGTGAACCCTTACCCACCAGTCTCGGGAAGATTAACAAATGCTCAAACAAGAGATTAAATGAATCAAGTTAGTGATTCATTCAAGGGCAGAAATTGTGATTAGTTAACATTCTCTTTTGTCAAGTTGAACGGCAATGGTCATAGAAAAATAATAATAATAAATAGGCCCAATTTTTTGGTTCTGAACAAAAGGGTTGTTATATACGGTCTTTTATTTCAAGGCATATACATGCTCACTTTTGTTACATAAAAGAATGAAACACACAGGACATCATAAAACCATGTAACAATGCTATAACTACTCAAATCAAAATTAGGTACAACATACACGTAAAGAACAATATGAAGTTAATTGTCATATATGTGTGACAATTAACTACAATGCTATAACTACTCAAATCAAAATCAGGTACAACATACACATGTAAAGAACAATATGGAGTTATATGAAGTTAATTGTCATATATATATATATATATATATATATATATAATATATATATATATATATATATATATATATATATATATCAGGTACAACATACACATGTAAAGAACAATATGGAGTTATATGGAGTTAATTGTCATATACATCATACTCTATCCAACATAACATCATATATACAATCTCATGTGTCACCTTCCTCCCTACATGGGTGAGAGGCTACACTCTATTGTGACACAACTCCTCTAGCCGCTCCAAGGGATCGAGTCAAAGATTGCCCTCTAGAACACAATCCTTATGCCTCTCCCTGGACCACAGCCAGTAGCCTCTCTAATTCCAAAATCCGTGCTCCATCAACATGCTACCTCACTATCCCACCAGATATGGTGGCCATGTGCATTGCTTGCTCCCTCATCAAGGCATGTTCGGTGTCTATGACCTATTGCATCAGTGCAACAACCCCTCGTGTGACAGCTACGGTAGATGTGGAATGACTTGGGTCCTATCCTCATCTCTGTATAGCTCTCGTCACTTCTTCTATGAGCCTAAATGACCCAGTATGAATCCCAACCAATGGCACCATTGGATCCAACATCACCGCATTATCATGTTGTGGAAGAACATCATCCAATATCTCATGGTGCATGGCCTCAATCAAGGAATGCCACCTAGCTTTCGTCTCTACAAAACCACACATTAGACCTTTATATATCAAAATCTCCATATCTACATCACGGCCTTATTTTATAGCATGACAATTTATGAGTCCAGGAAAAATGGCGATCATAAAACCAATCTTAATACCTTGATGTGTTGGCTCATCACAAACGACCTCTCCATCATGTCGACCACCAAGGACTACATCATCTTTGTCATCCTCCCTCCATCATGCCCTAAGGCCCAACTCCAATCTCCCCCTCTGCACTAACAACACTGACAATCTCAATCTCATATAGCAAGCACGTCTCTCCCAATCTCCAAAATACAAAGTCCCTGGGTCCTAAGTAACTTAGCCTCTGTTGGGGCACCTCAACCTCCACTCCCTCCCCCAAACCTAGGGTCCCTGCTCTCCCTGTTCCTCCTCAAATGGGGCAGGCGCCTATGTCGGCATCTTGCCTTGGACTCCCTGCCAAGATTCCCATCTAAACAGGGACATGGACATCTACCTCGTCTTCTGTCTCCACTTCTACCTCCACTCATCATCAATGTCTCCCCCACAATGTCGAGGAGTGTGTCGAGGTCTCAAAACCAGGAATCATAACTATGGTCCATGTCCTACCCCCAACAACTAGCTCACATGTCTTTCCCTATAAGAGGGCAAGGTCATGGTGTCGTTGAGTGTGGTAGCCCAAACTACCCAAGTACCTAATTCCATGAATGTGGCTCTACCCACTAGGTAAAGTGCCCTATTAGCTCAACCACACTATAGATGGCCAAGTCGACCATGCATCCGTTGTCCCCATGTATGAAGTCCATGGGATGACATCCCCCTACACTTTCTCTAGTCTCAATTATAACCAATCCTAGATCTCACAAAAGGCTCCCGATCCCATTGCCTAACTCAAGGCAAATTTCTTGCAATCAATAGTGGTGTCCCTATCAACCTATACATGGGGAACCACTCATAGATCCACACAGAGAAAAAGTATAACTATCCCTATTGCCAAGTGTTCCTATGTTAGGATGCTGTAAAAATGTGCACTAGCTACACCCATGTTGTAGACTGTGCCCTACTCTAGAGTTGTCCAACACATCACAATAACAAAGGTTGGTACTCCTCCATTGGACCTATGATATAAGCCCTAGAATTGCCTTCTTGATATCCAAAATCAGCATTGCAAATACATCCCTCAGTTGCACAGTGTAGGAGTGTGGGTGGCAGTCATTTGCCCCACTGACCCATCGGACCAATGCTTATCTCTCTCCTTGTGTATCAAGGATATCACATATCATAAGTGCGCCCTTGATTAGCAGGCTCAAAATAGCATGGACATCTTCTAACAATATCACAACCTCCATAGTGTCCTCATCCACCACCCATTGGAATGTGTCTTCCCATGTCTCCCATAGATTTAGGAACATCACAAATAGGTTATTAGGATCCAAGGGCACCCGACACATATCCATAATCCCGTCAAATACCAGACTGATCAGCATGGCTCTATCTACATTTGACAATCTGGCCAATAACTTGGGTAGCCAAGCAACATCTACAATCTGCCATAGTCGAACTAGGACACTCCTATAAAATGCCAACCAACATAACCCAATCAATGTCTTGCCATACAAAAATCAAATAAATACACTAAATTTTCAAAAATCACACTCACTTATAGATTTATAACTACATCTGCGAGTTAGTCATTGGCCATGTACTAAATCTATACATCATCGACCATCGAACAATACGTCATCAGACATTTACAGCCTATCCTACTACATTGATTGAGTTCAATTTTCTATTTCATCGACCATGTTCAGTTTTCTACTTCATCAACTATCTCTATCAATACTACATTGGTCATTTCAAGAAATCAACTACATAAGCCATCTAACATAACGTCATCGACCATGTTGCGATTTCTTGTTAGAAAAACATCATCGGCCACACTGATGATGTTATGCAAAAACATGACCCAAATAAATTCTCCTAAAAATCCCATTTTTCAAAACATATTTCCAATAAAAACCATTATCCCTCATTTTAACCTATATTTTGACACCTTTTTGGGGAATGTTCCGCCTAATGAGTTTTCCCCAACACTCATTTTTCTATTCCACCCTTCTCATACTTAAACACAAAACCTACCTCAATAATTGTTGTAATTGGTCCTAGGCATTCACCCTTGCGTCCGCCTCTACATCCTCTCGCCATTGTCTCTCTCTGCACTGGAAATGGTTTTCCCAGAGCTCCAACATCTCAAACCTATAAATAACAATGACTAAACAAAGAAGCCGATGAGATGTGGGTGAGTTGGTAAAGTCATTTGGTTGTTTCAAGCTACACCCAGGTTCAAATCTCACTAAGGCATATGAGGTCGGATGTGGTCATTGGTTGTATTCTTGAGGCCGGTTATGGTCGTTGTTGGTATTCTCAGGGCCAGTTATGGCCGTTGATATTATTATTAGGCCGGTTGTGGCCGTCGGTGGTATTCATGAGCCAATTGGCTATTTGGGATATGTGGAATATGTGGTAATATTTGGAATACATGTGGTTGTTAAATCACTTGAGGATCTAGGGCCCTGATTGTGTCCCAGACCGATTTGTAAGCTCCTAGTCAAAAAGTCGTTACCAATCAAAACAAATTACTAAACAAAGGGCCATGTCCCCTATTTGTAGCCTCTAATTCCAAAATTTCAAACTTTCAAGAATTATCTTAGATTCCATAAATTGGTAAATTTTGCCCTCACCATGGTTGGGAGCCCTCATATCTTTGTTTCCATACCTCCTATCGACAAACCAGCAGAAACGTCAAAATCTTTGCATCAAAAAAAAATTTATGGTAGTAACAAAATATTTTTGCAAAAAAATTGAAAATTTGCTTATTTTATGGGCCTACCAAACCCATCACAACAATGTTTTGGCACCTTACACCATCATGTTTTTCACCTCAACACCACTTTGGCACTGTACACCATTTTGCTCCTTAAAACAACTTAATGAGTGAAGGTATGTATGTTTTATTTATTCACTTCCATCTATCTTAAATTTATCCTTATTTATTACAGCACTTGCTTATTATCTATGTTGCTCTATTCTTCTTCAAAAGCACCAAACCGCATTACACTATTGTTGTGCGTGATGAGCTTGGGGTGAAGCATATGTATCTACCTTATTTTCACTTACTAACATTTGTTATTCACATGACTCATCGATGCATCGATCTCCCCGAGTGTAAGCCATAAAAAGTACTTTGGGATTAGGGTGGGGCGATTCATGGTGCTTTGTGAGAGTTTCTTGTCATGATCATCTGATATTAATGCCTCCTCCATTCTCGCCATTCCTGCCATGACATTTGTTTGCTTACCCTCTGAGGTTCTCATTCCCCCTTCCACTCCACTTTTTCTCGTTTGTGGGCCTCTTCCCAACGTCATCAATGAGGCTATGACGTCTTACAGTGCCTCCAACTTGGCCAACATCATCGACCAAGATGATCGCATACTATCTATTGGACACTCCTCTATGCCATTAGTCAGGCCAATGGCATCATCTAAGTTTGAGTTTAGACTTTTAGGGTTTGGATATGTATTTTAAGGGTTCTTGATTGTCATTTCTCAAAAAGCAAGACATCCAATATGCTTTGTTCATGCACGCAAATCCACCTTAGTAAGAAGAAGAGGAATTAGAGCTATGGAGCTTAAACTCGAGAAAGACTAGTTTGCACAAGGGCTTGAAGATTTCAAGAAGCGAAGTTGAACTAGCAAGGAATACATAGTCTTTCGAGTCCCCAACTAAGGTCGACTTAGGTCGTTTTCTTTCCATCTTGACTTCACCTACAACCATCTTGCAAAAAGTACCACTTAAACCAAGGGGGGAATTAACAAGCCGACAAGTCAACTCAAGGTAAGTATCCTAGCACTATACTATTTATTTCATTACTTTGATGGTTACATTATATTGGTATGTTTATGTCTTCCATGTTTAGATTCATATATGTTTGTATGTATATTATTATCTTTACATGTTTTATCTCTTTATTTACACCTCGTGGTTACCCTCTACTACCGCCCTTACAACCCTTAGTTTTAATCTCAATCACCATATTCGATAAATTTAATCGATAAATTTTGAAATTCGCCAAATTTCAATCAATCAAAAAAAAATTGTAGAAACTTGTAATTTGATTCATAGGAATCAAATCGTGAATCAAAAAAGTGAATAAATTAAAACAAACGTGAAAAAGTGAATTAAACTTCATCTTTTAGGGTTTGACCTTTGCAAACGCTTTAAAAAATTGTATTTTCATTTTCTTTTCTTTTCATTCCAGCATTCAATATTTTTGTTTGCCCTATTGTGTTTGCATTCACTCAATGGGAAACCCTATTGTGTTCGCATTCACTATTTTCATTTGCCCTACCCTACGCGACAACCCTACTCAACCACGCAACACTGTACAACGTCCTGTAACGATGTACCCTGTCATTACTCATTATACGCCCTGGGAGTGGAAGCCACCCAAAAATTGCCCTTTGCTGCCAAAATGTCAACATTTAATATTTTGAGATTGATTAAGATTTTCGCGGCATACATCTTCAATATCCACAAGGAACAAACTTATAAATCTACGTTGTCGATACGGATATAAGTACGAGAATTGGATATGGGGATTTTTTTGGGGGATTTGGACACGGCCGTACAAAAATATATTTAAAAAATAAAAAATGTAAAAATATGGCCATATAAGCAAAATTAACCACATAATATGCATAGAGGAAACAAAATAAGTTAAATAACCACAAAACATACTCATAATTCAATGCCAAATATCATAATATTCAACGATCGAACTTAGATTAGTTTTATAATAGGTACATAGTGCAAATGTTACAATGTAGGACAAAAATAAAGACAACTCAGCATATTCATGATTCACTATATTCATTTTCCTCTTCAGCTACGATGTCTTCATCAACATGTGGTTCATTAGAACCACAAGAAGCAACAGTGCCACTCCACTCCCACTAGCTCCACCATGCAAGTCGAGTGAAGCACCATCTAGCTCTGTGTCAAGCAATGAAAGGAAGGCAATGGAGGTATCCAAGTTAGTAGTCAGGAAGGCAAATGTGAGGTAAAAATGTGATGTTATTTACTTTTGATAAAATGAGTGTGAAAGCTGATTTTAGGGTATAGAATCCACTTTAGTTTGTTTTTAATTGTATTTTGAAGTCCAAGTTTGACTTTTCATTAGGCGAAATTGAAAAAAAAAAATGTTTTTCTACACAGATACTGCATGGATACGCCCAAGATACGTGATGGGGCCGATGGATACGCCCGAATACATCACAGGATGTATCTGGGCGTATCCACAAGCCCCAACGTATCTGGGCATATCCACAAGCCCAATCACATATCCTAGCAATATCCCCTACGTATCCCCGCATCGAAGGCAGTATTGTATCGTACCCAGCAAGCTAATATGTAGTATCCGATAACATAGTTATAGATTATAATGTATTTACATTCATACCTTGTGGCTTTTCTAATATTATTATATTATAATATAATAAATAAATTTATAATTTAAAATAATATATATTGATATAATATAATATAATAATATAGTTTATAGGTTTATTAAATATACTATATTATTAGTTATATTTTATAATATATATATATATATATATATATATATATATTATAAAATATAACTAATAATATAGTATATTTAATACACCTAACAATTATATTATATATATTTTTTATTATATAGATTCAAAATATATTAGATGTCTATATTTCTTTAAGTCGAATTTAATCACGAATTTTACCGCTGATTTCTTTAACAACGAATTTTATCATTCACGAATTCAAACATGAATTCGAATGCAGTGACTTAGGTTTTAATACTTCATGTTTACCACCTAACGGCATTCTACATATTCTAATTACTTTTGTTTATACCATTGATCTAGTTAGGGCTACGCTTGCTATTGTATGTGTAGATTACCATATTATATCCCTTATAATCTCCTTTGATCACGGCCCTTGTCTATAGCCCCGGACTGCTTTGTGGACTGGTGCATTGTATATGTGTCGGATGTAGTTTGGTCTTCTACATTTTCCTATATTAGAGGATCCTTATATTGTTGGCCATTCTTAACCTACATGCACAGTCTACTTTCAAATGAGTTTTCTTATAACTATATTATATTAATCGCCAACTTCAGATCAATACTATGTTGTCTTGTTCAAGGTTATGTTTGAAGATGGGTAGTTCTGATGACTTTGCTAAGCCTGTTTATGTTTCAAGGAATCCCTATGAAATAATTGCACTAAACGCAGAAGGATGATGTCTTAAATAGTTGGAAAATGGAACTCAAAAGTCCTAAATTTGTGCAAATAACATGATTTATATATTTTTTTTTATAAGACAAAAGAAAATAATCCAAACTGCAGCTAAAAGCACGGAAAAGTCCTTGAAGCCGCCATTTACCAAATCCAAGTTGATCCTTGTATGAAGAAAAATATTCTTTATCCTCCTTTACCGTAACATCTCTAACTAGGGCATCATATGCCTTTCTATCTTCCATTTCTTGAAGCCTTTCGAGGCGATCCTTCAGCTCTTTACTCTGCAAAAGTATATATTTATGAAACTTGTCAGCAACTACTCTACAGAAATGGATTAAAATCATCAAATAACATTGAAAGAGTCCAGACCATAGATGCATGTTTGGCATCCATATCAGAACTGATTTACTTAAAAAATCCGAATATACATAAATATTATGTAGTGTTAACCTTCTCCCTGGGCTTTGGGCTTGCAAGAACAAAAGAGACACCAGCAAGCACACTAGAAAGTTGTGGTCTTCGAGAAGGTTCCATTTCAAACCATATGTCTCTGATAACTGTGTATGGAACTTCATCAGAAAAGACGTATTTTTCTGCAGATAAGAGAATTTCAGAAGACTCTATATTCGAGGAGGAGGATGCCACTTCCAAGAACTTCCGAATAGCAGAATTGCTCTTCAGAACAAGACCATAAGGCTTGAATACCTCACCCATATCTTCCAAATCATAGCATGCTCTTCATGCAATCATCAATGGCCCTACAAAATAAGGAAGTCACCAAGTTTGTTATAACTGATTGACAGCGTCGCTTGCTCTTGTGAATTAACATACAAAGAACTTGTCAGCATGCAAACATCTGATGTTTATACCTTCAAAATGACATGGTAAACTTCTACGCATTTAAATAATTATAGCATAAGTGACCAAGGGAGAGAAACTTGTAATATTAGATGGAATACAAGGGATAGTCAAAACAATCATGGCAATAAAAAGATAGAAATAAATGGAAGTACAGGAAAAAATACAGCATTAACAAATTAAAGCTAGACTTTCCTGAAGTACTTTGATACAAAAAATGTTTTTGAAGTGTAGAGATAAGATATTGTCAGGTCCCTTTTTTCGTGGACATTGACAGACTTGATGATTAGCCTATTAGACGACCTTCGTAGGCTAATAGGATGGATAGAGGGTCATAATGGAGCTTGGCTTGACTTTGATTCGCAGAATTTCTACATTTGGTTTTCATTCAGGGTCTTTCAGACATGTTTGCTTGATGCTCCTATTTTTTAGGGATATTTGACATGCAGTGGAGCACCTTTATTTTGGTATGGTCATGTGCAGAATCACTCCCTGATTCACCTGCTTCGATCGGTTTGAGGATCCGACGTATATTGAGGGAGATATTAATATTTGATTGATTTAATCAAATATTAATTATTTGGTCTCATTAATAATTAATTATTAATTATTAATTATTTGGTTTAATTTTAAATTAGAAACCCTAATGCTAATTTAAGAAAACCCTAATTAGGGCAAGCATATCTTTTGAGGGTATAAGGGTTTCACATGGAGGCCATTATTGATTATGTATGAATTGATTATTGATTTTGAAGAAATTCAGATAAGCAATTTGGAGCTTTTGTTTTGATATTCGAAGGGATATTACAGTGGTATCAAAGCTTTTACTTAGGTAAAGGAGCCCCTAAGTGAGGGACATCACAGTGGTATCAGAGCTAAATTCCTGCCATCCTGTTGGGCACATCAGAACTAATGTCTTGCCATCCTGTTGAGTAGTTCCAGGTTCAATTCGATTATCAGTATGGCTCTAAGAGGGGTCAAAGATTTGGAAGAAAGCATGCACAATGCAAAGAAGAAATTAGATCATCCATCTCAGCAAGCAGATGACACTCTAAAAGTTTTGGAGGAGTTGGACACTTATTTAGGCAAGGTTGAGCATTCAAATACTTATGAGATGCAAACAGCGTTATTTCCAGCGTTTGATTCGTTGGTGAAGCCCCGATTATTGAGACATCATGATGAGGTGGTAAGACTTGCAGCTCTCTCTTGCATTAGTGAAATGATGAGGATCATCGCTGGCTTTGATTTTCATGATGATCAGATTATGAGAGAGGTACTTTATGCCATGGTAAAAAGCTTCGAAAAGTTGGATAACATTAGAGACCCTCATTTCTCAAGGAGGGCAAGATTACTTGAAACATTTGCAAGGTATGGATTTGAAAACGTTATGATGTTAGTAGGTTGTATTGGTGAAATTCGCATGATGTTTAAAATATTTTGGAATATTTTAGATGAGTTTCATTCTAGCAATATATTGGCATCAATGCACTCTATTATGTTCACAATCTTGTTTGAGGAGGATAAAATTTCCAAACTCTTGGCAGAAGATTTATGGTATGTCTGGACAAAAGGGAGAAATGTCTCACCTAGAGCTTGCATGTGGTTAAAGAATTTAATTAATAGGCCCAAGGATCGTAGTGCTTTCCCTATGACATGCAGCCACTTGCATGATGAGTTTGACAGTCATGCTGATCCAATACAGGGAGATATTAACACATCTTCAGGTAATGATTTATCTGCATTATCTTCACAGGCAGGAGTAGTTGAGGATGTTGTGGATGAGCTTTGTCTTAAGGTGAGTTTAACTCAGGGTTAGACAGTGAGGATGAGTCTGATGCTTGCATTCAGAGTGTGGAGGTGTACTCAGATGTTAGTACACTGAGTGTGGGTGATGAGTATGTTTCTATAGCTGCTTATGAGGAGCATGTGGCTGAGGCTCACACACATATTCAAGACTTGGGAGTACCTGATTTTGAGGAGTTTGGGATACCAGTGGAGTCGAGTCTCCAGATTGATTCTTCTCACACATTTGACAGTGTGGTACAGTTAGTTGTGCCACAATTACAGAGGGATCAGTTATGGGATGGATTAACACCATCTTTTGTAGATGGAATTTGCAGTTGCCCAGTACACAATCTACAGTATCGACACATCCAGGGCAGTTGTGATTTCAGAGATTGGTTGAGTTGTGTTCGCCAATTTGATTATGGGTTCCTCTTTGTTTTACTTCTGATGATATTGCAGGTACTCACATTGATTCACAGCAGTGCAGGGCATAACTACATTTGGGATCCAGGAGGATTGAGTGGTTCATTGTTCTGAGATTGCTTGGGGACAAGCAATTTCAGGAGGGGCGGATTGTCATGTCCCTTTTTTCGTGGACATTGACAGACTTGATGATTAGCCTATTATACGACCTTCGTAGGCTAATAAGATGGATAGAGGGTCATAATGGAGCTTGGCTTGACTTTGATTCGCAGAATTTCTGCATTTGGTTTTCATTCAGGGTCTTTCAGACATGTTTGCTTGATGCTCCTATTATTTAGGGATATTTGACATGCAGTGGAGCACCTTTATTTTGGTATGGTCATGTGCAGAATCACTCCCTGATTCACCTGCTTCAATCGGTTTGAGGATCCGACGTATATTGAGGGAGATATTAATATTTGATTGATTTAATCAAATATTAATTATTTGGTCTCATTAATAATTAATTATTAATTATTAATTATTTGGTCTAATTTTAAATTAGAAACCCTAATGCTAATTTAAGAAAACCCTAATTAGGGCAAGCATATCTTTTGAGGGTATAAGGGTTTCACATGGAGGCCATTATTGATTATGTATGAATTGATTATTGATTTTGAAGAAATTCTTCTGTGAAGACTGAGCCAAGGGTTCCAGGATTCTATTGCAGTGGAGAACGTTCCCTCTTCATTGTGTGCGATTTAGAGGCTGTGAGATATCAGCTGATTTATTGCCAAAGTGAGAGATAGCTTCATCCAGAAGTTATCATAGAATTTCAGGGTTGAGAGATAACTTCACACAGAAGTTATTACAGATATTCCAGGTATTTATTTATTCTTGTTTTGATTCAATAAATTATACAGCTAGAGATCTTCTGTGCTAGAAACGTATATTTCAAATCAGGGGTTGAAAACAGGGAAGTTGTGCTTAATTGGCGGCCGTACAAGTCCGTACAGGTCCGTACAGATCAGCGCAGGTACCGACCTCGGCAGGCAGAGAGCTTCCAGTAACCGACATCGGTCGACTTAGGACCGACGCCGGCAGAAATCCGACCGACAGTCACCGACGTCGGCGATATATCGACCGACGACGGCGTCTGTGTGTCGACACAGAAAGGCCGAGACCTTCCAGAATCCAGTTTTCACTTCCAGTTTTGCTAAGCCAGAGTTTTTAAGACTGTATTTCATTTTTATATGCATAAGGAAGGACTGCAATTGTAATAGTTTAGAAGGACATCTTTTGTAATCATCTGAATGAATGATAAGATCTGTGATTTGTTTATGCATACTTGAATCTACTCTGCAGTTTGTATCTGTGATCAGAGCTTCTTGTGTTTGCATATCCCTAAGTAAGGGACATCACAGTGGTATCAGAGCTTTTGTGCAGATAAGAGAGCCCCTAAGTAAGGGACATCACAGTGGTATCAGAGCTTTTGTGCAGATAAGAGAGCCCCTAAGTAAGGGACATCACAGTGGTATCAGAGCTAAATTCCCAATTGGTTGGGGATACCACAGATATTCATTAGAATTGACAAGAATACACAAAAGCCACCTGAAACACATGGAGATTTTGATAACTTCCAAACTTTCAAGCAACGAGGACCAACAAGTCCTCTTCTCATAGACTTGAGAAAAAATCCAAGCCAACTTTATGTGCAAACCTGCCTCCTACTTCAGATAGTTAACCACGATAATACAAGCATGGCAAATAGCAATGACTCAAACTTAAAAAAATGTTTAGTAAGGAAAGGAATAACAAACAATTCCACTTAGCAGAGGAGTCGTCCATGAGCAGTCAATGGGACAGGGAAGTAAAGGTGACAGAATTACAAGAAACTGATAATCAAGATGTGGAGCAGAGCTCATTTATGATAACAGAGGAACAATTCTTCACTCACATCAAGAAATCTTTCATCAGCATGTAGTGGTCAGCTGCTATTTTGCGGCTTACTGTCCCCATTTTTCTCACCAATTATTAAATGAAGTTGCCACTTTTTCACTTATTTTAACTTACTGCTAAAGTGCTAATTTTAGCATAAGCAAGATCACCTGAAATTTAATTAGGACTGAAGGCATAGTTTATATTTGAGCAAACAAAATTTTGGCTTATCATAGACACTAACAACCAGGTAAGGTCAGTTATTACCACAACAATGCATTTTTTTTTCAAAAGTTAACAAGATCAGAACAAATTCCCACTCATAAGAGATATAGTGTTTCCACAGCCCATAAGATTTAGAGAGAACAATTTCTGAATAAAACTGTGATGTTTTTTAATCAATGTTTTGGATCACACTTTGTGATCCATCATCAGGAAGAGGATAGAGGTGATCCTCTATCCTCTTCAATTCTATCATCTTCCTGATGATAAATCAGAGTGTGATCCAAAACACCAATCGAATAACAGTGTATATAGTTTTACCCAGAAGTTGTTCTTTCTAAATTCCTACTCACTGGTTGAACTGACAAGTGTGTTCAGAATATAAAGTTGGTCCAAGTTTGTCAATTTTCTATCTGCTGTGCTGATCCTGGAGTAAGAAAGCTTTTGATTCATCGGAATGAGGAACCAGTGGTAAAATTTGGACTTGTTGCAGTTTGAGAGGATAAAACCTAAGTTACCGGTTCTTCATTTTTTCCCAGCATGGGGTTTTGGGTTCGAACCGGGTGCAGGTACGGGTCCAGTTTGCCGTCCCAACCCCCAGGTTTTGTCCCTAAGCACCTGGGTATGTCAGGGTTCTTCTAAGTTACCGGTTCTTCATTTTTTGCCAGCATGGGGTTTTGGATTCGAACCGGGTGCAGGTACGGGTCCAGTTTGCCGTCCCAACCCCCAGGGTTTGTCCCTAGGCACCCGGGTATGTCAAGGTTCTTCTGGTTGCATTGGTTTTGGTGAAAAAATGAAAAGAAAATTGTTTTTGACTGCTTTGACTGCCATATGCTGTTGGTTCGTCGTGGTTTGTCCCTGGGCACCTGGGTATGTCAGGGTTCTTCTGGCAGAAGAACCCTGACATACCCAGGTGCCCACCAGAAGAACCCTGACATACCCAGGTGCCCAGGGACAAACCACGACGAACCAACAGCATATGGCAGTCAAAGCAGTCAAAAACAATTTTCTTTTCATTTTTTCACCAAAACCAATGCAACTAAATAATAAAAAACACATTCCTAAACCCTAAAAGCCAAGTATAAACAAAATCAAAAGCTAAAACCAACACATGATAAAAACAAAGTGACATAAGGAAAACCACTTGCCTCTTATTTTTCTAATCTTTTCACTCTTTGGGCCCGCTCTTTGCTTGACTCCCTCCATACACTTCACAGTTGGCTGATGACCATGCTACTAAGTCCCTGTCGCACCTTCACAAGTCCTCAGCTTACAATGATCCCAGAGTACAAGGAGGGGACATCAAAGCATTGGGATATAGATCCAGAGGTCGTTAACTTGAATACTTCCATTTCCCGCTTCTCATTAGATGACATTGACACTCCTTCAGCTTCGACGACACACAACTTAGCTAGCAAGAGTGGGGTGGTGGTAGTCCATGTGGTTCTAATGAACCACAACATGATGTTGATGCAGACATTTATGTTGATGCTCTTGATGAAGAGCAAGATGACTACGAAAATTAACATTTAAGTTTTAAGACTTTAAGTTTGATGTAATTAATTATAGCCACGGGATAATATCATAATTATTGATGTTTAATATTTATCATTTATGTTTAATGATTATCATGACATTTGGCATTCGGTTAATATTTACTATTTTCGGCATTTTGTGATTATTTTCATATTTCATTTTTGATAGCAATATGCATACTATATGGTTAATGGCAATGTCACTAATTTCCTATGTAATAGGCTATAATTTCTATATTTTTTTATTTTTTATATATTTTTTGTACAGACAAACCCAAAATGAACCTCAGGAAAAACAAATCACCGTACCGGCAAACCCGGTTCTTCAAACCCGAACCCGAACCAAAAACAAACTGGTAACTTAGGATAAAACACTCGGTACAACAAAGCAAATGAGAGAAAGCCCAGGGCTAAACCATACAAGGCAAGAACCCTCCCCCCTAGATTCAACGAATATAAGTGTTACAATTTTGGACAGACAATGAAAATTAGTATAAAACAGAATTTAACTTTCAATTCAAAAACAAAGAAAAAAAGAAAATATTTAAGGGCTGGCATTATTCTTATGTGTTAAGCACTAGCTCAAGTCTTGTAGACATTCATAAATCACAAAAACACCAAGTTCAGAGACCAACATATTTCTAGTGGTTCTGAAAAAAAAAAATCTTCCACATTGTGTAGATAGATAGGTTATACTGAATACAGAGAGCTCCAGTAGAATAATGAGATTGCCAATAGGGTTCTTCATCACCAGTTGTTAAATATCTCTATTTCTCAATGAAACAAAATGAACCTTAAGCTATGCATGTCACTCTACATTTACCATGAGATGTACCTAAAGCATTTAAGCTACAAGAATATTTACCATATGGTCTTCCGAAGTTTAGAGTGATACAAACAATCCTTATAAGGAAAACAAGCACATACGCTTATTGACTAAGCTTGTGAAAATCCACTACCTGCATTATCATGTGACCACCATATGTATTTTTCAAGGGGATAAAAACTCTATGACACCTTTTACTATAGATTCCTAAGACAATTATTTTGTCATTCATAATTTTTTTTCAACCAACAATACCATGATAAAGAATAACAAAGAGAAGCCAAACAAACTCCCATGTGATTTCATAGCATTTAACCAATCATTCTATGCCACATCTCCTACAAAGCAATACAAAAACATCAAACAAGTAATGTGCTACAGCCCTAACCTATCTCATGTATGAGGATAGGAATAGCCAACTTGTGGCTTACTTATCCCTCTGATGCTATATCACATTTCTCTATACATTCATTTGGTTAGTAGGTCGGCCTATGGAGTAACCATGGCCTAGATAGACTATATATAGGAGGTAGAGGGTAATTGTTTATTATCATATTGTGAATTCTGCTCTTATTGAAGCTTGTGGAGGTTGCCCCCTCGAAGTAGCTTGTCTATTATCATATATTCTGATATATTTCAGTCATATTTGGATATATTTCTGCTATTCTACTTTATTGTTGAAGTAATTTCATTACAAGTGGTATCAGAGTTGCGATTTGGGCAATCTTGTGGGCGAAAACCTAATTTTCTAAATTTGGTTATATCTGAAAAACAGTTGCGAAATTCTCTGAAATTTTTTTTACTGGAGGTGCGAAATAATTAAATTAAGCTTCCATTAAAATTTCAGATTATTTGGATCTGTTTTACAAAAGTTATCTCCATTTTAGTGTTTTTCATAAAATTGCTTTATAGTGCGCAATTCAATGAATTTTTCGGAGTTATTTACATTTTTGGAAAGCTTAGAAAAATTTGGCTATGGTATGTTCTTTGTATGTTTTAATTTGAGGCCGACATAATTCCAAAATCGCTTGGTCAAAGTTGGGTCAAAAAGTGCCAATCAAGGTCGACATCATAAAGCCCTTTTATGGCAGGTCCACAAACTCGGGGCCGAGGAAGGGGTGCTGAAACTCCAGGTAAAACTCCTAACAACGAAGAGATGGAGTCAAAAGGGGGATGTACTAGACCCTTTGTACCAGGGTTCTCTGACATAGATCATAACGTGAGCCAACTTGACTATAGTGTGCAAGGCATTCAGAGTGAGGTGCAAGGCATACAATCTAATATGAAATTCATACAAGATAGTTTGGTGGATATCGTGACTTTGAAAAATAATCAGTCAAATCATCTAGCTAACGCTATTGCACAACCCCACCAGGGTGGTTCTCCCAACCAGTCTACTTCAAATCTAACTACAGTACCACAGAAGAACCTGTTACCAAAGGTGGATATGCGTATTTTTGATGGAAAAGATCCACTCAATTGGATCAACCAAATGGAGAATTTTTTTGATCTACATCAGATCCCAGGTGGACAAAAGGTTACCATGGCATCCTTGTATCTTGAACCTGATCAATTCATTTGGTATCGATGGTTGTGTGCTCAAAAGAAAAAGATGACTCTCAATGTCACTTGGACAGTTTTTACAGAGGAGTTGCAATTACACTATGGCAATAGTGTGACAGAGAATTACTTCAACCAACTAGCAAAATTGCGACAAACTGGCTCCGTCAAGGATTATTTTCATCATTTTTAGAACCTATCCTTACGAGTGGAGACAATTTCTGAGAACTTGAATGACCTATTTTTGGGTGGACTCAAGGACCACATTCAACATGAGGTACGCATGTTTAATCCACTTTAAGATTTCTGATTCTATTATCATGGCACGCAGAGCTGAGGAAAAATTCATAGCCAATAAGAAGCAGCGATTCACTCACTTCAAAGATCGTAGCATATCGACACCAACATTTCCTCCACCTACCAGATTGACCCCACAGCAAATTGAAGAGAAGCGTGCAAAAGGATTATGTTTCGATTGTGATAGCAAGTGGAGCAAAGGACATAGATGTGCTGAGAAGAAGTTATTCTACATTGAGGGATCCAATGAAGATGAAGAAGAAGATAATGCCTCCAATGATGATGAGGAAGAGATAGAGGCGGTACCTGAAAATTCCCAACCTACAATCTCTTGTCATGCACTTGCAGGTATTAGCACTCCACAAACTCTTAAGGTGGTGGGTTTTCTCAAGAAACAGAAAGTGATAGTGTTGATTGATTCAGGGAGCACACATAACTTCATTAACCATAAGTTGGCCACTCGATTGAACTGTTTCATCTATCCAACACCAAAATTTCAAGTCATGATTGCAGATGGTGGCACAATTAATTATTCAAGCAAATGCCATAGTATTAAGCTTGCTATGGGTGAGTACAATCTCGATTCTCCTATCTTTGCTATTCCCATGGGTAACACAGACATTGTTTTGGGAGTCCAATGGCTCACAACCGTGGGTACCATTGAGATGAACTTCTAGGAACTATTCATGCGCTTTCATTCTGAAGGTAGGAAAATTGAACTACGTGGATTACAGGCAAAATCTCCACAATTGGGTAGTTCACATCAGATGACCAAGATACTAAAAAAGGGGGCAGATGAAATTATTGCACAATTATGTTCCATAGAAGTTCAACCCACACAAGCATCTACACATCCTGATCTACAGATGATTCTTGATGACCACCCATCTATTTTTGGGGCCATGCCAAAAGGACTACCACCAATAAGAGAACATGATCATGCCATTCAACTACTTCCAAGGAGTCAACCACCAAATATCAGACCATATAGATATCCATATGCACAAAAGAGTGAAATCAAAAAAATGGTCCATGAGATGCTGGAGGCAGGGATCATCAGGCATAGCCAAAGTGCATATTCATCCCAGTGGTCATGGTGTGAAAGAAGGATGACCTCAACAAGTACACCATCAAAGATAAGTTTCATATTCCAGTAATTGATGATTTACTTGATGAGTTGCATGGTGCTAATTATTTCACAAAATTAGACCTTCACTCAGGGTACCATCAAATTAGAATCAAAGATGAAGATGTTCATAAAATTGCTTTTAGAACGCATGAGGGCCATTATGAGTTTTTGGTAATGCCCTTTGGTCTTACAAATGCACCATCTACTTTTCAGAGCTTGAACATTGTTTTTAGGCCTTTTTTAAGGAAGTTTGTGTTGGTTTTCTTTGATGACATATTGATTTATAATAAACATGGGAAGCACATCTGCAACATGTGAAACAGATGTTGATAGTTTTGGAGAAGCATCAGCTTTATGCGAAGCCATCCAAATGTGTTTTTGGAGTACAAGAGGTAGAGTACCTAGGTCACATTGTTTCCCATGAAGGTGTCAAAGTTGATCCCCTGAAAATCAAAGCTATGATGGAATGGCCCATGCCAAAAACTCTCAAAAACCTCAGAGGGTTCCTAGAACTAACAAGTTACTACCGAAGATTTGTGAAAGGTTATGTCAACATAGCAGCTCCACTCACTGCATTGCTAAAGAAGGATGCCTTCCATTGGAATGATGCCGCCACCAAAGCATTTGAGAAACTAAAAGTAGCTATGTGCACCACTCCAGTTTTGGCTACTCCAGACTTCTCAAAGACATTCACTGTTGAATGTGATGCTTCTGGATACGGGTTGGGAGCGGTACTAATGCATGAAGGAAGACCCATTGCATTTGAGAGTCATCAATTCAAGGGTAAGAATCTACAAAAACCTGTTTATGAGAAAGAAATGATGGCTATTCTTCATGCAGTTAAACAATGGAGGCCCTATCTGATGGGTAGACACTTTAAGGTGAAAACTGATCATGATAGTCTCAAATACTTTTTGGAGCAACGATTATCATCTGAAGAACAACAAAAGTGGGTAACCAAAATGTTGGGTTATGATTTTGAAATCATCTATAAGAAGGGTAAAGATAATGTAGTAGCAGATGCACCATCCAAACGAGATACATCCACAAAAGCACTACTTTGTGCAATATCCATATTGCAAGCAGATTGGGTGGATGAAACCAAATTAGAATGGGAGCAAGACAAGGATACACAGGTTCTGATTCAAAATCTCCAGCAAGGTACTTGAGCCTCTAACAAATTTGAATGGAAATGTAATGTCCTATGGTATAAGGGTAGGTTATACTTGTGCAAAAATTCCAAGCTTAAGCATAAGATTCTTGTGGAGTTGCATGCATCTCCTATTGGGGGACACTCAGGGTTCTTGAAAACATTTCACAGAATTAAGAGAGAATTATTTTGGGAAGGACTCAAGGGAGATGTACAAAAGTTTGTGGCAGAATGCTTGATATGCCTACAGAATAAAGGTGAGACAATTAAGACCCTAGGTTTGTTACAACCATTAGCAATCCCTAGTCAAAGGTGGGAGGAGGTTTCCATGGATTTCATTACAGAGTTGCCTTGTTCTAAAGGTAAAAATGTTATCTTGGTCATTGTAGATAGGCTTACAAAATATGCCCATTTTTGTGCTCTCTCACACCCATTTTCAGCAAGTACAGTAGCAACTATTTTTCTGAAAGCAGTTCTCAAATTACATGGAACCCCCAAAATAATTGTAAGTGATCGTGATCCTATTTTCACTAGTAATTTCTAGACTGAACTATTTTCCTGTTTGGGTACTCAACTAGCTCATAGCTCATCTTACCACCCCCAATCTGATGGACAAACAGAAGTGGTTAACAAATGTTTAGAGGGGTATCTCTGTTGTTTTGTATCAGATAAACAGGTACATTGGGTTAAATGGCTACCACTTGCAGAATGGTGGTATAACACATCTTTTCATACCTCTTCTAAAATGTCTCCATTTCTAGCACTATATAGTTACCATCCACCTTCGATCACTTCTTCATTAAAGGTGCAAACCAAGGTTCGAAATGTGGAGGAGCACATTCAACATCAACAAGAGGTTTTGGCTAGTTTGAGAGAGAATTTGGCCTTGGCACAAAACAGGGTGAAGTAACAAGCAGATCAACACTGTAGTGAGAGAAATTTTGAGGTGGGTGACTGGGTATTTGTTCGTTTGCAGCCTTATAAGCAGACGTCCTTGAAGCAACAGAAAAAGGACAACAAACTTGCTCGTAAGTATTATGGCCCTTATCAGGTTCTACAAACAATTGGAAGTGTGGCTTATAAGCTTGAGTTACCTCATTCATCTCGCATACACCTAGTATTTCATGTTTCATATTTAAAGAAAGTCATTGGACAGACAGTTTCAGCCCAGACAGAACTCCCAAAACTAGATGAAGAAGGACGAGTCATTTTGGAACCAGAGAAGATCCTCCAAACTCGTACTAAGAGGTTGAGAACTAGAGAGATTAGGGAATATCTAATCAAGTGGAAGAATCTGAGCAGTGAAGATGCAACTTGTGAAGGTGAAGATTTTTTGCAACAACATCCAGAGTTGTTCAACGTTGAGGACAACGTTGGTTTAAAGGGGAAGGGCATGCTACGGCCCTAACCTATCTCATGTATGAGGATAGGAATAGCCGACTTGTGGCTTACTTATCCCTCTTTGATGTTATATCACATTTCCCTATACATTCATTTGGTTAGTAGGTCGGCCTATGGAGTAACCATGGCCTAGATAGACTATACATAGGAGGTAGAGGGTAATTGTTTATCATCATATTGTGAATTTTGCTCTTATAAAAGCTTGTGGAGGTTGCCCCCTCGAAGTGGCTTGTCTATTATCATATATCCTGATATATTTCACTCATATTTGGATATATTTCTGCTATTCTACTTTATTGTTGAAGTAATTTCATTACATAATAGAAACTTGCCAAGACAAGGCAAGTTCAAGACCTAGGGCATATAATTGTGTTTGAAGTGCTGGTACAAATTACGCCTCCAGAAGTCATGGAAACTCATGAGTAAAATGACTCCTTGGATAAAAACCAAGGCTTTCCTCAGAATGACCCAATAGGTAAAGGCCTATCATGGAGAATGAGAATGTTGAACCTCTAGAACTGCGATACAAACTTGTGGAGGCTAGTAGAAGGAATGAAAATATCCATGTTGGCGATGGAAAGGATCATGTGGTTGAAGAGCAAAAGATTACCAATAGTCAAATTGCCAATAGGCTTCTTCATCACCAATCATTAAATATCTCTTATTTCTCAATGCAACCAAAAGATTCTTTAAATAATTGAAGTCAAAGCTATGCATGTCACTCTACATTCACCATGAGATGTACGGTCTTACGAAGCTTTGGGTAATACAAACCCAAGTAATTGCATTCGCGACATATTATTGAAAATTTTCAAAATTTGGCAAATGTCAAATAAACCTTGACTAATTCGTTCAAATTTGTGTTTAAATTCGTACAGATTTAATCACAAATTTCAAAAATGAATATATTAAAAAAAGCATGATTAAATTCATCCAAATTCGTAATTTTCAAGGTTGATTTTTGGTTTTGTTGCCCATCGTCGCTTGTCAGTCTTCATTGTGCAAACAACCCAAACGAACCTTGCCATCGCCATTTCTTTGTTGTGAATACAAACGCGAACCCTTGTGTTTGCAATGGACAACACTGACTGTGTTCTCCTTGATGAAGAAAAGACTTAGGGTGACTGCGTGATGCATCCACACTGCATCTAAGTGCATGATACACTGCATCCACCGTCCACGACTCCACAATCGAAGCTTTAAACCTCAATGAACTAAGCAAAACGAGACTCATCGACGACGGAGGACAAGGCAGAAAGGTATGTAGTTTAATATTTTAACTGTTATATTTTTTAAATATTTTTTTTTTAATTTGGTTTTAATATTATTATATATAAAAAGTTATTAATTAATAATTTTATTATTTATATGATAATGCATAATTTATTGTTATTTATATAACAATGCATAATAATTTATGTTGTTTTATGTTTTAATCTTTTAGGTAGATTAAATATATTTATTTAAAATTTAGTTTATTTTTTATTAAAAAAATGTTTTTTTTTAAATTGTCTTTTTTTTATTTTTTAAGTTTAACAAGAGAGGGAAAATATATATATAGAGAGAGAGAGAGAAAGAGAGAGTTTGTCAAAAAATTGCAAAAAAACATTTCTAAAGGCTACCTTAAAATGGCACCCCTAAAATCAACAGTAAAACGATGGAAATATATGAACCTTAAAAGCCGGCTTAATAACATCACATGCATTTATGTCAACACTATTTTACAACCACATTAACAAGGGTAATGAAACATCTTCTTGGCATATCGAGGGGTAAGGGAGGTGGTGTTAAAGCATATTTAAATGTCACCCCTGAGATTGTTAAGCACGAAATATACTGAAAGGGGGGGTGAATCAGTATATTATATATCTTTTACTTAATCTGATTTCTTTTTTTTAACCACTTAATCACACATTCAAGATATACAATAAAACTTGAAACAATAATATACACCACACAAGAGAGAGAGATACACCAGATTTTTACGTGGAAACCCAAGGTGGAAAAAACCACGGAGAACAATATCAAGTATATGAATGAGCACCAACTCAAATTACAAAGTTCGCAAGCACCAACTTGCAAGAGCACCAACCCTTCTTGTGTATAAAACACAACTATCTCTCAATGTTGCTTACTCAACAAATGATAGAACTCTACAATATCTTCTGCTTTTCTCTCTTCGAAAACAAATACAAACCATGCACACTCTTGCATATTATAAATGGCTTCTCAAGCCTTTATTTATAGCTTTCCAAATGACATTTAGCATTCACCCTTTGTGCCTCTTCAATCCTCATGGAAGATGGCGCTAAACTTGCATGACCCTTTGTAACCTTGCATTTGAAAAGTCATATGGTGACCCTTCATAAGCAAATGTGTCATTTCCTCTTTTGCCTTTATCCTGGTGACTTTTCGTATTCCTCAAAATGTCCCTTCATGGAAAAATGCACCATACCCTCTTTTGTCTTCACATGGTAACTCTTGGAATTCCTCAAGATGACTCTTCATGAGAAAATGCGTCCCATTCCTCTTTTGTCTTTTACCCCATGACTCTTTGACTTCTCCATGGGCCCTCTTTTGACTTATATGCAACCAAAAATATATTCATTAATATTAAATAAATATTAACACATATTAGCCAAGATATGAATATTAAAAACACCATTAAATGCAATGGGACCTTTATCACCAATAATGCTAGACCTTTGACATCAATGACAATATTTTCAACAGAGATAAAAGCAACATTGGAGAAATACTACAATAGTTCACTAGTGGTAACTCAAAAAAGAACATAAAAAAAACAGCGAATCCAAGAGGAACTTTCTAGGTCCAAATTTCACATATCTCACTCCTTCGGCATGTCCACAAGTTCAATAATGCTACAAAAAGGTAGTGGGGTAGCAACACTGAAAAATTTATGGAAACCTATAGAAAAAGAGCAAGTTGATGATGCATGGACTGATTTCTTTTACAAATCAATCTCTCCATTTAATGTTGCAAGGAGTCCTTATTTTAAAAATGCTATTCAACAATCAATTTCATTTAACAAAAAATACACAACACTAGGTTCAAAAGCTCTGAGGAAAATTCTTTTGAAAAGTTCAAAAGATAAAGTCATTGAAAAATTGGCAAACATTAAAGACTCTTGGAAGTCAAGAAGGTGCACCATTCTAAGTGATGGTCGATCAGATATATGCCAAAGGCCATTAATCGATGTGTTGGTCTATTACCCTAAAGGTGTTGCATTTCTTAAGTAATTGATGCCCTGGAACATACAAAAAAAATTGAGTGTATCTTCAACATTTTGGATGAAGCAATTCTCAAAGTTGGTGTAAAAAATGTGGTCCAAGTTGTTACTAATAGGCTACCAGTTATGTGGAGGCAAGAATGTTGATAGCAGAAAAGTACCCACATATTTATTGGAGCCCTTGGGCGGCGCATTGTATTGATTTACTACTCCATGACTTAGCCAAATTTTATTTGGGTACATGAGGCAATGAAAAGAAAAAGAACAAATGTTAATTTCATAGAAAATCATCACCTCACATTGAGCATATATAGGAGAAATTGAGCCAAAGATTTGTTGAAGCCATGTGACACAAGATTTGTCTCTTTTTTTATCACTTTGAAAAAAGTGGTTAAAGAGAAATGAGCTTTCCAATATGTAGTTTGTAGCAAAGAGTGGGAAGATTTTGTTCTTACAAAAAGTTCTAATGGTAAGCATGTAGAGCAAATCATCTTAAGCCATGACTTCTAGAAAAATGCTATTAATGTTCTAAACATGCATGCACCTATAATTCGCATGCTTTGCATGGTTGATGCCAACATCCCTTATTTCGGCATGGTTTATGAGGGTATGGACTGTTGTAAAGAAGCCATCCAAAAGACTTTCAATAATGTGGAAGTTAAATACAATGAAATTTGAGACATTTGTGATAGAAGATGGAAAATAAGACATACTCATTTGCATGCAACATGTTATTTAGAGCTTACACTGCACATAAAAAGAGAAAGTGATCATAAAGTCATAGATGAGATTTATGTAACGATTGAAAAGCTTGTTCCTAATCAAGATATTGTAAAGAAAACAAGAAAGCAACTCAGGGCATATAGAAAAGAAGTTGGGTTATTTGGAACCCAATCAACAATAGATGGCAGGGAGGACATGGATGGAGATGAATGGTGGCAATTTTATGGAGCAAATACTCCCAAGCTATAACATTTTGCAATTCAAGTCTTGAGTCAAAGAGTAAGTGCATCAGCATGTGAGAGGAATTGGAGCAGCTTTGACCATGTTCAATCAAAGAAAAAAATAAGTAGTTATCAAGAACGTTGGGGGATCTTATTTATATTCGCAGCAATTTGCAATTGTCCATGAGAAAGTGACAAGAGATGCATGTACTTCTAAGAAACAACAGCTTCAACATTTTCTAGAAGACTCTTCTGATGAAGATGACTCTGAATTTGTTTGTGTTGAAGTTGAGAGTGAAAGTGAAACTAATAATGTTGATATTGATGATGCTAGTGATGATAACATTGAGCCAAGTGTTCTTGATGATCTAAAAAAATTTGATGTAACAAATAGGCCTTAGCCCATAGAGAAGTTAAAGAGTCTGATCAATAACTTTTTGAAAACATTTTAACTTTTTGGCATTCAACATGTTTTTCAAAGTATTTTTATTTCAATCAATTTATGATAGAGTCAAAATCTAACAACAAAGATGTGAAAATTTTTAAATCTATTTTAATATAGCCTTTTGAATTTTTGAAACAGAAAAGTAAATTTCTGGAAATGGAAATCTAAGTCTCAAAAAATGAGGTATGATGTTGGAGGCATAAATCTAATTTCAGGATTCTAATAACATTTACCTGTCATCTTCCTAATTCTAAATCTATCATTATTACAGGAATAATTCGCTATTGGAATCTAAGACTTCGATTATTTTGAAAATTTTGGAATTTGAAATTTTGGACAGATCTGTTCTATTTGAAAGCAGGAAGAGAACACAAATTGATATGAATCTAAATTAGCTGAAACTCGGAACTTGAAAATGACATGGAAAACCTGAGTCTGATTTTCCTTGTATTCTTTCATTTTGATTCCATGTGGAATTTAGAAAAGCAGATTATCATTAGATCATTTTGAGCAAAACATTGATAATTAAAAGTAGATACTTGGTGGAAACTTGAAAGTTAAATTGACATGTTTATTTATAGAAATCTGTTTTTTTCTGAATGGTGGGTGAGTATATTTTAAAAAATTAGTATATTTCTATTACCCAAATTTAATGACAGATTTTATCTCAGATTTTTTAGCAACGAATTTTTTCCGAATTTTATCCTCAACAAATTCAATCACGAATTCGAATGCGGTGACTTGGATACAATCCTTATAAGGAAAACAAGCACATATGCTTATTGACTAAGCTTGTCAAAATCCACTGCCTACAGTATCCTATGACCACTATATATTTTTTAGGGGGGGGGGATAAAACCTCTATCACGCCTTTTACTATAAATTCCTAGGACAATTCTTTTGTTATACATAATCTTTTTTCAACCAACAATACCATGATAAAGAATGATAAAGAGAAGTCAAACAAGCTCCCATGCGATTTCATAGCATTTAATCAATCATCATATGGCACATCTCCTACAAAGCAATATGAAAACATCAAACAAGCAATGGAAACCTGGGAGCACAGGGCAGGATCAAGGCCTATGGCATAAAATTGTGTTTGAAGTGCTGGTACAAATTAAGCCTCCAAAAGGTTAAGCCTCCAAAAGTCATGAAAACTCACCAGGGGAATGATTCCCTGGATAAAAAACAAGGCTTTCGTCAGAATGACCCAATGGGTGAAAGCCTATCATGGAGAATGAGAATGTTGAACCTCTAGAACTGAGATACAAACTTCTGGAGGCTAATCGAAGGAATGAAAATAGCCATGCTGGCGATGGAAAGGCTTTTGTGGTTGATGTCATGTCCCCTTTTTAGTTGACATGTGCGGAGTAGATGATTAGCCTATTATGTGACCCTCGTAGGCTAATGAAATGGATAGAGGGTCTTGATAGAGATGGGTTGGAATTCGTTCGGGCTCTTTCGGACATGAATTAAGGGAGATATTAATATTTGATTGATTTAATCAAATATTAATTATTTGATCTCATTTTAATTAATTATTAATTAATTAATAATTATTAATTAATTATTAATTATTAATGATTTAGTCTAATTTGAGGATGCAAATTCTAAATTAAGACTTGGTCTAATTTTAAGACCCTAGTTCTAATTTAAGGAAGTCTAATTTAAGGGAGTCTAATTTTAGCAAGCACACCTTTGGAGGTGTATAAGAATCTCTCATGGGAGAGAGTTTGTATTCAAGCTTATTATTGATATTGATTCTTGTTAAGAAATTCTTCTGTGAAGACTGAGCCAAGGGTTCCAGGATTCCAATTGCATTGAAGAACGTCAACTCTTCATTGTGTGCGATTCAGAGGTTGTGAAAGATCAGCCGATCTATTGCCGAATTGAGAGATAACTTCACCCAGAAGTTATCATAGTATTACAGGTATTTGAGGGATAACTTCACTCAGAAGCTATCACAAGGGTTTACAGGTATTTTCTTTATTTTGGGTTTTTTATTCAAGAATTATCCAGATATAGATCTTTTGGGTCAGCCCATAATTCTACAGATCAAGATCAGGCATACAGGGTGTGTTATATCAGCGGCCGTACGAATTCCGTACAGCTCCGTGAAAATCCGTACGCATCTACAGGAAGTTCAGGTACCGACATCGGCGAACAGGGACTTACAGAGACCGACATCGGTCGACTCATCACCGACGTCGGCAAGGGGACCACTACAGGTCGACCGACGACGGCAGTATAACCGACGTCGGCGACTGTGTTTTTTACACAGCAGGCCGAGACGTGCCAGATTCAACCCAGTTCGCGGAATATTCAGGCTATAAGGCCGAACTTTCGATATTCTTTGTATACCTGACAGAGGGTCTCTAATTGTAAGCTTATGAGCAAATAAATAAGAAATTATACTGTGATTTATTCATCTATTTGAAGATATTTTGCAGAAATTCAGATAAGCAATTTGGAGCTTTGTTTTGATATTCGAAGGGATATTACAGTGGTATCAGAGCTTTGGTCTTTGGTGTCATAGTTTTGTGTCTTTCATATACTCTATTGACAGGGGATATTACAGTTGACAAGCAAAGGATTGCCAATAGGGTTCTTCATCACCGGTTGTTAAATATATCTATTTCTCAATGCAACCAAAAGATCCTTTACATAATTAAAGCCTAAGCTATGCATGTCACTCTACATTTACCATGACATGTACCTAAAGCATTTAAGATACAAGAATATTTACCATATGGTCTTAACAAACTTAGAGTAATACAAACAATCCTTATAAAGAAAACAAGCACATATGCTTATTGACTAAGCTTGTCAAAATCCATTACCTACATTATCCTATGACCAACATATGTTTTTTTTTTTTTTTTTGGTTAAGACCTCTATCACGCCTTTTACTATAAATTCTTAGGACAATTCCTTCGTCATCCATAATCTTTTTTCAACCAACAAAACCATGATAAAGAATGACAAAGAGAAGCCAGACAAGCTCTCATGCAATTTCATAGCATTTACCCAATCATTCTATGGCACATCTTCTACAAAGCAATACAAAAAGTAAAACATCAAACAAGCAATAGAAACCTGCCAGGAGAGGCCAGGACCAATGCCTTGGGCAACAAATTGTGTTTGAAGTACTAGTACAAATTAAGCTCGAGAAGACATGGAAACTCATTAGGGGAATGATTCCTTGGATAAAAACGAAGGCGTTTCTCAGAATGACCAAATGCATGAAGGCCTATCATGGAGAATGAGAATGTTGAAACTCTGGAACTGAGATACAAACCTGTAAAAGCTAATAGAAGGAATGAAAATACTCATGCTGGAGATGAAAAGGCTCCTGTGGTTGAAAAACAAGAATAGTAGGTCATTTTCCAGACAAGGGATCGGGATTGGAAAAACCTTCCACCCCCATACTCAGATTCCCAAGGCCCTCTCCAGTTTTATAGACAATCAGGTGAATACTTGCCCCCTTCATTCTATGAATTCCATTAACAAACCTGCTTCCAGCAATAGATTATTAGGGAAATTCTGGGCTGAACAGGGCGAAAGTGACAATGACAATGAATGTATACCTAGTAGGCAAGTAAATTTTATGAGGAAGGTTCAGAGCCTCATGAAAGCCTCTATCAGAAAAACAGAGGATCAGACGATAACAGCAAAAGCAAAGGGAATGATAAAGTGAGCCTCCCTATCATATAAACAGAGGATCGGAAGATAACAGCAAAAGCAAAGGGAATGATAAAGTGAGCCTTTTATTGATATGGGAAAAGACGTTAAGAGGGGTTGATCTACAAAAACAAGACAAGATCTAAGGAAGCTCAGACAAGGAAGCCAGCAGCAGATCAATTCTATGCTGCTGAAATCAGGCCAGAAACTCTTATCCGATAACAAGGATTATATGTCTTCGGTTGATTCAGATATGCAACGGCAAAAGGTACTGGAGTTCAGAAGGATTGAGACAAACCGGTAACAAGAAGTGAGAGATGAAGATCATTTTGTGGAATATAATGGGAATGAATGCTCCCACCAAGTGAACATTATTGAAATCCTTAATAGCTTGTAACCGTCGATATCTTAATGTTACAAGAAACAAAGGTTCAGCTGTAATTACCGCAGCAGCTGGTTTGAAAAAAAAAGGACTAAGCAAGCTTTTAAAGCCTCCAATGCAGGTGGGGCTCCAGGGGTCTTGGTGATCTTGCGGGATGCCAATTTTCAGAACAGGGTCCTGGCTCCTAATTAAAGAAAATCAGCAGTGGATAACGATAAAATTCTCCCGCACTGACAACAAACAAAAAGCTTTCCTGACAAATGGCTATGGGCTCACTCTACTACGTGAGAAGAAGCGTTGCTGGAACCAGATTAAGAATGTCAGGTCTAGATTACAGGATGAAAAATGGATTATGAGTGGCGATTTTAACACCATTCTAAGACCACAAGAGGTATCGGGAGGTGTGGGATATCATTTCACAGTTTATGTTGGATTTCAATAACTTCGTGTCAGACCTGGGCCTAGTGGAACCAGAATGCAGACTAGACGGTTCACATGGAACAATAGGCGAACTGCGAGAGGGTTCATACCTAAACGATTGAACACATTCTTCGCTAGCCCTGAATGGTTTTTTAACAATATATCACTTGAAGATGAGTTTTTGACTAGGTTTGGTTCTGATCACTGGCCAATCTACCTGAATATTGATTTAATTACCAGGCCAAAAGGGCGCCCTGTGATCAATAGACCCCTCACTTCGATATCTTGTTATGGAATGGTGGGTGGAACGAGTGAAGGGTTCCCGAATGTACATTCTGGTGCAAAAGCCTCAAAACATTAAAACCCAACTCAAGAAAGAGAAATATGGTGGTACATAAAGCTTCGTACCTGTGCGTGTCAATTTCGTGCAGCTCAGTTCCACCTTCGAAGCTAAAAGAGCATTTGTTTACAACTGCGGATCTTATACAGCGTTCGCTCACCAACATC